>CM053581.1:78498102-78518821 GCA_028627135.1 Pseudochirops cupreus
CTGCTTCTCCTCCTCCTCTTTTTCTATCACTGCCCAAACTGCTTCCTTTTCTTGGTCAAAGGCAAAGGAGATGAATTGGTTTTGCCTTGCTTTGTAACCCCAGAATTTAGTAGTGCACCTGAAAGATTGTAAGCAATAAATAAATGGTTGTTAATTGATGGATTAGTCCTCAGTTCTGCCTATGAGCTGAGTCCCAGGTTCAGTGCAAAGGGTTCCATGGGTTGTGCCACTTCAGAGGTCCTGATCCTCACTTCTGGGTAAAAGGTCAGAGGGCAGCGTGCTGGTGCCCCAGGACCTTCCTCGAAATTGTCCTTGGCAGTCTCCAGTTCAGGCTTCTCTTTGAAGCTTTCCTTGTCCACACTAACTGGCTCATCTCTTTTTTCTGCAAAGCCCTTTCAGTTCCAGCAAGACTGACAAAAGCCTTCCCACAAATTGCTGTGTTGATGCAGCTCTGAATTATGAGCGTCAGTGCCTTCACCAAGCCAAGGCCTCCTCTCTAAAATGCAAATCTCCCAAGAGTGAGCATCAAGTCGGGGATGCATACTTGTGACCAGTGCATAGTTTCATCAAATATCTTAACCTTAGGTGAAGCAGAGGCAGGTGGCATGTGTTTGGGTCCCATGCACTATCAAGAGGACAGCATGTTTCTTTTCAGGGCCTCAATCTTATTTGTTCCAAAAACAGAAGCAAAGTAACCCTACTCATGAGTCTCAAGCGTTGACTGACAGAATTAAACGCTTCACCATGCCCCAAAGTAGCCATTTTAAGCCCTCCTCAGTGTTCAGCACAGAACCCATATTCTATCACTTAATGGACTGCTTAGAGACCCCCTCCCATTCCCCCAAGACACCCACTGAGCTACAGCTCCTGAGAGCAGCTGCTGCCGGTGTGAGGGCTTCTACACGTCTGCCTGGGGTTGCCCGAGCCAGAATATTAAAAAGAAAAAAGGAAGAGGGCATGGGGCTGCTCTCTTCTTTGAAGAAGTGGTCAGGATATACTGCAAGTTGCAGAGAGCTTGTGTAGTAGAGAGGTGAGCAGTGGGAGACAGAGGTGGCTTTGGGGTATGGCTGGGCCACGCAGCCCAGGAGTAAGACCCTGTTGTCATGTGGCTGTGGTTGTTTGTTGTCCTTCCCTGTGAGAAGAGCATTGGGGGTACATCTGTGAGGAGGAGGAGAAAAAGGAGAGGAAGATGAGGAGGAGGAAGAGGAGAAGAGGAGGAGGAGGAGAAGAGGAAGAGGAGAAGAGGAGGAAGAGGAAAGGAGGAGGAAAGGAGGAGGAAGAAGAGAGGAAGAGGAAAGGAGGAGGGGAAGAGGACAGGAAGAAGAGGAGGAGAAAACTCATAGGGTGTCAATCAGCAGAGACCAGGCTAGCCCGATATGAAAGGCTGGTGCTCAAGCGGGCAACAAAAGAAGAGGTGTTGCTAGGGAGAGGAGCTGGGAGAAAGCAGGGGCCCTACAGCCTGGAGGAGGTCTACACTGAGCCGAACTACAACTAAAGGGGATATTCTGCTGAGGAAGAGAGGTCAGAGAAGAGTGAGAACTTCCTCCTACCAGATAAGAGACCAGCAACAAGTGAGGACAGCAGTTAGAGAATAATAGCCTTTAGGAAGCTCTGGTCAGCCCAACAGACTCAGAAGGACACATTTGGTGAGATGAGAAGTCTTCAGGTAGAAAAAGATGTGTCCCAGGAGAGCTACTACTAGTAGGGGCCATAAGGGCTCTTCTACAGGGTGCTGACATCTGGAATACTTGTTTCTTCTCTGAGATGACACAGGGACAGTCAAGGACTGGGAGGTGGGGAGGAAGGGCACTTTTTCCGGATGTCAGTTGTCCTAGGAAAGGAAGTACCCACCGATTTCCTGCAATCTTTCCCGACCTTGGGCTGACATCCTTCCCAGAGTCTCATGGACATCAAACCCTTTCCAGACTTACTTTGTTACTGTGACAAGGTGACAGCAGCATCCAGCTGGTGTGGGATATTCACATTCCACTTGGCCTAGAGATCAGCACCAAGTGTGATGCCTGGGATCAGCAGTGATGGTGACATACACAGGCCCTGGGGTATCCCGCTGGCTAGAAGTTCTGCTTGTTTTCCCCTCCTCAACTAAAATTTTGAATATTTTGACCCTGGGACTGGATGAGTTTTAGTTCTGTGTGGTTCAAGAGGCATTCATCTGAGGATGCCATGGACTTGGGAGGGGGGGGGGGTGTCACAGTAAGCTATTTGTGGTTTTTGTGTTATTTATAATACACCTAACTGCTTCTGCTAAATTGTGGCCAGTGAGCTTGCAAGGTCAGAGTCAGATGGCCCTCTACATTTCCCAGGAGCCTAGGAAAGCCTTCAGAGCTGGAAGCAGAGAATATTCCCCTGAGTTAAAAGCAGAAGAATATCCTCCAAAGGATCGCTGAGCTTTTTATTCTCAGGGAAAAATGTAAAGAGGATAACAAAAGGAGAGAATCATTGCCACTTTCTACTCTGCTGAAGCACCAGAAACGGTTCCCAAATCTTTGATCTTCGTAAAGGATCATGGGGTTTAAAGCTGGAAAGACCGGAAGTCATTCGATTTAGGAGTCCTTAAGCCCTCATTTGTGTCTGGACCCCTTTGGTTGTGCTGTGATGCCTAAGGACCTTTTCTCAGAAAAAGGTTTTTAAGTGCATAAGATAGTAGGATCACAAAGGAAAGCAGGGGTCAATGAAAAGAAAAATGTGATTTTTTTTCCCTCAAGTCCATAGCACCCCCTCCCCCAACCTATCAAGGGAACCCAAGGTTAAACATCTCTGCTGTAATCCAACTCTCCTCATTGACAGACGTGGAAACTCAGCTCCAGTAGCAGTTTAATTTACTTGTCCAACTTACACAAATGAGAAGTAGTGGAGGTAGAATTTGAACCCAGATTCTCTGACACCAAAGCCAGTGGTCTTGCCAGCCTACTGTACCAGAGTCGCCCCCAAGGCATTATTTTTTTATAGAATTTCTTTGCTAGGTGAAGAATTGGATTTAGAACCTTCTCATCATGCCGTGGAGGGGAGAAGGACAAGAAGAGGAGATGCAAGAGGAAACTGGGTCGCACTGGGTCTCTGGATCCTAGTAAGACTGCTGATGTCAGATCTGACTTTGTTTTTGTTTCCTGAGATTTTTAGTCAGTACTTTAATATATATTTTCTAATATTTTGCGTACTTCTTTAATTTGCTGGCCATATTAACTTACAGGGAATACTGTTATAAATTTGAAACTGAGATGTTCATTTACCAGCCTCTAAAATAGAGAGTAAATGTTTGGAATTTCTGTGCTGTGGGGAAGAAATATCTTTGAGTTTGCTAGCATTTAAATCCTTTCTCTCCTTGCCTCACCATCCCACCAAGGAAGCCTTTATTCATATGTGTGGGGACAAGGAAAAGTTCAATTGCGCATTTACCCCCTTTAAGGTGGCTTTTATTTGGGATTTTTCACACCATTCAGGGAGAATTCCATCAAAATGTCCCCAACTGCCATTCAAAAGGTAGTGAAAGAGCATCTTCAACCAGTCCCATTGTTAAATGCCAGTTGCCTGACTCTCTAACAAATTATTTTGAGATATTCCAAAACATTTTTTTAAAGGCCTCCATATGTAGTCCCTGGAAAAGGCCAAACATCTAAATTAAACCAAGGCTGAGGATGAGGGCTAGCCCTAGGCAAAATTGTGCATTAGAAGAAGTTGATTTTAGTGTGGGGGAAATCCAGTCCTCCCTCCTTCCTTCTTCTTCTCTACCTTTCCTGATGCCAGTCCTCCAGCTCTCCTTCAGGTATCTGGTGCCCTACTGCTCTATTCTCCATTTCCTCTCTATTAAAACTGCTCTAAATAAAGGAGCTGACATCAGTAATTTACATCTTAGTGTGCATTTCAGTCATATGCTACCTCCCCCAGAAACATTAGCATTTTCAATCCTCATGCTCCCCATGGAATAAAAGGCTTTATCCCTCTTAAAGGAACTTTAGACATTATCAAGTGAGTGGGTGGTTTGTTTGATGTATTATTTTGGGGGAGTGGGGAAGGTTGTCCATTTGTCCCTAAAGTAAGATTAGATAGTTATACTCTTCTTACTTAGCCTTGCAGAAGTCACATTGGAAATCTCAAAGAAAAAGACATTTGAACATATGGAATTTCCTCACCTAGCTCACCCTCCTGAAGATTTTTTTTAAAAATTCAAGTCAACAAGTATTTATTAAACACCTACCTACAATGTGCCCAGAACCTCACTCTGATGCAGGAAACAAATGAGATTGTTCCCATTACTGTGCACTTAAAGGCTTTACAGGACAAAGAAATCTGCTACTTCCTACGCCCTAAAGACGACATGGCTGCAGAGACTCAGCAGATGACAGCTTTGGGGGGGCCTTCTTCACTCAAAGACTATTTGACCCCATTATTTGCTTTCTGCAATAGAAGACCAATTAAGAAGGAAGAAAATGTAGTTCTTTCTGAAACAGCTATTTGGTCCTTTAGATCACAATTGTAAATTCAGTAAATTGGTCTTGTGCTTGAGGTTTTCCAGGGTGTGGTTTAAGTTGGGGATTAAAAAAAAAAAAGACAATAAAATTGCACTTGCAAGTGATTTATATTCATGAACTATTGGGCTTAGGAAGGAAAATTGAATAATCTGTTGAATGACAAATAAAAGGAACTTTATTGATGAAATTTGTAAAAGATCTTTAAAAAGTTGTTGGGGGAAAAGCCCAACAATGAAACCCATCTTACATGTCTAGCCTTGAGTGTGGCATTAAATTGATAGTTACCTTTTAGATATGCAGGGTGTTCTAATAAAAGCTATGCAGAGTTTGATAATTAATAGGGCATTTACACATGGAGCTAAACACGTGATCACTTATATTGTACTAATTCAGGATAAGAACATTAGTTGTTAGGGATGTGTCGTATGCTTAAGCTAGTTGAAATACTGCTTATAATTTCCTTAAAGCAGAAATTTCTATTAAGTTCCTACTATGTGCCAGGTGCAGTGCCAAAGTAATGAGGATGCAAAGAAAGGTAAAAACACAAAAAAACAGTCCTTGTCTTCAATATCCTAATAGGGGAGAGACCATATTAATTAACATGTATATATTGAAGTCCCTTAGAGGCACTGAAGACTGATATTAAGAATAATTATAAGTGGACTTTAGAAAAGGGACTTGTAGAACAGGAGGACTTCAGAAAAAAATGTTACTGAAATAAAAAGATATTTAAAATAAATTCAAAGGAAAGACTGGTAGGATTGTTGTTGTTCATCCTTTATTCTTGAAGCAGATCAATGACATCACCTTTCAATGTCTTGACTTGTGAGGGAATTGGATTTAAGTGAGGCAGAGATGCACAAGGTTATCAGTTTCACTCTCTCCTCCACAGTCATCAGAGTCTACTGTCAAGATGACTAGTAATAGCCTAGGGTGCAGCAGGTGGACTTGATCTTTTAAAATTAAGAGCTTTCCCAGGTTTCAGTTTGTCTGAGCCAACATGTGTTCAATGACTCAGGGCTAGGAAGAAGTGAGACAAAAAATGGCCTAGTTTATCATCTGTAATGCCAATACAATATTTACAATGCCAACAGAGACTATAAATATGCAAGCATAATTCTCAATTGTGAAATTTAACAGACTCTCCATATAGAAGACAGAAGCAAAACATTTATTCAGACACTAGAAAACCAAATCCCCACACTAGGAAACTGAATCCATCATAGCAACATGGAAGCATCATAGCACAGCAGAGAGCCACACCATCCTTTAGCCTTCCCACAAACCAATACTCACAAGCCTAGCTGTCTCCCTGGTACGTTCTCTCTCTCCTCCATCTAGATAACTCCCTGCTTCCTGTGGGCTCTGCTCCACACTTCTGCAAATTCCTCCCACCACACGCTCCATGTGATTACATCAGGGAGCAGGGAAAATCTTTGAAGCAGGGAAGGTCTCCAAATTCCCTTAGGCTTATTAAGGGGCAGGGAAGATCTTCAAATTCTCATTCCCATTATATCATCACAAAAATAAGAATCTGAGAAGGGAAGACCCTCAGAGTTTCTGGTCAAAACAGAAAACAATTGCTATTTACACTCACTTTAAGGCATCAAAAACCTAAACAATGAGCAACTGAGGCTTGGGATAGGGCCTATTATTGAGCATTCAAGGAAATCCAAAGTGATTGAGGTTTAAAGGCAGCCAAGTAGCTCCATTTGAATCACAATTGGGCTTTTTAAAAACCAGTTTTTCAGAGTTATATTTCAAGAAATGTAAATGAAAATTGTACAGGACAAACAATAAAATGTCCCATCTTATTGAAAACAAATAGACAGATAGATATAGAAAATTTTAAAAAAATGGAAACCCCAGACCTCAAGATATCTTACAAAATATAAGCAACCAAAAATTATATTCCTTTGGACAGAGCACCCATATGCTCTGGGTCTGATGCTGCAAGTGGATAGAAGGACCACACGTGGGAAGGGATGAGGAAGAGAAAAAGCAAAAAAAGACGAAGAAGAAGAAGAGGAGAGGAAGAGGAGGAGAAGAGGAAGAAGAAGAGGAAGAAGAGAAAGGGGAAGAAGGAAAAAGGGAATAAGAATGGAGAAGGAGAAGAATTAGCATCATCCCCCAACTTGAACTGGCAGATTGGGTCCCCAGAGGGCAGCTACCACAATTCACAAATTGTTGAGTATCCTTCATTCTTGAATAGGACTAACGGCATCATGAGGGTGACTTGCAAGGGAAGTGGATTTCAGTAGGATAAAAAAGAAGTCTGTAATGTGATCTTAACAATGCACAGAAGCTAGTGATGAACATTTTTTATCATTTGCTTCCTTAAGGTATAGGCTGCAGAAGTCAAATCATAATTTTCATTACAATCAATCAACAAATATTTATTAAGCACCATATGGCCAAGCATTGTGCTAAGTATGAGAAATATAAAGAAAAAGCAAAAATAGTTCTTTCCCTTATGGAGCTCACCTTCTTTTGGGAATGCATATGTAAATCAGAACATACAAGATAAGCGTAGAGTAAATGGAGGATAATCTTAGAGAGGATGACACTAGCTGTGGGGGGGACGGTAAATGTAATGGTAATAGGAATTTGAAGATCTTCCCTGCCCCTTAATAAGCCTAGGTGAATTTGAGGACCTTTTCTGATAGGCTGCATGTGGTCACATGGAGCCTGTGGTGGGAGGCTTGTTTTTCATAAAACCACAACTTTTGTTACTTTGTAGTTAAGTGGGTCACAAGGGTTGTGATGTTTTCTGACCCTGGAGAGAGTTATCTATATCTCTGAGGCAAGGTTTTGTTCTGGGGCTCACTTTGGGAAGAGTAGTGTGATTTGGCAAGATGAGACTCTGGGCAGCTGTTGAGCCTCCCAGTTTTGAAAACCCAGATGTTGGTGCTTCTCTTTCTGGTGACTAACTGTATGTATATGATGGTCAGACAGCTAGAAGCCTTGTCTGTTGGTCTGCTGAATTGTGTTATTTTCTCTGTTTGTATTTTTGTCTGCTTGTCACTTGTTTGTATTCTCTGAAGTTCAGGGTGCTGACTTTTCTCCCTGAACTAGGTAAATGATATATGTTTGATTAAAGTAAGATTGTTAACCCTTTTTGAGTTGCTTTCCTTTAGAAAAACAGATCAAAGAACCTGTACTAGCAGCCATCCTAGGTATTCTAGGGTGCTTGCTGGTACAGGAGAAACCATTGCTAGAAAATGTTGTGCTTGAGATGATTCTTAAAGCAAGCCAGTAATTCTAAGAATTGAATATTGGGTGGGAGAGCATTTTGGACCTGGAGAACAGCCAGTGCAAAGTCATAGAGATGGGAAATGGAGATGAGGGTCTAAAACTAATGTGCTGGCCACGCAAGTGGAGGGAAGGGGATATATGTGAGAGATATAATGAAGGTGGAAATGATAACTTCTAGTAATGGACTGGATATGTGAAGAGATCAAGACAGGTGTTAAGGATGATACAGAGGTCAAATATCTGCAAGACTGGAAGGATGGTGGTGATCTCATAGTAATAGGGAATCTTAGAAGAAACTGGGGAAAACATAATCAGTTCTGCTTTTAGATATGCTGAATTTGAGATCCTTATGTGATATCCAGTTTAAAATGTCCAACAGGCAGTCTGTGATGCAGGACTGGAACTCAAGAGAGAGCTTAGGGTTGGATAAATAGACCTGGGAGTCACCTGCATAGATAACTGAACTGACTGCAGCAAATGAGAGTATGTGAATTATAAAAAGAAGTAGTAGTAGTAGGAGACAGCCTTGTGGAGCATCCACTCATATGGATTTCTGCCATGATGAAGCTACTGACATTGTCTCTGCACTGAATTGCTGGTTTCTCCAAGAAGGGGAAATGAGATAAAGAATGTGAAGAGATGAATCCAATTTAATAATTACTATATTTTATAGAAATTAGTATTGATTAACATTAACAGGTACAAAATATACAAGTTCTCTTTGCTTAAAATGGGGCTTGACATGATGATTTCAGAAAAAAACTGGAAAAAATTATGAGAACTGATGTAGAGTGAAGTGAGCAGAACCAGGAAAACATTGCACACAGTAATAGCAACATTGTGTGATGATCAACTTTGATAGACTTAGCTTTTCTCAGCAATGCAAGGATCTAAGACAATCCCTAAGGACTAATGATGATGCACATTATCTGCCTCCAGAGAAAGAAATAATATTGATTGAATACAGACTGAAGCATTCTATTTTTCACTTTTTTCTTTCACTTTTTTCTTTTATTTGAGTCTTCTTGTACAAAATGACTAACATGGAAATGTTTTACATAATTGCACATGTATAGCTTCTATTTGATTGCTTGTAGTCTCAGGGAGGGGAAAAGGGAGAGAGGGAAAGAGTGATAGAATTTGGAACTCAAAACTTTAAATGAAAATGTTAAAAAAAAAATAAAGTTTGCAAAGCACTTTAAAAAATGAAATGGGGCTTGAGAAAAAATATGAATATTCATTTCCATCAATATTGCTCAATATTTTGCTAAAAGAAGAACCGGGGCTCAGCACTCCTTTTAATTCCCTATTTATTCCCATAATTAACTCCCATAAAACTCTATTTATCCCATAATGATGGCCACTGTATGATGAATGGCTTCACTTATACTGTTTGATTGAAAAATTTGAATCTTCACATAGGAAATTCCTTGTGAATGTGATACACTTCATCTCTGTACTTGAAAACATGGCATAAGAAATGTGATTATTTGAAATAAATGTAGAGTGTTTATATCATTATCATTTTTGGTCCATGGATAGCACTCCTGTAACATGATCACTTCATTTCCCTTTCTTAAATGAAAGTAACATTGTCATGAATTAGGCACCCCCACTGTTCTCTAGGAAGTTGAAATCCGGCACTATATTTAGAGTCAAGGTACTCTTTGAGTTACTGAGACATAATTACAGAGCAGACAGCACCTAGATTTGAAGTCCAAGGACCATGATTCAAGGAGAAGGGAAGGGAAGACATACTTATTAAGCAGCTGCCACATGGTTAGCACAGTGTAAGGCACTATACTCAGTGCTTTAAAAGTAGGACCTCATTTGATTCTCATAATAACGCTGGGGGGGGGTAGGTGCTATTTTATCCCCATTTTATAGTTGAGGAAGTTGAGGCAGAGATTAAATGACTTTCTCAGGGTCTTATAGTTATTAAGTATCTGAGGCTGAATTTGAATTGAGGTCTTTTTGACTCCAGGCTCTTTGTATGTAGGATTACAAAGGAAACCAATTATATTGAAATAAAGTTATCAAAATATATATTAAAAAATTAATTCACAGACCTTAGGTTAAGGAGCATTGCTCTAAGGAGTCCCCTTTCAAATTGTCCGAGGCAAAAAAAAAACAAACCCAACCCTTTCCACTGAATTAATAAACAAGATATCATTCCCACCCTTAGTATGGTCACCAAAAATTGACTCAGTTTCAGGGAATGAAGATTGAATTGAAATTGAGTAAGTCTTTTTAAGGTAGACTCACGTCTTTGATTCAAATAAGTCTAAAGACTTTGGACTACTAAACTGTCTTAATATGATGTCATAATTTCTGTAATACAATTAAGGCCTTCATGCTTTGGGCTTCTGTATGATGAAAAAGCTTTCCGCTATCCTTTTCTCCAAAGATGGTGATCACCAGCCCTTTTACTCACATGAGCCCTTAGAAAATGCAGAGGCAGAAGGACTTTATCTGTGCCAGGTTCGGGGAAGATGGGAGTGGAGGGTGAGAGAGATAAGAAAGAAGGGTCCACTCCTCTTGTTTTTCACTTGCAGCTCTATCCTGAAGATAAGAATCAGCTTCAGAGCTTGACCAGGGAAAGAGTGTTGAGTGATTTGATGATTACAAATCCTAATTGACCTTTTTTCCTAAATGAAATGTGGTTAAATTACTGGTATTTCTGTCCAGAAGTATTATGTTCATTTTGAATAGGTTCACACATCTTATAGATCTGAGTCCCAAACTATTGACTTCCAACAGAGAGAATATTGGACTTAGAAGACAGGAGACCTGGGTTCTGGTTCTAACTGTGGTTATTGACAAGCTGTACAGTTTTGGATAAATGCCTTTTGGGCTTTACTTTTCTCATTTATGAAAGTGATGGGGTTGGTAGGTGAGCCTTAAAGTCTCTTGGAGTTGAACATTTTCATAATCATCTGTGTGACCTGAGGCAAGCCACAACCTCCCTGGGTCTGAGTTTTCTGTCTGGAAAGTAAGAGTGTCGCGGTTTAAACCCAGGGACGCCAAAAACTGTTGCAATGGGGCCTCTGCCCACCCAAAAACTGTTGAGGTTTCATGTTATGTTGTGGTGGAACTGTCTCAAAGAATTCAGAGTCAGAACACCTCTAATCCAAGTATAGACATTAATTGAGACTGACGCCTCTCATGAAGCGGGCTAAATTCCAAGAGGAACCAGCAAGTTCAGAGAAAGCAAGATGGATTTTTACAGGGTAAAGATGCAATCACATAACAGAAATTTACATAGAATAGAGGAATATCACTAATATTAAAAAGGCAGGAGGAGTTTGTTAAGGGATTAGGTAATGGAGGAGGGGTCCCATCTATGGTTGAGTGGTTAAACATTCTGGTCATGCTGCTCTCCAACTGGCTAGCTATTGTGGTCCTATCTGGTTAAGACAGATAGGTAGGTATTGTGGTCCTGTCTTGGGTTAGATGGATGATGTGATTGTGATTGAATACAAGAACACATTTGTTTCTCTGGGAATGAGTCTGGGGGCAGTGACCAGGTAGAGGCAGTAGCTGGGTTCCCATCACATGGACATACCTACTGTTTCTGTGGGAACTAAGAGTTCAGGGTCACACCTGTTGTTCCAGTGAGCAGTGAGGAGTGAGGCATGTGTGAAGAAGAGAGAACATTGGCGAGGGGGGAGGGGGTGGGTGCTAGGTACAGTGGGGCCTGCTGCCCAGGCCTATAATGAAGTTAGAATATTGGGGCTAGGGGCAGCTTTATTAGATTCCATCAAGAGGGTTGCATTAGAGGGCCCCTGAGGGCCAGGGGTATGATAAAGCCATCTCTAATTGCAAACTGATTGTTATGTTTTCAATGTGAGCACTAACACTTCAGAGAGGGTAACTCTACAAATCAGAGCTTGATTTATTGTTTTATTATCTAGACTTAAAAAATATTAATAATGCAGACCAAACTTATATATGCATACATTCCGTTCCCCTTCCCCCACTTCTCCTTGTTAAACATTTACCAGTACACCTCTGTATTGTTCTATAAACAATGTATATTGTTCTATTGAGCTCAGTGGGAGTGCAATAGGAGGCTCAGAAAATGATGTCATCTCCAGACTGGAGGCCTGGTGTAGGCTAATAATTATGATAATGAAAATAAATGAGACTTTTATAGTGCTTTGAGGCTTGCAAAGTTCCTTACAATCATTATCTCATTTAAGCCTTGCAATACCTTTGCTGAGAAACCATCCCAAACTATGATTCTACATAATATGTGTGTATGCATGTATATGTGTAATTTCTTTCTGACCAGCTGTCTGATCCCCTGACTGTCTCTGGGTTGGGAGCTCCTGAAGCTACTGCTGCCATCCTCATGGGGGCCTCCAGGGCCAATGCTGCCATTGTGAGCACTCCTGGCTAGCTCCCACTCTCCTGTCACAGACCCCTCCTGCCAACCTCTTAAATTGTCTTAGGCTAGAAAAATGTCTCACTCTGACCTTTTGTTGGCTGTGCCACTCCAAAATTTGATTTCAGGAGTTATTTTAAAGTTGTTCGGAGGGGAATACTGTCCCTAATCTACCATTTTGGCTTCACCCAGTGTCTTATCTTTTAGACATTGTTGGATAGTAGGCACTAATTCCCCCTCTGCTTTGAAGGACAATTTGATTATTCAAATTATGGTATAGAAGAAAGGATATTTGTTTTCTAGTGACTTTATCCTCTACATAACTTGATTTAAAATTTTACGTTTAAATGATCAGAAAATTTTGGTGCTATCCTCTCAAAGCTAATTTGGTGCATAGTATTAGGTGTTGGTCATGGAGTCAGAAAACCTGGGTTTAAGTTCTGACTTTACATTTAGCAACCATGTGAATTTGGAGAAGTCACATAATAACTTCTCTGATCTTCAGCTTAATCATCTGTAAACTGAGGATAATAATATCTATACTTCCTCCCTCTGAAATTTTTTTGTGTGCAGAATACATTGCAAATCATAAAGAGTTCTAGAAACAGGAGTCATTATTACTGTTTTATTTCATACACTCCCCCTGTTCTAAAAGTGTTACACAAGTTACATAAATCATATTTTGTCTGGGTCTTTGATTTTGTCAGTATGATGAGCTTTTTTGTGTTGGTACTTTCTCTACCAATGCAGATCTCAATGGCTGCTCCATAAAGAAATCTTAAATAGTTGTCTGAGGGCACTTGTGATTTATCCATGGTCACTAGGTTAGCACATGTCAACAGAAAGACTTGAATCCAGGTTTTTCTTAATTCAGTAACCCAACTAGCAGTCAACTAGCTTCAGTCTGTCAACTAGCATTTATTAAACGCCTACTAAGTTCCAGGCACTATGTTAAGTGCTACAGTTACAAAGAAAGACAAAAAACAAAAAAGGAAACACCAAACCGGTCCCTGTTCTCAAGGATTTCACAGTCTATGGGGGAAGGCAGCATACACACAACTATGTACAAACAAGACATAGACAGGATAAATTGGGCGTAATCACAGAGAATTTTGAAACCCTTTTGGAAGTATCTGAACATATATAAAATATTATTCCCTTGCAGCTCACTTAACTTGCATTGGGAAAGAGAATTTCAGAAATACTATATGAGGGCTACCCTATGAAATTATCCAACATGATGTGAGTTTATGGGTATCCTACCTTGTAGTTGGCAGAGCAATACTGTTAGCTATTTTCCTGCCCTGAGTAGGGCATTTGGATTGTAATTGGACTCAGCTGCAAAAAACTGTTCCTAATAGGAGATGAGTGAGTTTCAGGAGAAGGATATTTTACATTGGCTCAGGTTAACCTAGATTTTGGGTGACCAATAATAAGAGAATGTCCTATCCTGGGGATGTCCCCCTTTTTGTGACTAGGCAAGGCTAACTTTTTATACCACTAATCTCAATGTTTAGGGATATCAAGGGCAGGGATATGCTGATGCCTGTGTGCCTCACAGATTGTCCCTTAGAGTTAATCTTTAATCTTTCCTCCTTAATTCCCACATTTTTTTGTTGTTATTCCGTTGTTTTTCAGTCCTGTCTGACTCTTTGAGACCCCATTTGGGGTTTTCTTGGCAAGGATATTGGACTGTTTGCTATTTCCTTCTGCAGTTCATTTTACAGATGAGGAACTGAGGCAAATAGAGTAAAGTGACCCACACAGCTAGTAAGTGTCTGAGGTTGGATTTGAACTCAGGCCCTCCTGACTCCAGGGCCAGCACTCTATCCACTGTGCCACTAAGTAGCCCAAAATCCCTATATTTAAGCTTTTGATACATTCTGGTGATTTTTCCTTCATGGTGTCCTTCAGCTGTCTCCCCTTCTCTGTTCCTACTAGTATTACTTTGTGCCTGGATTACTGAAGTATTCTCACTGATAACACCTTTCTCTAGTCTCTCACCTCTTTAACCATACTCCACATGGCTATCAGATCACTCTTCCTAAAAACATCATTTCCAGAAAAGGACCTTTTCTGAGAGGCTAATTCCTCCATGTTCACATTGGACCACAAACTACAAGATAGCAACAAATGTGTCTTTGGGAAGCTCCATCAGTGCCTTGATGAAGAATTCACAGTGATTCTCTACTGATGGAGGGATAAGTCTAATTAATTTGCTTTTTTTGCCTTTCTTTCAAGATCCTCCATAATCTAGCCCTATTTCACCCCTCCAGTTTTAAGATATCTTCCTTTTGTTAATGTAACTGTGGTAAGGTCAATTTTTTGGCTTTTTGCCAATATTAAACTACTTACTTCTTTGGTCAGAAAAGTATCCTCATTATCACTGGCCCACACACACATATGCTGTGTTCATTCCCAAATCCCAGCCTTTGCTAGTGTTCTTTTCTTCCATTACATGCTTTTCCACATCACTTCTCCAAATACTACCCATAATTGAAGGGCCAGCTCAAGAACCATCTCTTCCATGAACCCTGCTTTCTTTAAACTCTTCTGAAGAGTCCATACCAAATGCTTTGATTTATTGCCAATTGTTTCAAGTCTGTCAACCTTATCTCTCAAACTCCATTGTCAGATCCTTGAGAGTCAGGACGGTATCTTATTGATCTTTTGCATAAGAGACTAGTAGGCAATCTATAATGATTAGCTTATTGTGTAAGTCATCAGGTCATTGCAAGTTAAGTATCCATTTCCTAGTTTGTAAATTAAGGATATATCTGCTTTTAATGTGAGCTAAGGGAAGGGAAAATTGATTTTCTCTTGGTACATGGTTGCTTAGAGGTACCTCTGGCTTTGTCGTAGGGGTATTTTTTAAGCAGTGACTATTTTGGCCTCATTTTCAGGAGTGTGCTTCTGATGCCTGGGACCAACTATGAGATTGGTTAGCTTTGACAATGGAGTGACCTAAAAGGCAAGTAGCAGCAACCTACAGGGCTGAGATCATAGTCTACATTCAACAAATACTGATTATTTGCTTCTCTGGTGATTTTTTGGGGTGGTAGATCCCAAATAAATGACCCCTCTTGCATGTCCAGCTGTTCCTTGAAGACTAATGCCCTGGAACCATTCGTGGTAAATGCATTCTACTGGGTTACCAGAATGTTGATGGTGACTTTCTTAGAATGATTCAAAGGGATTGGGATTTTGGGATTTTATTGGGATTATGCGTCTACGTGGCTCAGTTCCCAGCCTGTGCGTAAGGGATAGAGACCTGGGTCTGGAGTCTGGAAGACTTAAGTTCAAATCCTTCAAAACTCCCTTTGAATCCAGCCTTCTATCTGAAGCCTCTCCTGAGCGCCTGAAGCCACTCCTAGAAGTGCTTTCTTGCTGTTGATTCTCTCAATATATCCTGTGTATATCTTGTTTGTACATATTTATTTGCATGTTGTCTCCACTATTAGACTGTGAGCTACTTGAGGGCAGAGAGTACTTTTGCGTTTCTTTGTATCTCCTAAATTTAGCACAATGCCCGGAATACAGTAGGTTCTTAATAAATGCTTATACTGCATGCTTGGATTTTCTCTGGGCTCTCTGGAACTCTCTCATCTCCTCCCCCTGGCTTCCTTTTGTATCAGCTCAAGTCCTACTTTCTGCAGGAAGCCCTTACCCTGTGCTCCTTGATTTTGGTGACCTTCCTTTAAGATTCTGTCCAATTTACCATATCTGTGCATGTAAATATGTGTATGTATCTTGTTTGTACACAGCTGTTTAGACATTGTCTGCCCCCTTAGACTGTAACTCACTGAGATCAGGATCCGTCTTTTGCCTTTTTTTGTAGACGCAGTACTTAGTCCATTGCCTGGCGCGCAGCAGGCACTTATTGCTTGCTACTTGACTTGGAAATCTCAGTCCCATCCGACCCAGACCCAGACCAAGACCACCACCCGATGCTCTTGGGGGTGGAGGTGGGGCTTCTCGATGCTACTAATCAAGCCCTCCCATCCATCCCTGTGATTCTTTCAACCCCCAGCAGAACAGGACAACTCTGGATCCGAGGTCGGAGCAGTAAGGCCCCAGCGCAAAGGGTTGGGCTTTGTGCTCAGCGGTCCTGGGTTCAAATGATGACTGTGACACCTTCTATTTAGGTGACTAGACAGTATCCTCTCCCCCCCCACCTCAGTTTCCTCATCAATTAAAACAAAAATGGAGAGAGGGAGCGCTTCAGGGACTAGATGAGGCTCCAAATCCTTTCCAGCTGGTCCGCAGAAGGGCGCTTCTGAGGGAAGGCGGCCTTAGATGAGCTCGGAAGGGCTCCGTCCCCGCCGCCGCCTCCCGGAGCTGCCCCTGGTTAACACTTTCCCTCCCGCTCTCCTCCGGTCCCTCTCCCCACCCCCCGGTTAACAATCTCCGTCCTTTCAGTCCTCCCTCTCCCCTGTCCCCGGCCTCCCCCGGAGTACTCCCCTCCCCCTGCCCCTATAGGTCGCCTGGCCCGGCGGGGTCACGTTAGGGCGGCGGGGGGAGGGGCAGGCCGGCCAGCGTGGGGGCGGTGGCGGCTGCGCGGGGGGAGGGGAGGGGAGGGGCGGGCGGCGGGCGTTATAGACGGGAGCCGCCCTCAGGGCGCTCTGGGCTTCGAGTGGCGCCGCCGGCATGGCCTACGCCAACTTAGTGGTAAGGTTGGGTCTGAGGCTGCTGTGGCCCGGCCCGCCCTTGTCTTCCTTCTCCTCCTCCTCGGGGCCCTCGACACCCCAGCCGATCCCCACCCCGCCCCCTCCATGTTCAAAACCAACGGCGAGGTCTGCCCCGGCCCCGCCGTCCTCTGGGGTCCGACGGGGCGCCCGCCTCCCGGGGGCAGGGGCAGTAGTACCTCCCCCCGGACCAAAGATCCGGGGCTCCCACACTCCTCCTGTGCCGGGGACCCCTGCCCCAGCCTGGCGGGCCCTTGTCCGGGGACGTGGGCAGGCTCCTGGGCCCAGTTACTGGGGGCTCCGAGCCCCATTTCTCCCGTTGGAAGATGGACTAGATGGGCTGCAGAACTGGAAAAGGTCATCGTATTTCAGCTCCAACTTTTTACACATGAGGAAACTGAGGCCCCCCCCTCCTGTGACCGGTCCAAGGTCACACGATTAGCCCGTGGCGCTGGTTCTGCTTCGCTCCAAAGCTGGGGGGTGGCGTGGGGGGGCGGTCCTACGGGGAGATTTTATTGGTCTAGAAGGCAAATAAAATTTGGACGTAGTGCCTCGGAAAGTCGGAATAGAGCTAGCGGGTTCCCGGTCAGCGGAGCCGTGCAAGCGCAGGCTGGCCGTTTGCACACCATCATAGTTTTGGAGTTGCAAAGGCTTCTCCCTCCCCGCCCCCGCCCCGGGGACCACCCGGTCCAGCCCCTGATAGAGAAATTAAGTGAGTAGGCTGAGGTCACACCAGCCGTGAGTGGCAGAGCTGGGGTATGGATTCAGGTTCTCGGGTTACAAATCCATTCGTATTTCTATTCCCATCGTGAAGCACGAGGGATCTCAGTTCAGGAATGTGTCAGACTAGGTGATATTTACACCCCCTTCCATCTCTCAGAGTCTATAAATGTTGGGATGCTAGAGAGAGTAATTACTCTTTTGGGGGCAAAGGTGATTGAGCATTAACTTGCAGAACTGGGAAGATTGTCTTTTAGAACCAAAACGAAAGCCCTTCCCTCTCTATGTGGCTAAAAGAGTTGGGCTGTAGTTTCTGGGATGCTGGTGTTCTCCCACTCAGTTTTGTTGTAATGTCTCTTTGGTAACAGATTGCTATCTTGTGCTCCCCTCCCAACCCCAAAAGTGTGGCTGATTGGTATCTTTAATTTCTGAGCATAGGAGAATTTGAATAAATAATGGATAGGGGTTATAATAATAGAATTTATGAAGATCTTAATGATTCTTAATGGTTTGTGAAATATTTTATTGAGTATCTCATTTGATCCTCACAGTAACCCTGGACAGTAGGTGGTATTATTAGCCCTATTTTACAGATAAAGAAACTGAAGCAGACAGTTAAGTGACTTGCCCAGGGCCACTTAGTTCAACTCCTTCATTTTACTGATGAGGAAATATTCCCAGGAAGATTGAGTTATTTGTCCAGGGTCATACAAATTGGTAATTGTAGGAGATAGGATTTAAAGGCAAGCTCAGAACTCTTTCCACAGTACCACAAGATTTACAAATAATGTTGAGTTCATTGAAAGAGAAATGAGTTGCTAAGGCAGTTTAAATTGTAAAGGTTTAAAGAGTAATGAGTTGTTAAATACGTATTTCAGCGTGTCTTTCAAGTATGGCTCATATATTTAATGTAATTTGTGTTAAGTGTTTATAGATGGAAATATAAATATACCGCGTATTCTTTTTAAAGTGATTAGTTAATTCTAACAGGTTATTGTTTCTGGGAGGTAAATAGTCACAAGTGGATTGTGTTCTCTCTATGTCTGGTTCTAATAAAGATATTGGATAGTGAAGTCAATATAAGTTTTTTCTTAAGAATCCCAGAAGAGGGACTTTGTTCAGTAAATATTCTGAATTAGGTCGGAATTATATTCCAGCTGATTTTTTTTTTTCTAGCCACTATTGCTACAGACCCTTAAGGGAGAGTTTGAAGGTATTTCGGCCCTAAGGGCCTCCCTTATTGATATATAATCAGTTTATCAAAATATAATCAATTTAGATGGATCTAACTAGGAAGTCTGTATCTGCTTTGTTTCCTTAGTAAATTTTTTTGGAGGGAAAAGCTTGATTGTTGTTGTCCATAGTCGTGTAAGTACTGTATTAAGAATTACTTTTTTTTTTTTTTTGCTCTTTGGAGGGGGTAAGGTAGGACAATTGGGGTTAAGTGACTTGCCCGAGGTCACACGGCTAGTTTTTGTGTGAAGAGTCTGAGGGCTGATTTGAACTCAGGTACTCTTAACTCAAGGGCTGGCGCTCTATTGCCTGCGCCACCTAGCGGCCACACTAAGTATTACTTTTTTAAAAATTATAGGTACCATAGTATTTAGGCTTGAAAATTCTGTACGAGTATATGGGTGTGTTTCTGGGGTAGGGTAAAGGCTGCTAGAGAGTTTATATTTTGGTTGGATTGTTAAGTAACTTAAAATTATATTTCCTATCTTACCAGTGGGTGATTAGTGGAACCCAGAGTTGGCCGTCAATAAGCACCTTCTGGTATAGGTGAGGAGTGCAACTTTTATTGTTCTGAAAGCCAAACTTATTTAATATTGGATTTAATGTTTATTTTAGCCCATTGATCAATACTTCATAATCTGTCATTAATAATTTGCATAAATTCACATTATGACTTTTGTCTTTGAGAATGGGTTTGTTGTCAAGAAGCAATTTTGATGAATTGAAGGATGGACTGGAGTCAGCAGACCAGGGTTGAAATCAGAAACCAGCTGTGTGATCTTAGATAACTTCTTAAAGTTTTAGTTTTCTCATCTATAAAATGAGGAACATGCTGTTATGGAGAGAGAGCCAGCTTTGGAATTTGGGAGACCTGTGTTTAAGCCCTGTTTCTGACTCAGGCTGGTTGTATGACCATGGACGAGTCATTGGACTTGTATTCCAAAGAACCATAAATTTCAGAGAAACTTCTAATCTGTGTTGATGAAGAGAATTTTCCAGTTTTCATGCCAAGTTCCCCCTCACTGATAAAAATCAATCATTTGGACTGTTTTTCCCTTATCATCAGGGAGTTGTCATGAGAAAGGTGCTTTGAAAACCTGAAGGAACTATATAAATATTGTTGTCATTGCCACTTTAGTCTCATTTGGCAATAGTTCAGAATTTTGGGTCATATATGTGCTTTGGTATAGGATACTGACTAGGGCATTAACCTGTAATAGGTATTTGTTTTGCCTTTCTAACTTGTGTATGATAAAAATTCAGAAGTGGAAAACAGTATAGTTAATGTCTTATAAAAATTAAAAATTAAAAAGAAAATTCTATTGGCCTTTTTGAGAAGTGAGTCATTGGAAAACAGGTTTATTTCTAGATCACTTAAAATTCATTTCTCACTCTGTGGGAATAGGAAGCTTAAATATTTGTCACATGCTGACAGCAACAGTAACAGTACAACTTCATGGGATTATTGTTCAATGCTTCAGTGAAGTCTTCCAACTGGGTCTTGCAGATAGCTCCATGACTGTATGACTCTCTTGAGGCAGGAACAGTTTGTGTTGGGCTCATGGTATTGTTTAGGGTGAGGAGAAGGAGCTTAGTAAAAATCATTTTGTGGACTTCTTTATCTCATATTTAAGCAATGAGACAGGTTGAAGTTATGTGTACTTTATCAAAGCTAAATAAATTCAAACTTGAGAATTAAAAATCCTAACAATTGGTTTTATTCAGCCCAAACTCTATAGATCTGTCATTGAAGATGTGATTGAAGGGGTTCGTGAGCTATTTACAGAAGAAGGGATAGAAGAACAAGTCCTAAAAGACTTAAAGCAGGTTTGTAGCAGTTAAAAAGAAATAAAATAAAAAAAGGTTTTTCCCACCTAGAGTCTCTTAGTCAAGAAGATTGATAATCATCTCATGGTTCTGCATTGTAATTATTGTTTATTATTTAAAAT
>CM053581.1:78519321-78534902 GCA_028627135.1 Pseudochirops cupreus
CTCTCCAGCATTTGTCATTTTCCTGTTTTGTCATCTTAGCCAATCTGACTGGTGAGATGTGGTACCTCAAAGTTGTTTTGATTTGCATTTCTCGAATCAATAGTGATTTAGAGCATTTTTCCATATGCTTAAAGATATCTTTAATTTCTGCCTCAGAAAATTGCCTGTTCATATCCTTTGACCATTTATCAATTGGGGATTGACTTGTATTCTTGTAAATTTGACTTAAAAGGCAATTTCTAAACTGATATTTTTGAGGATGATGAAGAACATCTCAAAATTTTGTGGAATAAATCCACAAGTCTTTTCCTTCTCACTGTAACTGGAGAATTATCTGGAGAATTATTCAGTTTTAAGGAAGAACTAAATAAAACACACCCAAATCTGTATTCCTTTCTAACTTAAGTTTAACTTATCAGAAATCAAACCAGATGATTATTAGTTCAGTTTAAGAAATAGCTTTTGAATTATTTCTCCCCAGAAATAGCTGGTTATCTAACAAAGAAAAAGGACCGTAGAGACATCTAAGGGATTCAAGGTAATCAGAATTATTTTGAAAAGTAGGGAAAGGGTCATAACATTCTCTTTTTCTGTCTATGATGTGGCTTAATTTCATTTCAAAGATTCCACACTTTATTAACTAGGGAAGGTTTGACTCCATAACTTTGATTTCATAGTTTATTATGTCTGTGGAGCACTTGAGTGAAATTATGATCACCAATAGTAGGTGACAATATGATATTTATTTATAGGACCTTTTGAATCCTCAATATAGAATGGGGAAAGTGAAAGACACTGAGCAAAGAAAATAAATAGCAGGATATCAGGGACTGAAAAGCCTTGCCCAGTTCTCAAATACCTTAACTTTTTCTCCTAGGTCTTTTGGTAAGTCAGCATTTAGTGTTCGAAAAGTATTGTCTTAAACATGAGAATGTTTCTGTTTTTGAGGTTTCCTCTTTTCGTTTTTTGAGTGCCTTTTTTTTCTTACCAGACTTCACTCTCATCCCAGTGGAACTGCACTTGCAACACTGTAGAGTTGCTTAAGCAAAACAATCCAACACATTGGCCATGCCTCTCAGCCTAGGTTGCATTACGCATCTGGAGTCTGCCATCTCTCTTGTAATATTTTCTAGAGTAACTAGATTTCTTATGTGCTTACACACGTTTAAAAATGAGGAAACATTTGGGCAAAAGAAAAAAGTTGTTATGTATTTTGTATTCTTTTAATTACTTTTATTGCCATTGGAAGGAATCTTTACTTAACTAACTGAATATTTAATGACTTACTTCACTATATTCAATGTGTTAGCTTAGCATGTACTATTGTAGACAATGTACTATTTAGAAAAGCTATACTAGGTAATTAAAAATTCTATTAAGGTTTTTTTCTTGAAGGTTGAGGACCTTTTAAAAAATATAATTCCAATCCAATAAGCACTTATTAAGTACCTACCGTGTACAAAGTACTGTTCTATGTGCTGGTGTGGCAAATATAAAAAAAAACCCATCCCTTCACTTTAAGAGAACCTGATATCAGTAAATGTGAGCTTGCATTAGGGGAAATATAATCACTTTGTAGAGTGAAGGCTCCCTGGCAGAAGAGATTTCACTGTGATCTTTCCTCTAAATCATCAGCTCTTCAGAAGGATTTATAATTTGATTTGCAGAAAAATACGTTTAAATATAACTTTAAGTGTATTTCTATTGCTTAAAGAAGTGGTCATGGGATAGAATTGCTGGACGTGGGTTCAGGAAGACCTGACTTCAAATACTGCCTCAGATACTTGGTGTGACCCTGGGCAAGTCACTTAACCTCTCACCCTCAATTTCCTCATCTGTGAAATAGGGAAAGAGAATCTACCTCCCAGGATTGTTATAAGTATCAAATGAGAAATATAAAGCATTTTGCAAACTTTAAAGTGCTATATAAATGCTACTAGCTATTTTTATTACGGTGGTACTTTGTGTGCCCAATATAGATTAAATTATGCATATTTTTCGTGTGGCATTGTAAGTTTAAGTACTGAGATAGCAAATGTATATTTTTGTAAAATTAAGATTGTTTTTCCCCTTGTCACTTAATATGACATCTCCAAATTTTAAAGGCTGTGTACTGTGTAAAATGAACTTCTGACTTGGAAAAAATAAGTTTCTTTTACACATGGAATTCATATAATTCTGTGAGAAATTTGAAGCTCTGTTCTTGATAGGAAAGAAATTAAATAATCAGGAGAAATAGGAACTGGAGATTTGGATAGAGTGGTAGAAATGGGAATAGAGAATGGTGTAATTTAGAGTAGTACTTTTTAATGAATACATGTGGTTTTCCCCATAAAATTAATGAATATCCTTTGGTGAATATATTATTGAGAAAGTACAATATAATGGAAAAGGAACTTGTAATCAGATGACTTGTATTCCCCAATACTGGCAGAACTTAAAAATCACTTTTTCTTTAAATTTGAAATATGTCTTCAGAATCATGGATTTTTAGAGAGGAAAGGGATCTTGAAGCCCATCCAGGTTGGCCTAGATCTGAAAACAGTTTCCTCTTGGTTTATTTGACTTTGTGCCCTCAAGCAAGGGAGAGCCCATTGCCTCCTACAGCAGCCCACTTCACTTTGGGGGCAGCTCTAATTGTTTGAGAAATTTTTCTTTACATTAAACTGAAATTTGACTCTTCTATTCCTCTGGGACCCTATGGAACAAATCTCATCCCTCTCACAAGTGACAGCTACCCTGTCTTCACTAATGGCTCTCTTCTGCAGGCAAAACACTATCAAGTCTTCTAACCAATATTCACATGGCTTGTCAGCATTGGCTTTAGTGTCAGAGTACCTGCTCTGAGGATGATTACCTCTGCAACTGGACCAATCACAACCTCTTGATGGCTTCTGTGGTCCCTTTCAGCTCTACATTTGTAATCTTGTGATCTTGGTCGCCCTCCTGTATAAATTTTCTAACATAAGGCCTTTTAAAGTATTTCTAGAATTGGACTGAATATTCCAATGTGGTCTGCCCAAGGCACAATGTTTTGTAGTATCTCATTAGTTCTTGTTTTAATGTAGCCCATTAGCTTTTTTTAGCTGCCATGTTGCACTGCTGACCCCTTTGGTTCTTACATACCACTACAGATCTTTTTTAGAGCAGCTACTATCTAACCAGCTTCACCCCCAATCTTATACTTGTGAAGGTGGTTTTTTGTTTTTCACACCAGTGTAAGACTTTAAATTTAATCCTATTATATTTTGTCCAATATTCTAATCCGTTAAAATCTTTTGAATCTTTTGAATGCAGACTCTACCATTCAGTGTGTTGGCTATACTTTCCAGCTTTTGGACATACGCAAATTTGATAAGTGTTCCATTTATCCCCCTGTTCATGCCATGGATGAAAATCCCAACCTACGGAGGCCAAGAACAGATTCCTGGGACACTCTATCACATTGTTCTTTCTAAACTCGTAGCAAATCATTAGTGATGCTATGGGTTCTACTAGTTCCAAATCTGCCTAATCATATCTTCTGGCTCACTTCTCTCCATCTTCCACAAAAAGAGTCTTAGAGTCTTTTTTTTTCCTTTTTGGAGGGGGGAATGCAGGGCACTTGGGGTTAAATGACTTGCCCAAGGTCACACGGCTAGTGTTAAGTGTCTGAGGCTGGATTTGAACTCAAGTCCTCCTGACTCCAGGGCCGGTGCTCTATTCACTGTGCCACCTCACTGCCCCTAGAGTCTTTCTTAAAAGTTTTGCTGAATCATGGTAAGCTATATTAATGACATTCTCCTGATGTAACAGACTAATGACTCTTTTAGAAAAGGAAATAAGGTTTAGCCTGAATGTGACCTCCCCTTGATGAAATCATGCTGTTTCTCAGTGATTACTGTTTCTTTTTCTAGATATTCATTAGCCATACCTTCAATAATATATGCTCGAATTTTCCCAGGCATTAAAGTTGAGCTCAGTGGTCTTTAGTTTGGAGATTCTATTCTTTCCCTTTTTATTTTGAAAACCAGGAAGATATTCTCCCTCGTCTAGTCCTGTGATATCTCTTCATAAGCTTTCATATATCATTGACAGTAGCTTATTTTTGTATCCAGGGATATAATTCATCTGAGACAGATTATTTGAACTTCTCAGGTAGACACTCTCACTCCCTACTGCTTGACTTTCATGTTTTAGGTGTAGCAAGACCACGTTTGAGTCATAGAAGGAGTTTTGTAGGACACTTTCTTTTCTTATTTATCCTGAATGGCTTATGTAATATTGGTATTAGTTGTTCTTTGAATGTCTCATAACATTTTGTTGTAAATCCATCTGGTTCTGGTTTTTTTCCCCCTTTGGGAGCTTTCTGTTATCTTTCCTTGATCAATTAAAAAAGTATTTGAACGTCTCTATATGTTATGCATTGTGCCTTAATGATATGGCATATATAACACATAAGAAACTGGCTTTGCCTTTGATTCTCAGTGGGCTCTTGTCCCTGATTTACTGCTATCTGTGTAATGCTGTAGTCACTATGTCTCCATTTGTGAAACGGGGATATATAATGATTTCTTCCCTACCTACCTCACATCATTGTTATGAAGATGAAATAATATGATATATTTGAATTTGAAAATGACTAATTTCTATATAATGTATTATGCAGGATTAGTATATAAAGCTGACAGTCATTGCATTGAAGCAATGATCTTGCTAGATATAGAATTAATAAGAAAAGTAATTCATTTATATAGTGCCTGAAGGCTTACAAAGTCCTTTCTTCATGACAACCATAGGAGATAATTATTTTATTTTCCTTGTTTTATAAATGAGGAAACCGAGGCTCGGGAAGTCAGCTCACATGCCCTGGGTCAGGCAGATGTCAGTGTTGCATCTCTGCTCACTCCAAGCTCACTCCAGAGCTTTTGTCCTTATGCCAAAGCATGTGCTTTCTATGTATTCCTTTTACTTTGATCATTCTTGTTTTGTAGGGAAACACTAAGAATGATTTGAGTTAATTAGGAGATGGTATCTTCTTTTAGGGCAGGAAGGCTTTACCACTTTTGCTGACGTTTCATTATAAATTCTGTGATCTACTGCAAGTAACTTGAACATAAATATATGTTTTTAATCAATCAAGGGGCATATATTAGGCAACTATTATGTGCTAGCCACTGGGAATACAAATACAAAGAATGATATGGTGACATAATCCTTATCTGCAAAGAGTTTACATTCCAAGTTGTGGGTATTAGTCATTGTGCTTGAAGAGAGGACCACATTGACATCACGATATCGGGCTCAATGTACATTGTGTCCAGTTGTAGCTGACACTGCCAGGGTGAGCTTGGAAGGCTCTCCCACAGGTTGGGCACAAATAGTCTGTATGACCATTTGGGAAGGAGAGGTCTCTCAATTTGTTCATCTCATGTTTTCTTTTGAGCCACCACAATTCTGCTTTGCTGATAGAGCACGGTGTTTACTTTGTTGTGGGCATGCTATGCTGGACAATCCTGTGCCAGTGTCTCCCATGTCTTACAATTGATATCAGCGTTCTTCAGAGAAACCTTGAGAGTGTCCTTGTGTTGCTTCTTCTGACCACTATGTAAGTGCTTGTCTTGTGTGAGTTCTTCATAAAATAGTCTTTTAGGCAAATCTATGTTTAGCATTTGAACAATGTGGCCAGCCCATCAGAGTTGCACTCTCTGCAGTAGAGTTTGAATGTGTGGCAATTCAGCTCAGGAAAGGCCATCAGTGTCAGGTACCTTATCTTGCCAGGTGATCTTCAGAGTCATCCTAAGATAGTTCAAATGGAAATGGTTCAATGGTCTGACATAGTGCTAGTAGACTGTCCAGTTTTCACAAGCATAGAACAATGAGGTCAGCACGATGGCTCTGTAGACCTTCCATTTGGTAGGCAGCCTAACATCTCTTTTCTCCCACACTTTCTTGTGGAGCAATGTGTGCATCAACATCGTTGTTGGGACATTCCTGGAAAGTACACTACCAAGGTAAGTGAACTTATCTGCCACATTCAAAATTTCTCAGTTTGCTATAAGTGATGGCTCTAGGTATTGATGGTGTGGTGCTGACTGGTAGAGAATCTTTTTTTTTTATTGGTCTTAATTGTTAGGCCAAAATTAGCACAAGCAGCAGAGAATCAATCCATACTTTGTTGCATCTCAGGCTCTAGGGCTGCATTGAATGCACATTCATCTGTGAATAAAAGATGTACCAACTCTCCCTCTACTTAAGTCTTAGCCTTTTCAAGTTAAATAATTTATCATTAGTGTGGCAGTTGACCTTGATGCCATCCAAGGCATCTGACAGCATAGCTGTATACATTATACTAAAAGGTATAGGAGCAAGCACACAGCCCTGATTCACTCCATTGGTGTCTGGGAAAGCATAAGACCATTGTGCATTATCTAGAACTTATGCAAACGTGGCATACATTACTGATGAATTTCTCTGGGCAACCAAATTTTGCCATGATTTTTCACAGGCCCTCATAATTGACAGTATTAAAGACCTGGGTTAGATTGATGAACATTGTGTATAAACCTGTGTTCTGCTCTTGATATTTCTCTTGGAGTTGTCGGGTAGTAAACACCAAGTGCAATGCCATGCACGAGCAGCTTCCCAGAAGAATGTTACTGTGAACAGCTTTTAAGGTTCTGATTACACAGTATAGTGAACACTCCAGTTATTCCATAATAAATCAAAGGAAAACATTCCCAACAAATCAAGATACAATATACACAACATTGCATCTTGTTTCAGAAAATCACAATATAGTGTTCACAACAGCTTATCATTAGAATGGCCACATAGTTTTCACCAAAGTGGTCATAGTATTTAGAACAAAGAACAAAAGAACAACCATCTGGTATCCCTAAGGAGGTTTGCCTCCTTACTTAATCATTCAGTCATTTTACAATACAAGTCTGTCTTCCACTCATGGGGCAATTATAGGTTAACTTAATCAATCACTTATCTAGCAATCAGTCACTAAGTATCGTTAATCACTAAATATACTTATTACACAAATTATTACACAAATTCAAAAATTACACAAACCTTCCACCCCTCGGTCTTTAGTAAACTTTAGTTATATCACCGCATTCAATATCTAAGAAGAGGCCTTTTCTTCATCCTGACTCGGGGTGGTCTCTCAGATTTCCTGGATCCTCTTCTATGGTCCCAGCTCCTACCTGAATCTACCAGTCATCTGGATTCAGAGGCCAACAGCTCACAGGTCCTTGTCCACTCCTCTGGGCAGTTCCTGCTATACAGTGAAGTTCACAGAGTCCAACACATCTCAAAACCTTCACAATTTCTGTTCCTGGGAATTCAAGAATCAACCAAGTCACAAACAAACAAAATCTTAGCATCCCAGTCATGCTTCTTCAGTCCTCCAGCAGTTTGGCTGTCCCTAGGACTCAGAAGAAATCTCAGCCTTCCAGGCATCAGTAGCAACTTCAGCCTTCACCAGATTCTGGTCTCAAGAAAACTCCAACTCAGTTCTCAGTCAGCTGTAGCAGCCTAGCTTCCCGATGCTGCAAGAGAAACTCTCTCTCTCTCTCTCTCTCTCAGCTGGCTTTAGTCTACACAATTCTTTCACCAGTAGCTTATCAGGAGAAAATTCTGCTTCCTCCACCAGGAGCCCACCAGGAGAAAAATTCTGATTCTGCCTCTCTGGGGCTTTTCTTATATACACACATACACAGCATTGGCTTCCTGTTTCAGCCAAACCCTTCCTGTTATGTCAGCAACAGGAGACAGAGTTCACATCCTCAGCCTCTTTCACAGAGGCTTGACTAAGGGCTAAGTACCTGCTTACTTGACATAACAAAAGGGGTCTTCAAATTTAAATTAATTACCATTACACCAAGTCAACTGCTCTTCAGCCCTTTCTGAAGCCGCACTGGTTCTCAGGTAGATGACCACCTTCCAGGTGAAGGATCAACTGATTAAGGAGAACTCTGGCAAGAATCTTGCCAGCAGTGACTAAGAGAGACCCCCTCCATCCCTCCCTCCCATAGTTATTACAGGACAACCTATTTCCTTTATATAGTTGAACAATAGAGACATCTTTGATCTCTTGGAGGATAACACCCTCTTGCCATATAACCTGGAAGATTTCAGTCAACTTTTGTGTGAGCAGTTGACGCCCTGTCTTGTAGATCTCTAGGTGCTCTGTCACATAAAAGGAGCCTAACAATATTCAAAACCTTTTCTTCAGTTGGAAGTTGGACTAGAGAAAGATTGACTTCAACCTGAGGGAATTGGTCAGTGGCTTCAGCATTGATTGACAATGGTCTGTTGAGACCACTATGGAAGTGTTCAGCCCATCTCTCCAGGATCATGTCTTTATCATTGATCAGTGTGGCTCGATCATGGCTGAGTAGTTGAGAAAGACCCTTGGCCCATAAATAGTCTTCAGGGCTTCACAAAAAATGCTTTGGATGGTTACTATCAGCATAAAACTGAATTTATCTACCTTTTTACTGAGCCAAGAATCCACCATCTCTCTAAGCTTTGCTTGAACATTATTTTTGATGGAGTTAAATCCTGCCTTTTTAGAGATGGATGAACTGTTCTGCTGGTAGACCTTAGTACTTTCTGGATTTAAGCATCATTTTTCATCACACTAATCTTGATGCTTGAAAATGTTATGGTCCAAATGAGTAAATGCAGTATTGTATACCAAATCTCTGAAAGTTGTCCACTCCTTTTTTTGCTCCACTGTTGCCAACTGTGTGTTGGCTCAGCTTTCCTTCCAAGTTAACAACAAATTGTTCTCCCGTGGAGGGTCCCTCTAATCTGTTGACATTGTCTTCTGGTAGTCATTTTGGACTGGGGCCATAGCTTTTGTTGAATGCGAATGTTTGGCTTAGAGAGAAGAAGTCTATGACTTTTCTAGCACTCTGCACCACCCGTCACCTTTGTCACTCTCATGTCTCATATGTCACTTCTCCTTACAATGCCGTAGTTTATTAAATGTTTACTATGAGGGTGCATCCATGAAGAGTTATTGCATTTAGGTAAATGAAATACCATATTGGTGATAAGATCATGAGACATACAAGTCTTCAGTAGTAAGTGACCATTACTGTTACTTTTTCTGACTCCATTCCTCCCAAGGACTCTCTACCATGTCTGATAGTTTGTGCTTACTCTGGCATTAAAGTCACCCAGAATTACAAGGTTGTTCTCTTCCAGCACATTGATGGTGAGGTCCCCAGGTCTTCATAAATTTTTCATAAAATTTTTCTTTGACTTCATCGAGGTTCATCATGGTGGGATCGTAGTCACAGATGATTGTGGGATGGCACTTTCTTGCAAGTGGCAGTCATGTTGTCATTAATCTGTCATTTGCTCCTTTTGGGAGACATACAAATTTGTTGACCAGATCACATTTGATTGTGAACCTATGTTAGCTTCACAGTGCTCCCTGTCACTGTGGCTACTCTGGAAAAATAAATATCCAGTTCCAGCTTTGGTAAACTGGCCATCATTTGCTAGCCTTGTTTCACTCAGGGCTGCTATTTGGATGTGATACCTGTGGAGTTCTCTTGCCACAAGAGCTATTCATCTTTCAAGTCTGCTGAATTTTGTTTTCCATAAGTATGTGCACATTCCATATTCCAGTGGTGAGTGGAATCATCTTTGTAAAAGTTTTTAGATGTGTTTTTATGTTTTGATTGTCGAGTGGGATCCCCCACCTGCTGTGGTAAGCAGGCCAGGCTTAGGTGAAGCAGACAATTTTTTGGGCACTTTTTCTAGCTCCTTCCTCATGCCAGGAGGTGAGCAATGTGATCCGTATGAAGGCTGCTCAGACACCCTGGGGACTGCTGAATCCTACTGCTACTTCAGTCTAGTCAGAAGATAACTTTAGGCCACGGGCTGCCTGGGTGCAGGGTTGTGACTACAGATCTCAATGTCTTCGCACCTGATGCTTTGTTACTAACCTGTTACTTCAAGATAGGTAAAATAGTAAGATAGTAAAATAATGAAATAGTAAAATAATTAAATAGTAAAATAGTAAAATGGTATCAATGATACCTTTTGATTCACACATAAATTGGATTTAAGTGAGGCAAAGTTGCTCGAAGTTGTTGGCCTCACTCTCTTTTTCAGAGTCATCAAAATCCAATGACAAGACAGAAAGTCAAGATAACTGGCAGTGGCTCTGGAGGCAGTGGATGGCCTTGATATCTTCAGTGTATGACCAGGATCTAAGCCCTTCCCAGTGCCTGCTTCACGCATGCAGGCCATTGGAACATATTATGCTCATCTGCCCATTTCACTGGGGAAAGTCATCACCTCCTTGGGATATACAGGCTTGAGGCCCATTGGTTGCTGTCAATCTGGTTTAACCTGTCTGCCAAGATGGTTTTACTGGGGTGTGGCCATTGTGCATGCCACAGCTTCTTGGAGCTGTATGAGAGTGGCACAGCCCTCATACCAGAGGTGCGAGTCCTCCTGGAATGTCCTGTGTACCCCTGCATTCCAAGTACATATCCGAGCATATATCCGCTAACATCCAAGCAGATATTCAGCTAACATTTAAGTACTTGCTATTTGCCAGGAACTGTCCTGATGCTGGGATACAAAGAAATGTAAAAGGCAACCCATGCTTTCAAGGAGCTCACAGTCTAATGGAGGAAACAACATACAGACAACCATGTACAAATAAGATGCATACAGGATAAATTGGGGGTGGTCTCAGAGGGAATACACTGAGATTAAGGAGGACTGAGAAAGGCTTCTTGCGGAAGGTGAGACTTTGAAGGAAGTACCATTTGATGTAGTTATTGTTTATGTATATTTTCTTTCTACTTATGCCGTATGAACCTTGCACCTTCGTATTTGTTACTTCTTATGGCACAATGATGTTTCGTTACATTGATGTATCCATCTTGTTTAATCCTCCCCAAAACAAATATCCTTTTTTCCCAGTTATTTGCTTACTCAAAAAATGTTGCTGTGAACATTTTGACATATACAAAACTATTGGGTTAAGGGGTGTGAGTAGTTTAGTGATGTTTTCAAATAATTTCAAATTATTTTCCAGAATGGTTGAGCCAGTTTACTGCTCCCCAACTTTGTTAGTATGCCTGCCTCACCACAGTCCTTCCAACACTGATCCCATCTTTTGTTACCTATGTCACTTTGCTAGGTGTGAGGTAAAACTTCAGTTGTTTCAATTTTAATTTCTCTTACTCTTAGAAGATTATTTTCATATGATTGTTGAGTTTACAGTTGGCCTTGAAAGCTTTTTGTTCATATCTCCTGACCATTATTCTTTTGGACAAATAACTGTATTTCACATCCTGCATATGATTTTTTTAATAGGAATCCACTGCACAAATGGATTTCAGTATACAAACAATTGATGATATTAAAGGAATTATCCAAATAGATGGAACTGGAGATACATCTTCAAATGAAGAAATAGGGAGTACGAGAGATGTGGATGAGAATGAATTTCTTGGTATTATTGATGCAGAAGATCTGAAAGTTCTTGAAGAAGAAGGTGATAGTATCTCCAATGAAGATTCAGCCACCAACAGCAGTGATACTGAAGAGCCCCAAATAGACATTGTGGAGGAGGTGATGATTTCTTTGGTGACATAACTAGTTTTATTACATGTAAAACAGTAGTGCCTTTGCCAGTTAGTCCCCTCTGGTTAATAAGTTATTAAGAAGAACAATCTCTCTGTCTTTTTTTCTTTTTCTTTCTTTTTATTTTTAGAGGACAGTTGGGGTTAAGTGACTTGCCCAAAGTCTCACGGCTAGTTTTGTGTTAAGTGTCTGAGGCCGGATTTGAACTCAGGTCCTCCTGACTCCAGGGCCGGTGCTCTATTCACTGAGCTACCTAGCCGCCCCTCTGTCTTTTTTTCTTAAGGTGGGGAGGAGGGAAGGGGATTTTTTACATGGTAGGATGGTCTATTTAAAAAAAAAATTTCTAAAGTAACACTGTTTTCAATGTTCAACAACATTTAAAAATACTCACCTGTCTTGCTTAGATATAGAGGGAATCAGGAGAGGGTTAAGGCAGACAAGAGATGGGAACTGTAAAGTTGGCAAGCATTTTAAAGCAGCAAGTAGGCTTCTCTTTTTTTTTTTTAAAACAAAATCTTGTCTGTAGTAAAATTATTTAATATGGTCATCTTTCATCTTTAGGATCCTTTAAATTCTGGGGATGATGTTAGTGAGCAGGATGTGCCAGACCTGTTTGACACAGATAATGTAATAGTCTGTCAGTATGACAAGGTATGGTATGCATTTTCCCACCCTTGGGTTTATTAGTGACGTTTGATGTATCCAAAAATCATGCTAACTGTGATGGAAAAACTGGTAGTTGTGTCTGCTTAGCATTTAACTTAGGTTATCCTTGAAAGAGGCTATTAGGATAAGTATATGTTGAAGGCTTCCTCTGAGCCTGGCACTAAATACTTTAAATTTTGGGAGATAAAATAGTTGAGAGTGAAAGACATGTAGTAATTAGAGAAAAGTCCCAAATAGTACGTGAACAATCACTCAATTTAATAAGAATTAAATGCTAAAAATGCCTCATATGGGGCAATGCTGTGGGTGGTCAGGAAGAATAATTCAGTGGAGCAGATGTTTATTAAGCATCTACACAGTATACAGTGGAATGTGTGGCACTGGGGGAAATAAGAAGCTTAGATAAGACAAAATTATAATTAAGTGGCTCAGCTTCCTCTCTGTCAGTCACCATTGTCCGAGCAAATTAGAATAGAAATCTTTTGTCAGTTTTCTTCTTTTCCTCATTATAGTTAAAACAACTCCCAGGTTCATTTTTGAGAACTTCCTGTCCCTTTTGAATTGACTTCTTTTTCAGAGTCTGAGGATGTGTGATTGCCTCTCATTTCTCTGGACTCAAATGAAAGTCATAAAATTCAGTTCAACAATCATTTGAAAGTGTAAAGGCCATCCACAAACTAACCATGCCTTAATGGTGTGGGATATATAAAGCATTAATCTTGACTCTAGGTTCCAAAGGGTTCTTGGCCCTCATTTCATGGTTCTTATGATGCTATAGGGGAATAAAATATTAATTGTAAATTAATTCACTTAAACCTAAGTGAAGAAAACTCACAAAACAAAGTGCTACACTAGTCTGGAGCACTGGAAGAGGGAAGAGAATCATGGAAAGTTTCATGAAGAAAGTTATCATTTGAGTTAGAATTTAAAAGATGGATTAGGAATTCAGTGGGTGTAAGAGGCCAGAGAGAGGATATAGGTCTGGAGAATAGATTGGACATGAGCATGAGGGAAAGGGTAGGCTAGATGCAGGTGGCAAAGATTCTGGAATGGCTTGGTGGAGTCCGGGGGGGGGGGGGAACAAGTGGTATAAATCATTAGCATACATTGCCACCACAACAGACCCCTTAAATAAACAAAATGATGATTTTCAAACAAAGTATTCAGACAGTAGATGTCCCTTCCCATCCCAAGTTAGAATACTGTCTTCCTCTTGACAGCAACAGAACTTACAGTCACTGAGATGGGAAAATTTAGTACTGAATAGTTGATGCGCAGCGTCTGTCAGTAGCACGTGCCTAGCAGTGGCAGAGTTTGGGGGGAGGAGTCTCTGACTTTTGAAGTCTCTTATGAAATAAGACTGTACATCTTCTGAAATTTATATTAAAATGATGTTTATGTTCCTGTTTGGGTTTAGTTAATTTTTAGACCTAGGGCCCGTAAAAACCAAGGGACTGTATGGAAGGTGCAGAAGAAGGTCAGTGTAATGGTCACCAAACCCATGCTGGGGACAAGGTGCGCTCCTCTGCTCTTTAGCGTGCTGTCTTTTGTCTCTCTCTGCTGGGTCTGCGTTTACCGTTCTCCATCTGGAGCCCTGTTGAGCTGACTCAAGGAGGAAAATGTTTCTTTAACAAGTTTTCTGCATAAATACATATGTGAGTGTGTATATATGTGTTTACGTGTATACATAGACAGAGGGTACAGGATCGGTTGAATAATATCTAAAAAATAAAATTAAGAGGTGAGGAATATAATGACAGAATGAGAAAGGGAAAGATGGAATAGGGTAAATTTATCTCATATAAAAGAGGCAAGAGAAAATTGTTACAATGGAGGGGAAGAGCAGGAAGGTGAAAGGGACTGGGACAACCTTACTCTCACTGAATTTGGCTGAAGGAGGGAATAACATACACACTAAATTGGGTATCTCACCCTACAGGAAAGTACAGGGGAAGGGGATAAGAGGCGGGATGATAGAAGGGAGGGCAGATTGGGGGAAAGGGTAGTTAGAAGCAAATACTTTTGAAAGGGACAGGGTCAAAGTAGAAAATAGAATGAGTGGGGGGCAGGATAGAATGGAGGGAAATATAGTTAGTCTTTCACAATATAACTACTATGGAAATATTTTGCGTAACTACACATGTACTTGAATTGCTTATCTTCCCAGTGGCAGTAGGTGAGGAGAGAAGAAGGGAAAGAATCTGGAAATCAAAGTTTTAAAAACAAATGTTAAAAAGAAGGATTTTTTACATGCAACTAGGAAATAAGATACACAGGCACTGGGGTATAGAAATCCATCTTGCCGTACTAAAATGTTGGGAGGGAGATGGGGGAGGATATAAGAGAGAACAGATTGTGGGAAGGTGTATTCAGTAGGCTTGCTATCTTGGGGTGGGGGGTAGGGGAAAGACGGGGAGAAAATTTGTAACACACAATCTTGTGGAAATGAATGTTGGAAACTAAAAATAAACAAAAGAAGTTTTCCACAAAGGAAGAGACTTCTGTTCTTCACCCATGGTTGGACCTAATGTGACCAGCATTTTCTTTCATTTATATTCCTCTTCTGAATATGTCCTTGAGACTTGTTATGAACAGTCCTGAGTCCAGGCCCCAGGACTAAGTGATGGGTAGAATGGTAGCATGAGATCCTTCTGATCTGTCCTAATAAAACCCGCAGAATAAGGGAAACTTAGGACATGCCAGGTTTTACTCAGTCATATGCAGTGTCGTGACAGGAATCTAGTCCAGTCAGTTCTGCTGTAATGCATGTTTGGAAAATTCAGTTTTGTTCAAATGTGATTTATTTGAGAACGTTTGAACATAACTGACTCTCCAGTTTGCTTCCTTGTGATTTATTCTGTGAGAAACCACAAGAATGGCTTCACAGTCATTCATGGGCTGCAATCTTCTGGCACCCATTCTGACACAAGCAAACTTTAGGTCATGTTCAAGGTAAAATGGCATATTAATTGTATATCTTTTGGTGAAGTAGGAGATGTGGGCAGAAGAGGGCTGATCTACACCCAACCCCTCCCTATCCCCTGCCTCCATGGCCTCAGACCCAGAAGCAACCTGAGGCTTCTCATGGGACCACTGTTTATTGTAGTATTTAAGTATTTCTTAACATGTATGAAATTGTGCTGCTGTCTTTTTAAAAATCAGGTTCCTGTTTTTAAAAAATGTATTACTGATGAAGTTTGTGCCTCTAACTTTCCCCATAAGCTCTGTGGTTTTTATTGAATGGTTTTTCATAGCAGGGTGATTTTTTGGGGGAACACAGTTCATTATAGCAGAAGTGTAAC
>CM053581.1:78535402-78617071 GCA_028627135.1 Pseudochirops cupreus
ATTTATATTTGTTTTATATTCTATAACTTTGCAGAATTTATTTCCAATTTTAGTTGAATTTTTGGGGTTCTTTGGATAGACTATTAAGTTATTTTAAAGAAGCAGTAGTTTTATTTCCTCCTTGCCTATGTTTATTCTCTCAGTTTCTTTTTCTTGTCTTATTATTATAACATTAATTTCTAGCACTGTGTTAAGTAATACTGATGATTATGGACATCCTTGCCTTATACTTGATGTTATTGAAAAGGTCTCTAACCTTTCCCAGTTATAGTTGCTCATAGTTTTAGATAAATACTATTTATTGTGTTAAGGAAAAGTCCAGTTATGCTTTCAAGTGTTTTTAAAAAGAGAAACCTGTTTTTGTATTTTGTTAAAGAGTTTTCAGCATCTATTGATATAATCATGTGATTTTTAAAAATTATTTTGGTCATTAATATTATCTGTTATGTCTATAGGTTTTTTTTTTTAAATATTGAACCAAGTCTGCATTTCTGGTATAAATTCAACATAGTCACACTGGGTGATCTTTTTAAATATGCTGTTATAGCCAAATTCAACATCTTATTAAAATTTTTGGTCAATATTTGTTAGGATATTGTTTCATAATTTTCTTTCTCAACAAGTCAGCAAGTTCTTAATAAGCATTATTTTGTGCCATACACTGTGCTTAGCACTAGAAATATAAATACAACACAAACCAGAAAGTCCTTTCCCTCAAGGAGCTGATATTCCAATGGGGGCAGGCTGCACTAAAAAGGAGGGGCAGGAAGGTAGGAGTAGATACAGGAAAAGAATGAACATAGTTGCCATAGGCAAAGGAATCTTCAAAATGAGGGTTCTGGGAGTAACTCAATAGGAGCAGTGGGCCACCAAGTTGGAAGGGATCTTCCAGAGTGAGAAGACTGCATGGAAGGAGAGATCTTTGCTTTGTCTTTCCCTGTTATAGCTATCAAGACTATTTGCATTAAAGAAAGAGATTGAAATGGCCATTTTTCAATTTTTGAAAACTATTTATGCAATATTGGAATTGTTCTTTGAATGTTTGGTAGAATTCACTTGAAAAATCCATCTGGCCTCAAGTGTTTTTCTTTGAGTTCATTTATGTCTTGTTCAGTTGTTTAATGCTGGATTAGTTAAATAATTGATTTTTTCATTTGATCTAGATGTTTTATATTTTTAAATATCCATTTTATTGGCATTATTGATTTTGTTGACATTTAATTGGGTAAAAATAGTTTCTGATAAGTGTCTTTATTTGCTCTTCAACTGTTGCAAATATACATTTTTCATTTTTTTATACCAATTTAAGTCAGACTGACTACTGTTAGCTTAAAAAAACTTAGATCCTAGGCTTTTAAATTTTGTTTTTGCTTTTAATTTTGTCCATTTCTTCTTTGGTTTTTAGAATTTCTACTTTGGTATTCCATTAAAGAGCTTTCATTTATTGCTTTTTTAGGGTTTCTAGTTGTATGCTTAGTTCATTCATTTGTTGTTTTTTTTTTTTTTATTAAGAAAGCATTTAGAGATATGAATTTTCTCCTTAGGATTGCTTTAGCTGTCTCCTATAAATTATCGCTTGTTGTTTCATTATTATAATCTTGTTTGCTAAAATTTTCTATTGTTTCTATGATTTGTTCTTTTGCTCATCATTTCTTTAGGATTAAGTTATTTAGTCTTCAGTTAATTTTTGAATCTTTCTTCAAAGGCTCTTTAATGAAGATACATTTTTATTACATTTTGATCAGAGAAAACGTAGTTAGTATTTCTACTCTTTTGCATTTGTGAGGTTTTATGCCTGAATATGTAATCAGTTTTTGTAAAAGTTCCATGCATAGCTAAAAAAATTTAAATTTTCTGTTCCCATTCACTAATTGCCAGAGAATTACCTTTTCTAATTTTTCTAAAGTTCTATTCAGGTACTTTACTTCTTTCTTGTTTAACCTTGTTAGATTTATCTAAGTCAGGGAGGTCCTTTATCTTAACTTTTTACTATTTCTTGCTGCAATTGAGTTTATTTTCTTTAAGTATTTAGTTGCTATGTAGTTTTGTGCATTTATATGTTAAGTATTGATTATTCATTATCTATGCTGCCTTTAAGAGTAATATAATTTCTCTGCTTATTTCTTTTCTTTATCATGCTCATGTTTATTATAGCTCTGTCTGAAATCATGATTTCTTCTCATGGTTTTGAGTTTACTTGAAGTATTAAATTCTGATCTGGTGCCTCATTAAATCTCTTTGTGAACCTTTATTTTTCAAGTGTGGTTTTTTTTTTAAACCACATGTTATGGGATTCTGCTTTCTGATCCTTTCTACTATCTTTTTCCATTTTATGAGTGAGTTTATCCCATTCACATTCAAGGTTATGATTATTAATTGTGAATTTTTCTCCACCTTCTCTTATACTTTTTCCTCTCTTTGCCTTCTACCTTTACTTTACAAAGTCAATTCAATTAAATTCAGTGAGCCTTAGTTAAGCACTTAGTATTTGCTGGGCACTGTGTTAGAATAACCTGGTGAAAGAGGATTTTGCTCAACATTTATGATTTATAAACAACATAATGTTTCCACCCCATTGCTCCTCTTCTCTTTCCCTTCTGCTGCCTCAATCACAAATTTTTCCTGTTTCTTTCTTCTCTTTAAATTTTCTCTTCAAGCTCCCCACTCTGATGTTAGAGTTTGTTTTGCTTATGCCTGTTACCTCACTTATCCTGCCCTGCTCTTTTCCCACTTGCTTCCCCTCTCCTTGCACATTTCCATGTTTCATTTAATGCATTTCTACACCATATTCTCTCGTATGTATGTGTATATGCACGTTCAACCTTCCTTTGTCTGGTTCAGACGAAAATAAAGTTCATGGGATACCTGTCCTTCCTACCCCTTTGACCATATTTGTATATTCTGCATACCATACACCTCTGTTATGTGAAGTCATAATTTGTCTCCCCTTCCTCTTCTTTTTCTCCCTAGCATAGTTCAATATTTCTCTGATTTCCTCCTTCTCCCAAGATACATCAGAACATTTCCAGGTCCTGTGCCTTTGTTATTTAACTTCCTCTGTGACCATAAAAACTTTAGGATTCTGAGGAGGCACTTGTTTCTTCTTGCATTTCTTCCACTACACTGTTAGTGTAGAAAGAATCCTCACGTAGTCTCTTCCAGCTGATCAAATATATTTACCCTTCTATGTTTCTCTTATCACCTGCATTTACATTTAGAATTTACATACAGCACCTACTTAATTTTAGCCTTTTCTTTAAGATTTCTTGGAAATACTCCATTCATTAAAAGTACATTTGTTTCCACTGTAGAATTATGCTTAATTTTGCCAGATAGATTATTCTTGCTTGTAAGCCTTTATCTCTTACCTTTTGGAATATGTTATTACAAGTTTTTCTTTCTGTGAATAGTGACAACTGCCAAGTCTTGTGTGATTCCTACCATGTCTCCTTGTTGCTTAAACTCTTTTTGGCAGCTTTATTTTTTCTTTCTCCTGAAAGTTATGTATGCCTATGGTGTTCCTGGGAGTTTCTTGTAGGAGGTGACCAGGGAATTCTTTCTGTTTTCACCTTTACCTTTGATTCTACGAGATCAGACTAGTTTTCACTTATGATTTCTTGAAATACGGTTTTTAAACTTCTTTAGTCATAATTTTCAGATATTCTGATAATTCTTACATTATTTCTCTTTGATCTGTTTCCCAGGTTGGTTGTTTTTAATATATATGCATTGCATATTTTTCTGTTTTTAAAAATCTTTTTGTTTTAACATTTCTTTTGTGGCTCATGTAGTTGCTTTCTGTTTGGACTGTTCTGATTTTCATTTGATAAGGTTTGCTTTCATCTATTACAAGCTGTTATTTCTTTTTGCCTGTTTTTCTTTCCTAAACATCCCATTTTATATTTCTTGTTTAATTTCTTCTAGGTATTGTTGTAGCCTGTGTGGCCAAGAAATTATTTTCTTGAATTTGTTGTAGAGTTACTCAGTTCTTCTGGGTTTATCCCTTGGACTTCTCTTAGTTGGTGCAAAGTATTTATTTCTTTGTTGCATTTGGTGTTTTCTTCTATTTATTCATATCTCCAGCCTTAGGTTCTTCATTGGGGGTTTGTGCTTGGGTCAAACTCTTTTCCTGTATTTTTAATTGGTATGAATCAGCCCCTGCTTGATTTTGAATTCATTGATAAGGTAAAGTCCCACTTCCTGAAGAAATTGTCTGGCCTTGCCTCCTGCTCTGATTCAAAGCCAAGCAACCTGGATGCTGAATCATGTACAAACTTCCTGGATGCCTATGGTGTTCCTGGGAGTTTCTTGTAGGAGGTGACCAGGGAATTCTTTCTGTTCTTCCTCTACTCACCATCTCAACTGGCAAAAATTGCCAGCTTTTCCATGCTCTTTTGCTTTGCTGGGTACAACGACAACATATTTGTGATTGTTCCTTGCATTTGTACAGTACTTCACATTTTTTGAAATTTATTTCATGTAATTATTTCATGTTCTATCTGCCTTAAAAGTAGGGGTGTCTGCAAAGACTTACTACAGGCCCCAAGAAAGCTCCCAAATCATGTGCCTCTGCTTGGCACTTTAGTAACTACAAAATAAAAAGGCTAGGGGGAAGAAGTTATTGAGTCACAGACACTGAGAGCTGGAAGGGAACTTGGTGGTCATCTAGTCCAGCTAGCATTTAGGAGCTAGTTTTTACATATAGATCACTTTAACATTTGCAAAGTACATTATACATGTTAACTCATTTGATCCTCCCTACCTGGAAGGTAGTTGCAATTTTATCCCCATTTTACAGATGAGGAAACTGAGGCAGACAGTTAAATGACTTGCCCATGATAACACAGCTAGTGAGTGTCTGAGGTAGAATTCTAACCTTGACTCCAGGCCCTGCTCATCCACTATATTGCCTTGCTACCTCTATATACATAAAAGAAATCCCCACTATAACATACCCAACAAATGGTCATATAGTTTCTGATGGAAGATTTTTATGGAGGGGAATCTCACTACCTCTCCCAGCAACCAGTTTCACTTTTGGACAACTTTGACTGTTAGAATGTTCTTCCTGGCATCCAGCCTAAAAGAGGTCCTTTTCACATTCCCCTCATTGGTTGTGCTTTTGCTCTCAGGGTCAAACTGTGCTAGTCTTATGCCTCTTCCATATGAAAACTTTTTACACACTTCACAAATGTCTATATGTCCCCCCAAGTCTTCTCTTCGCCAGGCTACATAGACCTAGTTTTTGGAATTGACCCTCATATGATATGGACGGTAGTATCTTCATCATCATGGTGCCCTCTGGACACTTTCTCTTAACAATGTCTTCCTTAAACTATGGCTCCAAGGACTGAACAGAGTAATTCAGATGAGGTCTGATGGGGGCAGAGTACATCTCCCTATTCCTCAAAGCTGTGACTTTCTTAATGCAGTCCTAGACCTCATTTGCTTTTTAGTTGTCGGATCCTCCTGTTGACTCATATGGAAACTAAACTCTCAGATCTTTGTCAGAACTGCTGCCTGACCATTCCTTCCATGTCTTGCACTTACAAAGTTGATTTTTTTTGTTCTCTGGTGTCAGACTTTACATTGGCCCCTTTTGAATTTCATCTTATTTGATTAATAGCAATGCAGTAGCCTCACAAGATTGTTCTAACTCTGTCATCTAGTATGTTAACTGTTCCTCTCAACTTTGTGTTGTCTATGAAATTTGATGATTGATCCATCTTTGCCTTTATTTAAGTCACTGGCAGAAACTCGTTTGCTTCAATTTATGTAGGACTAAAACCGGGTACTTCTCAGGAAGAATTACAGGTTCCAAAATAGCCATAGCCTCATTGCCAGTAAACTCTTTCATATAACTAAATATATCCTGTTTCATTTTATAATTTTGAAAATCTGTACCTTTCATATAACTTTTCCAGGTTGTTCAGTTTATTTAATTTATTAAATTAATTACTATGTGTCAAGCAAGGTGTTAAATCCTGAGGAGACAAAATAAGATAAAAACAGCCTCTGCCCTCAAGGAGCTCACATTCTAATGGGAGAGACAACATGTAAATAATAACTAGTTATAGATATAAGGTATATACAGAGGACATAGGAGGTAACCTTGGGAAGGGCAACAAAAGTCTCCTGAAGAAGGTAGAGTTGGAGTTTAGCCTTGCAGGAAGCAAGCGAAACTAAGAAGTGGAGTGAGGAGGGAGACTAATCCAGGCCACTCCATGTGAGATGCTGGAATGGGAGATGGACCATTACCCTGTAAGGAACAGCAGGTGAACCAGTGTGGCCAGAAAGTGTGTGGAAAAGAGCAGAAGAGTGAAAAGAATTGGAAGATAAGAAGGAGCCAGGTTATACAAAGCTTTAAATGTGAAACAAATGGCTTTATATTTGATCCTGAAGGTAATAGGGAGTTCCTGGAGTTTATTGGGTAGGTGGGCGGTAATGTAGTCAGACTTTAAGAAAATCACTTTGGCAGCTGGGTGGAGAATGGATTAGAATAGAAAGAAACGAGGCAAGGGATATCAATTAGAATGTCATTACAGTGTTCAGGTGAAGATGGTCTGAATTAAGGTGGTGGCTGTGTGAATGGGAGAAGTGGATTATGCAAGAGGTATTATGAATGTAGGAAAGACAAAATTTGGCAATGGGTTAGATCTATAGGGTCAGCAAGAGACAAGTGTTAGAGATGGTACTGAGTTTAGAATCAAGAATGACTAGACGGATGATGGTAATGTCATGAAATGAAATAGGGAAGTTTGGAAGAAGGGTAAGTTTTGGGGGAGGTATGAGTTCTATTTTAGACATGTTGACTTTGATATTCCGGTATCTAGTATGATTCTAGTATGATATGTCAAAAAAGCAATTGGTGATGAGGGACTATATCTCAAGAGAGAGACTAGGGCTGGATATATAGATCTGGGAATCATCTGCATAGAGATGGTAATTGAGCACCATGGTAGCTGATGAGATAGATCACCAAGTATGATTGTATTGAGGAAAAAGAGAAGAGGTCCCAGGACAGAGTCTTGGGCAAGAATTCCCATGGTTAGTGAGTGTGGCGTGAATGAAGACCCTACAAAGGAGACCCAAAAAGAACAGTCAGGTAGGAGGAGAATGAAGAGAGAGGTGTCATGATAATCTAAAGAAGAGAATCAACAATGTCTAAGAGGCGCATTGATAGCAGGCATATAACCCTACTTTAGAGATGGGTTAAGTGAGGCCTATAAAGGTTGTGTTTTCTTAGTGTGAGACAAAATGGCAATTATCCCTTTCTCTATCTAGACTCTCCTCTTTTGGACTAGGTCAGCTACCTACTACTAACACCTGCTTTGCCGATTTTACTTAATATGCAGAATAACTCAGACTTCACCTGTAATATACCTAATTATGTATGCAGCTCAAACAGCCTTCATAGGGTAATAAGACTCAAATTCCAGTTGATATACTCGTTTTCAGAGATTTAAGCTATGTGGAAAACTAATAACTTTCAAGTAAACAGCATCAGTTAATTGGGGTGGTGAAGTGGGAAATTTAGAGGGGGATTTTATTTTGACTATCATGTCAGCAGGTTAATTTTATGCTGTTTTTCATGTAAACACACTCCAAAGCAGGTGGGAAGACTGATTTATAATTGGAAAGCTAAATTATAAGTAAGATGCCCATGGTGGTACCTTTACTGAAAGAATGGAAATACTGTATGTTATATACATTGAATACAACAAAATAAATTTCTAATTGAAATGTTTATGACCACAGTTATTTTGGAACCCTTGTGGTTTAAAGATTCTTACTATGTATGTGAACTTAATGATAGATGTTTGCAGGAACTAAAACAAGTTTCCCAATGTGTCTTACGAGTATGGAGTGGAAGAATGTAGTATCTCTGATATTCCATTTCTGTAGCATGTGGTCCAGATTTGTAAGTTCTTTTGAATTGCATCAAGTCTTGTGGCAAAAACCGAGCTTAATATTATATGTGACAAAATGGTAAAATGAACATTCTTGTGCACCAAACATCGTGTTTTTTGTACATAGGAAGTACAATTTTGTAGACATTATAGTGGTCGAGAAAATTCATTCTGCTTGTTTTAATCTCAGCCTTAGCGATGGTGGGGGCAAGGATGAGGTATTTGCTAAGTATCATAGGGATATCATTTAATGATTTTTTTTTCGTGCCTCTATAATTAAAATCAATTGACAGATATTAAGCATCAACTATGTACAAGACATTATGGTAGATACAAAAAATACAATACTTGCACTGAAAGTTTATTCTCTATTCAGGGAGATAGACATATATGAAAAAATAAATACAAAGCAATATATGATAAATGCCAATTGGTGCTATAGGTAAATTTTAAAGGATTTTAGTGGAGAGATTGCTGTGACTATGGTGCTTAGAGAAGTTTTAATTGGGCTTTTGCTAGGCTTTGAAGGATGAGTAGGATTCATATGGAGAGAAGCAGGACATATAGTATGCTAGTTGAGGGGAATGGAATGAATAAAAACTCAGAGGCAAGAAATATTCAGCACGTAGAAGATAGGCTTATCTGGCTGGAGTGGAGGCTTTATTTAGGGGAATAGAAAATGCTAGCATTGTGAAAGAATGTTGGGGCTAGACTGTGAAGGGCTTTGAATGCTAGCATAAAGAGTTTGGGGCAGCTAGGTGGAGCAGTGGATAGAGTGCTAGGCCTGGAGTCAGGAAGAACTGAATTCAAATGTGTCCTCAGACACTTACTAGCTGTGTGACCCTGGGCAAGTCACTTAACCTTCTTTGCTTCAGCTTTCTCATCTGTAAAATGAGCTGGAGAAGGAAATGGCAAAATCATCCCAGCGTCTTTGCCAAGAAAATCCCAAATGACATCATGAAGTGTTGGACACAACTGAATGAGCGAATAACAACAGTGTGACCTTATGAAAGCTAACCTTCCTGTCTGTGCTCCCAATCCTATCCCTTCTTCAGGGAGCTGGTCATCCCTTCTCTGTTCTGTAACTTGAATTTCTTCTTTCCTGGCTTTTCTTTTTATAAACATGTTCAGGTCTTGCCTTTCCTAAAAAATGAATCCTCAAATAATCTTACTTTTGAACTATTATCCTATCACAGCCCTTTCACTGTCAATAGCTTATAAACTTCTAGAAAGCATACACTAACATCCCAGCCCCTACTTAATCTCCCACTCTTCAACCACTCGCAATATGGCTTTTGTCCCAGACATTTTGCTGACTGTACTCTTGAGTTCACTAGTGACTTTCCCATCACTTCCTCATCAAGGCTAGTAAAATAATGAATTCTTCTCAGTTGTCATCTTCTAGAATAGGACAAGCATAATGGTGAAGAGCCTTAAGTTTATGCCAGATGAGAATTGACTGAAAGAAGTGAAGATGTTTGGACTGGAGAAGAGAAGGCTTTGGGGAAAGGAAATGCTGTCTTCAAACATTTGAAGACCCTCATTACAGAAGAGGGATTTGACTTGTTCTATTTTTTCCCCCCAGAGGACAAATTATAAAAAGGCGTAGAAATTGCAAAGAGATAAATCTAGGCTCAATATCCAAACACACATATACACACACACACCCTACCTAATAATTATAGCTGGACAAAAGTGGAAGGGATTGTCTCTGGAAGTAGTGCATTCTTCCTCATTGGGGGTATCTGAATAGAATTTGGATGAACATTTATTTGCTGTGTTTTGGTGGGAATTTCTTCAGATATGAGTTGGACTAGTTGGCCGTGGAGCTACCTTCTAAAGCTGAATTCTGTGATTTCCTTGAATTTTCTTCATCATAGGACACTAATGAGCACCCCTCCATGGTGAATATGGATTCCTCCTGTGGCTTTTGTGACACCATTCTGGCTTTTTTTTACTCTTGTCCTTTCAATGACTCTTATTCTTCCTCCCTATCCCTTGACATAGGCTTATGTTGTGACCCTTTCCCCCCTCTACATTTTCTTCCCTTGTGCCCTCTTTCACCCAGTAGTCTCAGCTTTCACTCCTATAGGAATGACTCCCAAGTTTGTATCTCTAGCCCTGAGTATCTTACCCATGCTCCCCCTTTTCCCACCTTGTCAAAAAGAAGGTTTAGTCCAAGTCATTTTCAGAGAATGTTTTGTGATCCCTGTATCAAAGAACCAGGCAGGAGTTTGTAGCAGCAGTCCAAAGATCGCAGGTCAGGGAAAAAGACTATGGAGAGAGCAGTAGGCACTGGGGGCACATTTTGTCTCACAAAATAGGATGGAGTTCTTTAATTGTATTCACATGTATCTGTATCCCTTCCTTTCTCTGCTGTGATGTGATGTCACTGTGGGCCTAGACTTCATAACTGTGGTATATCTAGATATTTGCTGTAGAGATCTCAAACTCAAAAGACATTATCTCTCTGTGACCCCCACAAAAATCTCATTCTTCCTCCCAATTGTCTGTTTTCTGTTAATCACACCATCATTCTCCCAGTCACTTCTGCTTTGCAGGAAACCTCAGTCATCCTTGACTCTACCCTCCTCCCAAATCTAACTAGTTGCTGAGTTTTTTCAAAATCTTATCTACTTTGACAGTATCTCCTATATCCACTCCCTCCATTCCATCTCCACTCTATGTCAGGGCCCGATTGCTTTTTGCAGGCAGTCCTAAGCAGTTTCTCTTCCAATCACAGAATGCTCAGATCATTGGTCTAGAGCTAGGGATTTGAACCCTAGGGACCTCAGAGGCCATCTAGTCCAACTCTTTCATTTTGCAAAGGAGTAAACTGAGTCCAAGAGAGATTAACTGTTTTGGCCAAGGTCACACAAGTGCTAAGTGGCAGAGTCAGGATTTGAGCTGCTATTCTCTGATCACAGAGCTGGTACTCTTCCCACAGTACCACACTGAATCCATGCTACACAGCCCTGCCAAGTTTCACTTTATAATGCCTGTGTCTAATTTTGTTAGTCCTTACCCAGAAGGCTCCCCACTGCCTAGCAAGTGAAGTCCTAGCTCCTTAGCTTTGCATGCTAGATACTCCACATGCTGGTTTTAACCTCCTGATCCATTTTTACTCCAGAGCATTCTCTTTCACCTATAATAGATGCAAGGTACATTGGAACACTCTTCCCTAAACATACCTCAAGTTTCCCCATATCCATTCCTCTCCAGATTGTATTCCTCACTTTCTGGACTTTAGTCCCATGCCCAGCCAGAGGGTTTTCTCTTTCTTACCTCTACCTTTAAAATTTTTTTCTTCTGTGTTATCTTTTCCCATTAGAATGTAAACCCCTCGAAGGTAGGGACTGCCTGCTTTTCTGTCTGTGTTTGTATTCCCAGAACTTAGCACAGTGAACTAACTTAGCATAGTGAGCTCTCCTGACTCCAGGGCCGGTGCTCTATTCACTGAACCACCCAGCTGCCCCACTAGGCTTCTCTTTATGTGGTACCTTCGTGGTTCAGTGCATAGAATCCTGGACCATGAGACAGGAAGACCTGGGTTCAAATACTGCTGCAGACACTTATTAGCTTTGTGCCTCTGAGCAAGTCAATCCCCTTCAGCCTTTGTTTCATCAACTGTAAAGCTGGGATAATGATACCACCAATCTCAAAGGGTTATCGTATGTAAAGCACTTTGCAAACATTAATGCTAGTTATCATCATCATCATCATCATCATCATCATCATCATCATTAATTTTATTATTATTATACCGTTACCTATTCCCAGAATATTGTCCCCAACATCCTCATGGATTGAAGTCTTACTTATCCTTCAAGGCTCAACTTAAATGCAACTTCCTCCATAAAGCCTTTCTTGTACTCTCAGCCAGAAGTGGTCCTTTCCTCTTTTGAACTTGTACTTATCATTATAACATATACAAATTAAGATATGAAAGTGTACTTGTGTATGTATTAGCTTTCTACTAGTATACCATGAGTTCTTTGAGTTCAGAAGAGCTCAAAACCTTGCATAAAGCAGATGCCCAATAAATATTTGCTGAGTTTCATTGAAGGTGGAATTTTACTGAATTTGTTGTACAAGTTTAAGGGACAGAATGAAGGTAGAAACTGGAGGCAATGAGATTACTTAGGAAGCTTTTGAGAGCAAAAGTCTAGGAGTGAGATGATGGGGGTGGGATGAGGGTGGAATTAGTAGGAAAGAAAGAAAGGGATGCATTCCAAATAGTACAAAAGAAGAATAATAAGACTTGATGATTTGAGGGAGGGAGGGAAGAGAGAGACAGATAGATACACAGTCAGAGACAGAGATGGGGGTGTGGGTGGTTGGGGTGGGGTGGTGGTAGTGGTGAGTCATAGATGACTTTTCAAACCAGTGTTGGAGAAAATGATAGTATATTTCTTAGACTTGCTATAGTATAATATAGATAATAAAAATTAATATGTCACACGTCATCAAAATAATTTTCAGTGTAGGCATACAGACTTTTGCTTAAATCTATATATGTTCAATTTAGAGTGAATTGAGACCTATTGTGGTGAAATACCTAGAGAAGAATTGGTGTTATATTTTCTTGCTTACTTTGTTGTTTTGGGTCTTGAATTTATATATGAATAAAAAAGCTTATAGTTTATGGTTGTAGAGGTCTGAGAAATTAGCATTTTATTTTCATATTATTTCAGGGAGAAACTCATGAATGCCAGCTCATGAGAGAGGTAGATAAATTGAGGAATGTATTTGGATAAAGGCAATAGACTGTTAAAGGAGCAGAATATATGAAAATAGGAAAAAGAATAATCACAGAAGAGATTTTTAAAATCTCTTTATTGATGTGGTTTATTAAAAACATTGCTGTCTACTCCTTCCTTCCTCTCCACAATAGGAGCTTCTCTTGGAAGAAAGGACTGTACTTAAGTAAAACAAATCCTTTACGTGTCCCCCACCTCTTAACTGAGGGGCAACTGTTGTGTTTCACTCTCCAACCTCTGAAAGCAGCACTGATCACTTCATCATCCAGAGCTCTGATGCTGCTCAGTGTTATTTCCCTTTGCATTACTGGGGTCATCGTGAAAATTGTTCTGGTTTCGCTAACTTCATTCTCTCAGTTCCTATAAGCCTTCCAACATTTCTCAGAATTTGTCACATTTATCATTAAAAATAATTTTATTGATATCTTTTGTTTTTGTGTCATTGAATTTCCCACTGTGTCCCTCCGCCCAGAGGGCTACTCCCTATAACAAAGAATAAAAAAAAAGAGGAAGACAAACGAGGATTACAAAAGTAATCAATACATCATCAAGCCTGACATTCTATGTGGTGTTATACACCTGTGGTCCCCAGCTCGGCAAAGATTTTTGGGGAATGGGCTTCTCATGTCAAGAAGAGAGATTTTTAACAAGAATACAATGTATATGAAGAGACAGTTTTTGTTGTGCCATCAAATAAAGATGGGGGGCATAGAATAGTGTTGAGAAACAGCTAAGTAGTGATGACTATAATATATTTAATGAAAAGTCAAAAGAGTCTACAAAAAACCCTCACTTCAAATGAAAATATGTAGTCACATGTAGTAAAGATACCACCAAATAAAGCCTCTGCCTACCGGAGAGTTAACATGTTTGTATTGGTTTACCACCAAGAAGTGTACAATTATATCACATCAAAGTTTTCTATTTAAAGTAAAAAGATAGTGCCTCTAAAGATCTATTTTCCCTAATACATTTCATTTGCAAAACAACAAATGTAACATTTAGATATCTTCAGGGTGCTTAAAAGTTACACTGAGCAAATAAGAAATGTTAGATGCTTACATTGTTATGAACATCTTAGAAATATAACAGCCTATGGAAGGAGAATGGATATTAGGTTCTAGAGGTCTAGTTCAGCCCTCTGAATCTAAGAATAGGACAAGGAAAGGGACTGGACCTGTGATTTCAATGGTGTAGTGATCTCTCAGGTGAGGAAATTCCTTCACCAATGCAGGTTGGCAGCCTCTTTGTTTCTTACAGTCTTAGAGGACTGTCCATTGCATTGAGAGCTTAAAAGATTTGCCCAAGCTGGCACCGTCAAAATGGCAGGGCTTGATCCCAGGGCTTCCTGGCTTTAGGGCCAGCTCCTTATCCAGTCTTCCACATGGCAACTCTTAAGAGCAAATTGTGCAAAACAAATACTTTGTGTAAATATCACCCGTAGCTAACGAGTAAAATGATAGAAGCATATTTTAATTTCAGTCGTATCAATACAACGGTGATCCTACAGTGCTATAGTTACAGTATAGCTAGCATCCTTTGCTACAAGTCTCTTCCAGGACTGTGTTGTACTGGTATTTGAAAGTGGACAACTTCAGTGTGTTTGGAGGGGCCTTATTTGCTCCACGGGAGCTATTTTTGCAGTTGGAGGTATAAGCTGAAAAATTCTCAATTCTATAAAGTTCTGCTCTGTTTTTGCAGTAGCCAAGCTTGCTCAGCAAAAGAAAAAAATCCCTTCGGAAGGCCTTTGTGAAAATTGCATACAGAAACGGATTTGCACAGGAGTTAACTGGATAAAATAATACCAGTAAAATTTTGGAGTTGGTCACTGTGATGAGGGGTACTTTGAATGCAGCTGAGATGGCAAAAAATGAGATAGGTGCCATGCAGGTGAAATCAGTGAATATGAGTATTGCCATTTTCTTGGCAATCTTTGTATCTTTGTTTGCTGCTACAAGCTCCGGATTCTGGACTGCAAAGTAAATTTTAATATAACAAGCACAAATGATGATGAAGGCAACCACATTGATTACCAAAATGATCAGTATGTATGCTTGGGAGAGAGTGGTCTCAATATCCATGGGGAGACAAATGCTGACTTTCACGTAATTGCTAATACCCACAAGGGGCAACGTTGCAAATGTCGTAGAAAGTAGCCAGCCTCCAAGCATAATCAGCACGGCATGTCTCAATTGTAGCTTTCGATCTAGCTGCATGGCATATGTGATAGTGTGCCACCTTTCTAAAGTGATGACAGTGAGTGTGTAGACAGAAAGTTCACTTGCAAACACAGTGAAAAAGCCTGCGGCACTGCAACCACTTCCTGTCTGCCAGTCTATGGCATGGTTATGATATTGACCTCTGGTTTTAGAATCCACTGAGGCAATAAGCAGCAGATAGAGACCCATGCACAAATCTGCAAAGGAGAGATTGCACATGAGAAAGCGTGGCACTGTCATTTTATAATGACTGGTCAGCAGAACAAAGAGGACAGTGAAGTTTCCCATGATTGCTAGGAGATTTATGAGCCAAATGAGGACTCTAAGGAAGTCATAGCCCATGATATCTTCACAAGGATTAAAGGCATCTGGTTCAGGAGCACATCGAAGTATTTTAGGTGAGCAGAAGCCATAGTCATAATCCCAGATACTTAGTTCACTCTCCGCAAAGATGGCAGAATAGCTGTAAGAAGAATATCTTAATTGGTTGTAAACTTAAGAAATTTTCTTTGGTTTTGAGTAAAAAAAATGCAAGAATTATCTTTAGTACTGTTTTTTAAGCCAAGAAACAAAAGGAAGCAAAACCACAACAAACCCTGGTCTTACATTTATTTGTTAAATTATCTCAGAACTCTAAATTGATGTAGGAGTTCTTTAAGAAATAAAACACCATTTAGACTTTTTTTTTTTATAGATTGTGCACATTGATGCAAAGACTTAATGAAGCTGTTTACAGAGGATGATTTTCTTTGGAAAACAAATTTAGAGACACAATATATGCTTGCTAAACTCCAAAGAATCCTTTCTTGGCATTTTCTTAGCTATTTATCTCATTTATTTGCCAGCCAAACTACTATCAAGCTGTTATTCTATAGTAGAGCACAAGCCTCGTTGCAAGGCTTATATTGAAAATCTGCTACAGCTCCTCGTAGACTTGTCTTACCTCAAGATTTCAGTCTTGAACCAACAACAGTGTAGTATGTAGAAGCAGGGTCAGTGATAGATTAGGAGATATGGGAGGCCTGGGGTTTGAGGGAAGGGGGAAGACCATGGATGATGGTAAGAGATAAATAAAAGGCATGGTGAAGGGTATATGTCAAGCAAAGGGAAACTATGAAAATTGTGCCTAAGGCACACATTTAAATGGAAAGAAATTCCTCATCTGGACTAGGTAAAAAAGATGGCTCTGACTCTGAAGGAGTTGCTAGAATACTCAGTGTCTGGGCAAGATTATACTACTATGAAACACGTAGACCCAGTAAATATTCCTTTTGCTGGGGAGGGATAGATTGTTATTAAAATAGCAGGGGCTACAGAAGCTGATTTTATCCTGTCAAGATCTTTGCAAGTATTTTAGATTACAGTGGGTCACTTCCACTTTTCTTCTTTTGCCTGCCCCACCTCAATATGAAATAAGAAAATGATAGGGTGAAAAAGTCTTAAGAACTGTGTCTTCAAAGAGATGTTTGATGTGAATAATAATATAGAGAGCCGTTTGGAAAACAGATGTTAACACATGAGACAAGAGAGATGCTCACCAAAGGGATAGTATTCTAAGTGGAGTTATGGAGATGAAAATGACTTAATATCAGAATCGTTGCCTCTTTATTAACTGTGTGATGTATCAGTTCCCATCTCATGCATTTAAATTTTAATAAGTTTTCTGCCTTTAAAGAAGTGAGACAGGGATAAAAAAAGAGATTAAAAAAGGCAGAGAAAAGAGTGAACTGAAAGAGAAGAAAATTAATGATATGGAAGAACAAATAGTAATTATCTTGAGGGCACTTGGTTTTGCATGTAATGGTAATTCTGAACCTAAGGAAATGTAAGCATAGAGTGATTATTTTTCTGTGGCAGTATCATCTACATTTGAAGGTGAGTCTATTAGAAACAAATGGTTGAGATGTCAACAGGATAGACATGTAGTTACAATATAGTATAGATGAGGTTGGAGGATATAGGTCAATATAGGGCACACTTTATTAAACTATGGGTGCCTTGCCATGTATCTTGAAGATATTTCTGCCATGTATAAATGCCCCTAAGTCTCTTCTTTCTCCCTAAGTTTCTTCGTATATAGCTCTTAGACACCCATTTTGATCCATATTCTCACTGCCAACAGTGATTGGGGGTGGGGTGGGGCATTTGGTGAATGGGAAAATTTTGTTTTGCTCTCATCATGAAACAACACAGAAAAACATTTCTTGTTTCTTCTGGTAGTTTTCCTCTGCTTCAAAATATTAAGACATTGGGTTTAGGCATTGAGACAACTTTAAGGAAGTTGGTGATTTAGCTTGCATAAATTCCTATTCAGAAAGATGAATCCAGGGTACTTGTAATGATGACTTTGGAAACAGTCTAGAATTCATCACAACCAACTTATAAGTTATCTGCTATATACACCAAATGGAGAAAGGTCTCTCCTGAGTCAAACCACCCCAAATTAAGCTATCATCTGGCTATTAGGGATTTCAAAATAGGTTTGAATAAATCCATTAATTTTTGAAATGTTATATATAACTAAGCAGTGATCATCAGTTAGACGCAATGTGCCATTTTTTGAGTGTCTTGTCTAGCCCAAGAGAAATGTCACTTAATAGCACAGGTGACACTTGAAAAAAGAAATTCTTGTTATACAACTATTAAAACATCCTTTGCAACACTTTTCCCTTCCAAGATTGATCTGATATTAAAAAAACACCTTTGTATCAAAAATAATGAAGTGCATTCAGAATTGTATTTCTTTGCATGCAAATACTTACAATGTTTCATTATTTGGTTTCCTTGCTGTGCTTTCACATTGTTTGGAAAAGTTTTCAAAAATGAAAAGTGAAATATTCGGGCTAAAATAGAAGAAAGAAGGAGTTAAGCTTTTGGTCTTTAAATGAAATCTGATCATGTCTATTTATGCTTTGTTCTTCCAAATTCTTTACCTATTACACCAGCATCTATGTTCTGCACCATTGTCCTAACAGAAGTGCTACCTGGTGGGAAACTAAAGGCTTCTGAATTGTCATTATAGTGTTCTCAGCTTAGATAAAACACTCCTGAATGCTAAGTATTTTGTGTGGGCTCTAGAGAGAAAAAAATCTTATATTTGTCACAATGAAGCATGCATTTCTCAATGCTCATTAAAAGCTTCCTTTGTAGTATATTAAGGCTAACTGTTCACCACTATCCTCTCCACTTTCACCTTGGTAAGTAGGTAACCAGTAAAAGTTCATGGCTTTGAATCATATTTTGAGGTATGTTTTGCAAAAACTGAACAAAAATTGAGGATTTTGGACCCTAAATTCTAGTTTGTATGTCTATCATGCTTTTATATTTACCAACTGAAATGTTTTCTTCCCACCCCCTCCAGCTCCCAAGTTCCTAAATGGATTAGCCAGTGGGTATCTGGCAAAAGCAAGAATATAAAAGAACAAGCTAGGGCTAAATACAAAGGGAAAACAGATTAAGAAAAAGAGCACAGAGGATAGTAAGATGTGAGAATATCAATATTTCCTAAGAGAAATACAAGATAACTTTATATCTTTTTCAGCCATGTTGACTAGAGAAGTTCTTTACACAAACCCCCTTGTACAAAATTGGGAAGGTGGGTTAAGTGTCAGAGTTAGGAACGAACTATCCTTTATAAAACTATCGATGGGTGCCTTTCCGTGTCTGCTTATAAGACTGCACTTCACAGATAGAGAAATCACAAAATGTTAGCATTGAAAGAGACTTTAAAAATTGTCTAATCCAATTGTTTCATGCATGGGTACCCTGGAACCCAGAGAATAAAGAAATGAAATAAATTTAGAAACCCAAATATTTAGCGTTTACTGTACCAAGTATTGTGCTATGCATTGGGGGTACAAACGCAAAAGCAAAAACAGTTTCTCAAGGAGCTTATATTTAAACAGGGGGAGGGAAGGAGGAGCAACATAGCGGGGACTATATTATACCAATGGTGAGTAAAGCCCTAGGAGAAAAGACTGACACCTTCCATCCAGGAACAATGTAAGAGTTGATTTGATCATGGTTCATGGTTCCAGAACTGGAGTGGGGATGGTGGTGGAGCAGTAACAGGATTGCTAAAGAGGCTGTGGTGGAGGTAGCCATAAAGTAGAAAGTAGTATGTGTAGTATAATAGGGGCTTTTGTGAAATAGAATTCTGGGAGTGCAGTTACCAGCCAGGAGATTGGTGTTCCTGAGCATCGTGGGCAATGAGGAGCTTGGTGAAGAGGCTACAGAGGAGGTATTCCAAACATCCAAAACAAGATTCATCTTTCTCCCCAAACTGTGCCCTGCCCCCCCCCCCCATTTCTGTATTATTGTGGAGGGCACAGCCATCCTCCCAGTCACCTAGACTGTCAACCTAGTGTTATCCTTGACTTCTCACTCTTACCCCCTCCATCCAATCTTTTGCCAAGGGGGTGTTGATTCTACCCTCACATCTTTCCTATAAATGTCCTCCTATCCTGTGACACTACTGTAACTCTAGTACAGGCAGGACTACTGCAATAGCTTGACTGGTCTTTCTCCCTACAGACTCTCCCTGCTTCAATCCATCTTCTTCTTAGCTGTCAGTGATCTTGCCAAAGTGCAGGTCTGAGCATTTCACCTATCCCACTACCTCCAGTTTGGCTTTTCGGACCCTTCATAGCCAGGTCCCTTCCTACTTTCCCAGTTTTCTTACATTCTATTCCTCTCCACATATATTTTTACTTTTAGCCTCCATGTCTGGGAATGCTTTCCCTCCTCACCTCTGTCTCCTGATTTTCTTGACTTCCTTCAAATCTCACTACATCCCACCTTCTTCAAGAAGCTTGTTACTGGTTTCCCTTAGCACTAGCTCCTCCTATCTGACAAGAATACCTTCAATTAATCCTGTATATAGCTAATCTGTATGTAGTTGTTTGCATGTTATTACTCCCATTAGAAAGTGAGCCCTTTGAGGAAAGGGACTATATAGCAGTCATTTAATAAATGCTTTTTGGCTGACAAGTTGGAGAGAAAGGCATGACCACCAAAATTACAGAGCTAGTGAATGTCAGAGTCAAAATTTGAACACAGGCTTCCTGACTCCACTTCTGATCTTTCTGCTATATCATAGCTATTTTCCCAAATGTTGGATCAAATGTTTTTGGGGCCTCTGGTCCTGACACTGTATTATGCAGGTACTTGTGTTTTCTGGAGACAAACTTGCTGTTGAGAAGAAATATGAAATGTTTGTGGCTTTCAGATGCTATCACTTTGCACCACCCTCTTTATCTCCATGAAAACCTTAATAAAAGATACCAAGGGGCCTTTCAGGCCATCTGCTCAATACAACTGTGTATTATCTAGTACATTGCAGCTGTAGGTCAGGGTTGTGGCACCAAGTTGCACAAACATTCCTTTGGCATCCAACTTTAGCCCTTCAACGCCCAGCAGCATTGAAAGTTTGAGGCTTCAGGAAGAGAGAGTCTGTGCTTCAGCCTGGAATCCTAATAGAAAGAATCAGTTTGCAGCTATTTCCTTCTCAGTCTGGCATTGATAATAATAACTAGCATTTGTGTAGTGCTTTAAATTTTGCAAAGAGCTGTACGTATATTATCTCATTTGATCTTCATAACAATCCTGGGAAGTAGGTTCTATTCTCATCTCCATTTTACAGATAAGGAAACTAGGGCATAGAGAGGGCAAGTGGTGGTACAGGATCACATATGTAATAAGTGCCTGAGGCAGGAGTTGAAATCAGGGCTTCCTGACTCCCAGGCTGGTGCTTCATTGACCACCTAGCTGCCTCTAAAGGAATGCTTGTTGACTTGTGACTTGTATCACATAGCCTGTTTCTCCCAGAGGTAGCTTTTTTTTTTTTTTTCTACAAATAGAACCAGAAGCACCTGAGCAGAATTTTGGGTCTCACTGCTCTCGGAAGGTTTGTTGCGTCCCTTCCATGGCTGTGTAGGATTGGGAGTGTAAGATTATGGGAATCATCACCATCAAAAATCATTTTTAAGTACCTACCTAATTTTATATGATCCTATGTTAAACATTATGTCTGTCTTCTTTTTTTCCCCAGCTCCTTAAGGGTAAAGGATCTGTCTTACATTTATTTGTGTTGCCAGCATAAAAAATTCCACTTTTCCCATAAACCTGGCTCATACACATCCAGCTTGTCCCTGAAGACCTTATGTGAGGAGGAGTTCATTACCCATGAATGCAGCCCATTCTACTTTTGGATAAGTATGTTTGTTAGACACATAGCAGGCATTAAATCAATGTTTGTTCCTTTGTCCCCTACTTCTTCTCTACAGCCTAGAACAACAAATCTGATTCTTCTTTCACATGACATCACTTCATATATTTGAATATAGCTATATAGTCTTCTCCAGTTTCAACATTCTCATTTATTTCAACTAATCCTAATGGCCCCAAGACTCATCATTGTTCTGATTGCCCTCCTGTACTCTTTTTAGTGGGGGTGGCATGGTGGACAGAGTGCCAGGCCTGGAGTAAGAAAGACTTTATCTCCTGAGTTCAAATCTGACTTCAGATACTTACTAACTGTGTGACCCTGGTCCAATTGCTTTATTCTATTTGCCTCAGTTTCCTCATCTGTAAAATGAGCTGGAGAAGGAAATGGCAAACAGCCCCAATATTTTTGCCAGGAAAACCTCAAATGGGGTCATGAAAAGTCAGACACAACTGAAATGACTGAAAAATAGGAACAATCATACTTCTTAGTGTAATTTCTAAAATGTGACACTCAAAACTGAACATAATCTGATCTGATTTACTAGTTCACAGTATAGTTGCACTATCACCTATCTAGTCCTGTGCATTATGTCTCTTAATTCTAAACAAAATTGTGTTGATTTTCTTGGCTGTCACAATACATTGTTGAACTTGCAGTCAATTGATCTAACCCTTTCTTCTCTTTCTTGCTCCTAGATAATTTTTTTTTTAGAAAACCTGCTATTTAAATACTCTTTCTTTATTTGATAATTGTCAGTCAACAGACATTTATTAAATACCTACCATGCACCACACATTGCACTAAATACTAGGGATACAAAGAAAGCCAAAAGATAGTCCCTGCTCTCAAGTTGCTCCCAGTCTGATGGGTAGACAACATGCAAACAGTTATATATAACCCAGTGATTGTTAATACAAACTTGTGAAGCTGCTTTTTTGAACCAAATATGAGACTTTCCATTTATACCTAGGAAATTGGCCCATTGTTTTATCCAATTCAGATATTTTAAAATCTTTCCCCTTTCATAAAATGTGTTGGTGATCCCTCCCAGGTTTGTGTTAACAGATCATTGAAAGAAATATGAGATAGCTCAAGGCCAAGCACAGAATTTAGAGACATTCCACTGGAGACCTCTTTCCAAGTTGATATGAGACTACTCTCTCTAGCCAAACTTTCAACCACCTTCTATTTCAAACAGTTGTACAATCCACACACATCTCTCCAACTTTCCACAGGAGAACACAATAGATTCTTAGATGTTTAACTAGGTAAGTAGACTTTATTTAAAGCATCCCCCAATTTCCAAAAAGGAAAGTCCTCTTATTGGTGAAGCCATGCTGGCTCTTTGCTATCACCAATTCCTTTTCTATCCACTCATTAACCCTCTTTTTAATGCTATGTTTTAGATTCTTGCCAGGAATAAAGTCATTCTCAGTGGCCCATAGTTTGCAGGCTCCATTCTTTTTCTTTTTCTTTTGTTGAATCAAGACAAAAATCTGCCCTTCTCCAATCCTACTGGCCTTTCTCATTCTTCCAGTATCTTTTCAAGAACATTGACATTGGCTCATTAATTACCCTTCTCCAGATTGTTCAATAAATAGGATATAATTTTTCTGGGTCAGGTAACTTGAACTCATCAAGGGCAGGTAAGGGCTCTCAGTTTCTCCATAATTATCTTCATTATAAAATGTGCACTGGTCATTTATGTCGAGCCTTTTTTATTACAGAGATTTTTTCTTGGCAGAGAAAATAGAAGCAAAATGAGAACTGGCCAGCTTTCCCTTTTGTCTGTATTAAGTTGTTGTTGCCCTTTCCAATGGTCCTCTCCTTTCTTTGATTCTCCCCTTTAACTCAACATAACTAAAAATTTTTTCTGACCTTTTTATATAATCTCAGTGATGATCCCATGGGTCCAGTTGTCTCCATGGAGATGACTCCTAAGGCTACATATCCATTCTGAATTTCTCTAGTTCCAGTTCCATATTACCAATTATATATTAGACACTTCTACCTAAATGTCCCATAGGCACCTGAAACTATATACAAAATGGAACTCATCATCTTCCATCTTAAATTTATCCCTTCTCTAAACTTTCTTATTTTTGTTCAGAAATCAACCATCTTTCTAATTGCTTCTGGTGGTAATGTATGTGTTATCCTTGACTCAAAAGTAATTTCATTCATTTCCCCCACCCATTCAATTAGTTGTCAAGTCTGGCTGATTTTCTCCCCATGCAACATCTCTCATATCTTCCCCCTTCTGTCCAGTCATAGAAACCATCTTAGTTCAGTCCCTCATCACTTTTTGCTTGGACTATTATTGTTCCTTCCCTCATCAATCCACCCACCTTAACAAAAACCAAAATAATCTTCCTAAGGCACTCATCTGACCATGTCCCCACTTCAGGACCTTTTGCTGGTTCCTTAGGCCTTCTAGAATAAAGTACAAACTCTTCAGCCTGGCATTTAAAGCCCTGTGAAGTCTGGCTCTAGCCCACATTTCTAGACTATTTTTGCATCACCTTTCAATCAGACTAGTTTACTTGCTGTTCACTGAATACAGCATCTCATCTCCCACCTTGGTGCTGTCTAGCATTTGAGGAAGCCACATCCTCCTCGGCTTGGCCTCTAAGATAGTCTTAGCTTCCTTCAAGATTCAGCTCAAGAGTCACTTCCTCAGGGGAGCCTTTCTTATACCTCCAGTTTTAGTACTTTTCAGAAACATACTGGATCCTTCTGTCAAATATAATTCCCTTAGGTCAAGGGCAGTTTTATTTTTGTCTTTGTATTTCCAGTGCCTAGCATTGTGCTGTACTCCTAGTAGGTGCTTAATAAATATTTGTTGATTTGGATTCACTTAAATCTATTTCATTTTCTCTATAGCTTCTGATTGTCTCCTAGTTTGGGCCAGAGCACTTTCCAAAGTCAAGAAGGAGCAGGTCTTATGTCCAGGTAATTAACACCCCAAGATAGTAGAGAATTTCTTTCTCATTGTGTCACACATAGGGCATCAGTGACAGGACAATATAATTAATTCCAGAGTCTGTGAATGTGTTTGCTATGCTATGGAAAGAGGGAAGGAGGGAAGGAGGGATGAAGGGAGGGAGGAAGGAGAGAAAGAGGAGAGGGAGAGGGAGAGAGAGAGAGAAAAAGAGAGAGAGAGAGAAAGGGGGGGAGAGAGAGACAAAGACAGAGAGAGAGACAGAGAGAGGGAGACAGAGAGAGGGAGAGAGAAAGTGCTGATGGCAATGGTGGATTTCTGCAGAAAGTGTCTCATTCTCCTGCCCTTCTCTACCCCCACTCCCCATTTTCTTTTGGCTGCTTTGAGTCCTAGGTTTGGTCCCTGAGAATGGGGAAACAGGCACAGAAAGCTTCCTTCCCCAGGGGAAACTGGAGAAGTCAGGCAATAAGGGGTCCAAGATTGGAACAAAGTAAGTTGGTGACTCTTTATCAGTTTTGTTACTTATTAAGAGAATTAATCATGGGTGAGCTTCTCTGGGCTCCTGTCCTGGGGTTTAAAGAAAACAAAAGCAGAAATCACTCATCAGCATGCCTGGGAGAGGAATAACTGAGGAAATCCCCTTTGCAGTATTTTGTGTCTGTTTTACTTAGAAGATTAAGACACTGTGTTAATTTAAACCTCTTTCGCCTTGCTCGCCCTGTCCCCCTGTCCCCCAAGGAAATGATGAACTCTGGGGAGGCATGGGGCTGATTAGACTTTGACGAGCAAAGTTATGTCCTCAATTTTGCAATGACTAAATTAGGCTATAATTCAATTAGCCTAGAATGGTGACAGAGGCATTGCAGATGTAGGGTGAATTAACTATTTGGCAATAGTGTTCCCCTAGGGAAAAAGTTCTTTTTCTTCTCTTATTCTCTCTTTTGATAGAGACCCCACTCACATGCAGCTGCCTAACACACCCTCTAGGGGGTTGACATTGGCTAGTCTGAAAATGTGAATTTCTGGAACAACTGTGGCTGGTTTTTTTCCCTTTTCTTCTTAAAAAAAAACCCAACTTACTCTTTTGTTGGTAGGTTTATAAATGCACAGCAGTGGCTGGGGTAAGTTAAGGTGGCTTCCAGAAGATTGACAAATTTTTCCCGGGGTGGTAATTTCTTTAGGGAATAGGATGATGTGGCAATTAACACCTGAATGGACTCCAGCCCATAGCTAGGCAGTGCCTCCAGCTTGGTAGAAGAAATATCCCTGTAGAGAAAGAAGATAGTGGGTTTGTTTTATCTCATTAAATTTTCTTATACTTCACACCTTCCCAGGACAATGACATCATTCTGATTTTTTTTTTTTGAAGTTTAGGAGTTTGCCTTTTTGTTTGTTCTCCACAGTGTCTCTGTCAGTCTCATTGGGTATAAACTTAAAGCAGTGATATCTTATTTTTAATTGTTGTTAAAGAGCCATCATTTTGTCCTTTAAGCTTTTGTCTCAGCCCCTAACACCTGCCTGTGCCTGTGTCTGAACATAACACTTGGCATTTAGGAGAAGTGATATTACTTGTATTCTGAGATGGCAGGTTCAGGCAATACCATCATCTTTTGTATGCTACTCCAGGGGAAAGCATTCAGGGCCTCTGAAGCCTTGTTCCCTGATTGATAAAACTCAGTGGGATAGATTTTCATGAAGTACAGGTTTGTTATTCTATTAAGAACTATTGTGTGGCATTAGCTGTCTTCTACCTAGGAAGCAAGATGCAGTCTCCAAAGCAACTGCTGCCCTAAACTCTTTTAGCAACCAATGCTTCCCTCCCAGCAGAGCTATGTGAAAAGTCACCAAATAGGGAAAAAAACCCAACCAGGTTGTATAAGCAGGTTCCTAACTCTCAAAATTTGCCAGACTTGTGAAAATATCAAGATAGATTTCCTAACTCTCAAAATTTGCCAGACTTGTGAAAATATCAAGATAGATTTCAGGTATCCAAGTCAAAAGGTTTTCAAAATCCTATCCACCCTTCAAAACACAATTGAAATCCCATCCCCTATAAGGATGGCCTTCATCAGCAGCCTAACTCAGAATGCTCTCTCCCTCATCTGACTCAAAACACTTAGTGTCTGTACCATTTGTGTGAACTTGATCACATACTCCCCCGTGGCCACTTATGTTTTGTTTATACATGTTTATGGATAGAATACTGGGCCTAGGGTCAGGAAGGCTTGAATTCAAATCAAGCCTCAGGAATTTAGTAGCAGTGTGATACTGGGTCAATTAATCTGTCTGCCTCAGTTTCCTTAATTGTGAAATGGGGGATCATAATAGGACTGACCTGCAGAGGTTGTTGTGAGGATCAAATAAGACAAGATTTGTAAAATTCTCAGCATGGTGCCTGACACATAGTAGGTGCTTTGGTTTTTGTTCTTTTCTTTCCTTGTGTGTCCAACTAGACAATAAATTGCTTGTGGGCAGCATACCTTCTGGATATAATGTGTATAAAACTTCATAAGCCTTAAAATGTTACATAAATGGCAAGTATTATTATTGTTACTGATCAATTTATATTCCCTCATGATATCCTTACAGTGTAATGGACATGGCTGAGAGAATTTCAGAGACAATTTGGCCAATTCCTTAATTTTACAGAGAAGAAAACAGATGTAAGCATGTTAAGGATCTTGTCCATGCAGGGAGTACAGGGCAAAGGTGGGATTGGAATCCATATTCTCTGGTGCTAGATTGTCAGAAGCAGAAATCTTACAAAAACAATGGCTATAGTTTCCCCCAAAATAACAAATCTTATAAAACTACTCACTTTTCATAAGCCTCATGAGTTGCTAGTGAAATTTTACGTCCAATGTTCTAGTCTCATTGTGGGTAATTCCTGGGTCTTAAATGGGTAGAACCTTGGCTGATGCCTTTGTTAACTCTTCAGGGACCCAGTTACACATTTATGTTTTTTAAAAAAGATAATGTGTTTCCCACTTGCAGTTTTTTCACTGGTTGTCATTAGTCATAACTAAGAATTAACATATAGGAGGGGGCACCAGGAGCAGTATGCATTTTCGCTAATTTCCTGTAACCTGGTTACATTTAATACCAAACATTCTCCTTGTGTGAGGGGACATGCAAGGGTCAAGAATCAAGCGTCTGCAAGGACTCTTTGTCACTGAGAAGTCAGGGTTCAGCTGGTGAGCTCCTGGTCTCCCCATCTCTTAGCAAGTGCTATAGTCTTCCATGATGAAGGCTGCAATGGAAAAACATGGAGAAAAGTGACAGAAGGGAGATAGGTCCAGTGTTGCCTTTACACACAGGAGGAGGAGGAGGCTGCTCATGTGATGTGGTTTCAGAACATTTCCTCCGCTGACATGTCACTCATAGCTAAAAATTTCACCATTCTAGGATCATTGCTTTGGTTTAAGGCCTTGTGTTTTGCCAAAATATGGAAACCTCTGGCAGTGGTAGCATACATGTGAGGCTATTTGTCATTAAGACTTTGGGAGAGATCAATTTAATAGATATTGTGAGCTTCACCTGGTTGAACTGAGGTCATTTTAGAATTCTGCAACTTACAAGAGGTAGTTGGGAGAGGGAGCTCTGAAGATAGGTGCTACCTTGGGAGGATGGACTCCAGTGAGACATAGGCAACCAGGGGCCCTGACTACCTGGAATCAGTTGTTCAGCAAGCATTTGTTAAGTATTTAGTTTATGTAAAACTGAGAGCTGGGATTATAAAGAAAGACAAAGGGTTGGTCCTTGCCCTGAAGGAGCTTACGTTCCAATGGGAGAGACAACATGTAGACAGTTATGTACATGCAAGATATATACAGAGGTAGTGGAAAGGCAATCTTAGACTGAAAACATTAGTGGGATTTGGGAGGCTTAATGGAGGGGAGTGGGACAGAACACAGAGATGAGAAAAAATAGCATAAGGAGAGACAAGGACACCAAAGACCAAATTTTCCGACCTCACAATTTTACCGAGAGATTTACACTTTTACCTTTTGCCTTCCAGAGTGTTCTCTTCCTGGGCAGTACTCCATTAATACCATTCCATAGTGATGGAGCCCCTCCATTTGAGGAGCAATAATGAAACTATTATTCTGTGTGTGTGTGTTTGTTTGTTTGTGTGTGTGTGTGTGTGTGTATGAGGCTCATGATACAGAATGTTTCAAATATCACGTGAAGCCTACACCTGGTCTTATATAAGTGATGGAGATAATTTTTGGCAAGAAGGTCGTTTTGATCTTTCTCAAATATTCTCTGTCTACTCCAATGACATGTACTATATAGAAGTATTCTCAAGTTTCCACACCACGTTCCTGATAGGGTCTATGTTGTCAACAGCTGCCTCATCAGGTACAGATTGAGAATTGTAAAGATGGTGTGGGAGCAACTGAGCCCTGATAGGGAGTGTGTGGTAGGAGACACTTCACCATACTCACAAAACATTGGGTCCAGTGGCCCCTCTCAAGGCATCGTTGTGCATTTTCCTCAGATTCTTATTCTCCTTTAAGTCCCTATGGAAGAGAATGGTGTTTCCTTAGAACTTAATCTTTTTGGTGTTCCTGAGAAATGCTGTGTGTGTTGTGCCAGTATTGGAATGTGGATGTATGCACTCATACCCCCAAATTATGCTTGCTTCTGAGTATGTAACAATATACATCCCTGCATAAAGAGAATGGAGGAAGAGAAAGAAAAAAAAATTAGGTGACGCTATCTGCCAGATGGAGGAAAGATACTGCAGTCTAATAACTCTCTTCCTCTGCCTGCTCCACTTTCCCAGCAAGACATAGTTTGATTTAAGGGCCAATATAAGCTAGCAGATGCCTGGGAAATTTGTGCTCCAGGACCCCTGGAAGGCAGATGATGCCAGGCTAATCAAAGGAGTGGGGAGAGCCTAGACTGAGATACTAAAAGCTTTTTTGACCAAATGAGAGCATTCCCCTTCCTTCCTCATTTCTTCCTCTCTCCTCCTGCTTGACTTGTCTTGAACTGTCGGCTCTTGGAGATAGGATGATGGCATGGGATGGGGTCTTTTTTCATCATGTCAAGAATAGACCAAGAAGAGGCATGATATAGTGGAAAGAACACAAGATCCGGAACCAGAACTCTTGACTTCGAGTTCCATCTTTCCCAGCTAACCACCTGAGTAAACTTGGGCAGGCCTTTAAACTTCTCTGATACTCAGTTACCTTCTTTTTTTGGGGGAGGGAGGGGAAAGGCAAGGTAATTGAGGTTAAGTGACTTGCCCAAGGTCACACAGCTAGTAAGTGTCAAGTATCTGAGGCAAGATTTGAACTCAGGTCCATCCTGACTCCAGGGCTGGTGCTGTATTCAATGAACCAGCTAGCTGCCCCTACCTTATTTCTACAATGGGAAAATACTACCTTGCATTATCTACCTCCCTGGTTTGCTGTGAAGATCAAATAATAATCTATAAAAGTCACTATATACATGTAAATTATTAGTATTAATAACGCTATTCATTACTGGTCCTTGGAAAAATAGGAAGCCCTTTGAGATAGATCTCCACACTGCTAGTTTCCCTCGAATATTTCCTATTTCCTGATCCCCTTGGTAAACATCTCTTACCCTTCAATGTCCCAAGTTCCTCCTCACTCTACCTTCCCACTTTGTTTATACTTTATTAACATTTTATTACTATTTTTCTTTTCTCATGACAAGAGAAAATTTGCAAAATAAATCTGATTTTTTCTTGATACTCCTCTTTTAGCCTTTTTGTGCCAGTAAACTGGAGGTTGACCAACAGCGGTCTAGTCCTTCAAGTGTACGTAGTCTGCTCTTCCTGGTACCAACTTGCATGTATGCCTGGGGAGTTTGTTTCTGGAAATGCATGATGGCACATAACAGAGGGACGATGTCCCTAATTTAGAGCATATACACAGGCATTCTGTGGCTGTTTTTTATTTGCTTACTGAGAGGTAAAAAAAGGAACTACTAAACTGGAAATGAGAGTGCATAAAATGACTCCTACAAAAGAATTCACATTTAATCTCTGCCCCAGTGGCCCTTATTTCCCCTACTTTGGTCACCTACTTTGGCTATCACATGGGATTAAGCATGTGGTAATTTTATTTCTTCTCTCTTTTGCAGTTCATCTTTTCTCCCTGATCTAAGTGAATGAAGGTAAGAGACAAACAGACCAGGATATGACCTTATGAGCTTTGAAAAGTCAGAAGAACCAACAAAGAACTAAATTTAACTTTCAGGTCTGCCTGGTGAGGAGCCAGCCCTGAGGCTGATCTGTTTGACCCAGTCCAGCAATGCATCAACCTTACTTCCTAGGCACCATATCCTGCAAGCCAGGGAGCAACTCATCCATTGACTAGAATACACTGAGAAGGGCACTTGATGGGGGAAATATTTGTAGCAAGCACATTAAGTTCGAACACACTTTTTCCAGGGTCCAAGGTAGTAGAGGGAGACTGTGGTTTAGGGAGGGTATATTTATATTTCTCTTTTTCCTATATCTTCTCAGTATATATTGCTTTGTAAAAGTTAATTGATATTAATTCTTTATGATATGAAGGGTTATCAATTGCTTAAGTAATACTGGGGTGATAATAACTGGCACTGGCAAGTAATATTGAGGTAAAAATAATTGTTTTTTTATATTGGGGAGTCATAAGCTGAAAGCATTAGAAGAACTCTGCTTCCCCATCAGGGGTGCCTTTAGGATCTTGAGGGGAGATGGGGCAGTGGCCTAGCTCTGGTGATTTACCTGTTAGTGTTAAGGTGGAGCTGGGAAATTGAGCCCAGATCCCATAATGGCTTCACCAATGGTTTTATCTCCTCTTTCCTCTAATCCATTGATGTTTCAGGAGGTCATATTAGAAGACGTGTTATGAGATCATGTCATCATTCCTTAGTGGCTTTTCCTATGCCCTGAAGGTCAGCTCATCTGTATAAGACCACATAATGTCTCTTGGAGTATCAATTGTGAAGTGAAATACTGTGAGGGGGAAAAAAGCAAAGCCCAAAGTCCCAGACCTCTCCTTCCTGGGTTACCTAGTAAATTCAGGTAGCTCATTAAAAGTATAGATTGACTAGGCAGTTTTATTGAGCCTGTGTAATTTTTTGAGCAAATTTGCTTGAGAAACAGTTATGTTTTCTAGATTGCAGATAAGAGTTGTTTAAAAACAACAATCAGTATGAGCAAAGGAAGGTGTTTAGATGAGCAAGAATTCTATCTTTTGGTGTCAGGGCCAGCCTTTCCCTTGAAAAGCAGTGCTATATCACAGCTCCTATGTTGTTTCTGGGCCAGCTGGCCAGTACTGCTGGCTGAGGACTATCCAGGCTCTAGGTCTCTGGGCAAAGTGGTCTGGGTTAGTCATAATGAAGCTAGGCAGCCAGAAAAGAGGGAAGAACTATGGTCCCTGCTCTGAGGGGCCAAGGCAGTGTCCAGTAAGTCTAGAAGACAGCATTGGGAGCTGAGAGAGGAGTGTTAACAGCCAGTAGAGGTCTATGGCAGTAGCTGCTTGGATAGTTGCCTGGAATTTTTGTTGCTTTTTAAACTAGAGTCCCTTAGTCTTAACTGCTAAGGGTTAACTTGTCTAACTTGGCCATATGAGTTTAAAAGACATCCTCACTGTCACTGTCTCATTGGAGCAAGGCAGCATACAGGGCAGAGGGAGGATGAGATCCCAGGATCTTTGAATAATTATGCTCTTGATGAATCTAGTATTTGTCCTCTAAGAACCAATGTGGTTAAATCCCCAAAGGTTGGATTGTTGACCAGAGGATGACTTTTTGGTCAAATCAAGTCATGAAGATCCTCTATTAGTGTGCAGAAGAGGGCTGAGGAGCTATATTGTTGGAGGGAGGACCTACACCAAGGCAACCAAGGGGCTTTAGAAGTCTTGAAGTAAGTAACAATTGGCTATTTAACTGGGCATTAGTCTCAAAGTGGGATGCTTTATATCTTCTTCCCTGTCTTTCTGATGGTCTCCAAATCATTCCTGTCATCTAAAAATAATCAATACTATGGCAGCCCACTCCCCCAGGGACTGTTTTTGGAATGCTTCTCCTAAGTGTGTTACTGTGGAAACCTTTAGTCCTTTCATACATATTTCAGAACGCACACATTTTGCACATTCCCATCCCTTGAGTATATTTCGACTTTCAAAGAGATCAGGTTGTCAGAGTCAATTGCTATTTGAAATCCAAATCAAATGGAGTTTCCTTTCCCAAGCTACCACAATTCTTCCTCCGGTTTCAGTTTGTTTTAATTATGTTCAGTTATGATCGTAAATCTTTCAAATTGGGCTATGTGAGTAAATAATCCCCATGACAACCAGTTCAAATTAATTGTTCACATTTTCACAAGAGAGAGCTTTGCATGGTTTATTAAAGCCAAGTTCTCTTCCATCTACCATAATCTTTTTTATCTACACATTTTGTAATCCTGTTTAAAAACCAAATAAATCGACCATACTTCCCTGCTTTCTGCTTTGGGGAACTATTCTGAACGTAGGGAGTCCCTTCCGTGTATGCTAGCACACATCCATGGGACTACCTTTTGAAATTCAATGGCAGAGGGGCTGCTAGGTGGCACAGTGAATAGAGTACCAGCCCTGAAGTCAGGAGGACCTGAGTTCAAATGTGACCTCAGACACTTAACACAAAAAACTAGCCGTGTGCCCTTGGGCAAGTCACTTAACCCCAACTGTCCTTCCAAAAAAAAAAAAAAAGCAAAAACCACCAAATTAAAAAAACCCCAAAATACTTGCTATTAACTTCTTTCTCTTCACAGGTGGAAATTGAATTCTGATTAATTGAGATTTTGTTGAACAATATATTAGACATGGCATGGGTATCTATGCATATTCATGGAAGAAACTGATCTAAAAACTCTAAGGGACTATGAATTAGACATGTCAACTGGACTGCTACATGTGTATCTCTACATATTCAAAACACATGTATCTGTAGATACTGCTATACATGTAGAATGAGGCAAAAGTTACCATTAGGTATGGAGAATCACATAAAAAGGTATTTGGTTCAGGTCTGAGACCAATCTAAATTGCTTTTTCTGTGGAATTTTAACTTGTCAACTTGTTTTATTTAATTTTTAAAAAATAGTCAAGTTCTTATATATACTTGTTACAAGATAGGGTTTTGTTTTTTTTTTTTAAACACCTTTCTGTAGACACTCAGTATGGCACTGCTATTTTTAAACACATTTTGTTTAGCTTATCTTTCATCACTGGGTCATCAGCTACACATGAGATCTATCACCACATTTGACAGGAGGCCACGGGACCAAAGAAAAGTGAAAAAGAAGGAGGAAGCATGGCTGGGGCATGATTCTCCTACTGAGTTAAAAGTGAGTGAGCTCTCTCTAAGCAAGGGTTGATCTAGGAACAAAGCACTATGGTGGTGACTTGGAATTGAACATTAGGACTCTTGGCCAGCAGGAAAACCAGGCTTTGATTTCTCTACAATGGGGTCTAGAAAGAAAGCTCTTAAGAATTTTTTCCCCCCTAAAATTGTGCCTTCTCTGAAATATGATCTATCTGAAAAGGGGGCTATAGAGGGAAGTTGTGAGATGAAGAAGGTATGAAGTGGCATTGTTGAATATTTAGCAAACTGTCAACGTCTATGTAGGGAGGCAGCCTGCTCTGTCTTTGAAAGCAGGGTGCTATGGGGTTTCTAGCCAGTCAGTTGCTTGGTAACATATTGAAGTGCTGATGACTAACCACTTGAAAGTTTATTTTTACCTACAGTTAGTTGCTGAAGATTGAATTTGATCTGGTCGCCAGATTAATGTTTCATTTTTATTCATGAGCTGCGGGAATAAGGAGAATACTTACAGGGAAATCAGCATCGTCCCGTTGAACGCATGGCTTTGTATTTCTTCAAATCCATTTCCATATAGTTTGCTGCAGAAAAGGGGGAGGTGAGATAGGGAGCCAGGACAGAAAAGAACCCAAAGAAATGAGATTAAGAAGTGGAAAATGATTCTTCCTTCGGGCATTTGGCACTAAGGAAAATTACTATAATTCACACATATCTAGCTGCATGTCTCAGAGACAGGGGTTGATTTTCTAAGAGCATCAGCATCCAGAGGCCAGGGAATATCCTTTGCTTTAGTTTGGTTTCTGTGTGTAGTATTGTGTAGTAATGTAGTATGTGGGTATAGGTGGGAGTAATTTTGAGACAATTTAATCTAATAGAATCAAATAAGCTTTTAGAGCCAAAAAAAAAGATGGTTCCCCAGTGGAAAGAGTAGTGATTGTGGAGAAAGAGAATCTATGGTCAAATTTTAGCTTCATTGTTTTGGACCTTTGTGACTTTGGGGAAAGTCATTTAATCTAGGCCTCAGTTTCCTTATCCATAAAATAAGAATTTTAAGTTGAGGTAGGTACATAGATTTCCTAAGGGGTCTATGGAAACATAAACTTAGATGGGGAAAAGAACACTACACCTTTATTTTAACTACCCGAGATGTGCATTTCCTTCAAGTATGGGATAACATTATTTTTAGAAAAGGTCCATAGGCTTCATGAGGCTTCCAAAGGGGATCATGATGCAAAAATATAAAATGTGAGTGTTGGATTAGATGACTTCAAAGGTTTCTTCCAACCCTAAATTCATGATCTACTCCAATTCTTTTATTTTACAGATGGAGAAATTGAGGCGCAGAAAAAGGAAGTGCCATAGCTAGATTTTTTTGGGAAAAAAAGTTTCCATAACACAAATAATTATTTGCATTACAAAATAACTCATCATTGTGCGATGGAGTTATGAAATAGTTTGCTAACTGTTATAGCAAACTTTTAGAAGGAAGTGCAGCTATACCATATATCTGTTTTAGGGATGTTCTTTAAAGCACCCAACTGGTTTCCCTATTTTATTTCAAGTTCAAGTCCCACTCACTACCCCAGGGAGTCTCCCCAGCTTACTCCAGCTCTCCTTGAGTTCTCTCTCCTGTGAACTTCTGTAGAATTTATGTTCTGTGCTGTAGCATAGCACTTAGAGCGCATTCTGATTTGAGTTCCCTGTTAGCTTATTTGAGCTAGTTTTTCTCTCCCCAATTAGACTGTAGGATTCATTTGAAAGGAGGGTCCATGTCTTATGATCCATCTATAACTCTAGAGGGCTCACCATAGGCCAGGCTAATGGCTGGTGGTCAATAAATACAAGTTGCTTACTCAGGTTACCACGATCAGATACCTCATCACTGACTGCCCAACCTGCTGGTATTGATGAATCTTGGTGAATTTGACTTGGCTGATTCTGGGAAGGCATAAATAGCCTGTTCCTAGGAGCATTTTCAAAGACTTTCCAGTATATTTCTCTATACAGTGGTTCTCAACCTTCCTAATGCCGCGATCCTTTAATACATTTCCTCATGTTGTGGTGACCCCCAACCATAAAATTCTTTTTGTTGCTACTTCATAACTGTAATTTTGTTACTGTTATGAATCATAATATAAATATCTGATATGCGGGATGTATTTTCATTGTTACAAATTGAACATAACCCACAGGTTGAGAACCACTCCGAGTCTAATAGAATAGATGCTCCCTGAGAGCAGAGACTGTTTTTATTTTTGTCTTTGGACTCCCAGCACCGAGTATAGTACTTGGTGTATATTTGGTGTTTAATACTGTAAATGTTTATTGATTAGACAGATTGCTTAGGCGGATTTCCTATGCACGATTTATGGGAGAGTATAGATAAGAGTGGCACAGAATATGATCATAGAGGTCCATCTAAGTGTGAACAGATGGTAACAATTGTTTAAAGCTCATTAATTACTTGGTAAAGAGGATGCAGGAGAAGCATAAATCTAAAACTTATAGGCATTGTTGGAAATGAAGATGTGGCTTCTCCAGAATTATATATTTGTTTGCATGTTGTCTCCTCCGTTGAATTATAAACTCCTTGAGGGCAGGGAGTAATTTTTTGCCTTTCTTTGTGTCTGCAGCACTTAACACAGTGTTTGGGATATAGTAGACACTTAATATATGTTTATTGTCTGACTGATACACTGGCATGAGCTTTTTTTTAAGGTATATCGTCTTGTTCATAGGATCATAACAGCATAGATTTAGAAATGAGGGGGTCTTAAAGGTCATTTATTCCACTCTCCATCCCCCACACTTGTCAGGATTTATTCTGTCAAGATATCCTAACTTGATTCACACTCATTTATAGATGAAGAAATTGAGGACCTGAGTAGTTCATATAGAATTTGCAATACATAAACCCCTACTCTGTTCCCATGTGAATTTCTAACTAAACCTTTCCCTTTCTATAAAAGAAAAATGATTTTTTTAAGACCTAAATGCAAGACAACATTTATCTTTGTTTAAATTGCATCTTTTTAGTTTTAGACTGTCATTTCTGGCCTGTTATGGTCCGTCATCCAACATAACTATATCTTCCACCTTTGCATCATCCAAAAGACTACATGGATACCTAGAAGTAATGAGGCAAGAGATTAAATAATGAAACGAAAGCTCTGGAGGAAACAATTGGAAGAATAAATAGCGTGGAAGAGAAAATAGTAAAGCTTAACCAAGTAATTGACTCCCTGAAAACTAGAAGAGATCAAACAGAATTCCGTAACTCAAGCAATAACTCAAGTGGAAAAAAATGTAAGTTATCAGAGATGATACCTAGGTTGCAAGCCTGGGCAACTCAGAGGATAATGGAACTTTTAACAATAATAGGGAAGTTAGGAAATTAGTTCTATTCTTGGACATGTTGATTTTTTTTTAGGGTCTTATAGCTCTTTACATCTTTAAAAAAAAATTATTTACTTTTAGTTTACAACATTTAGTTCCACAATCCCTTGAGTTTCAAATTTTCTCCCCCTCCCTCTCCTCTCCTCCCATGGCCACATGCAATCAAATATAGGATCTACAAATACCTTCACATTAAACATTATTCAGGTTGTAAAGAAGGATTATAACCAATGGAATGAACAATGGGAAAGAGGAAACAAAACAAAACAAGAAAAAGAAAGAGAGCAAGTAGTTTGCTTCAATCTGCATTTAAACTCTGTAGTTCTTTCTCTGGATGTGGACATCTCTTTTTGTCATGAGTCTTTTGGAGTTGTCTTATAACCTTACAGTGCTGAGGAGTCCAGTCTATCAAAGTTAGTTGTCACACATATGTTGTGTCTATAATTGTGTACAAATTTCTCCTGGTTCTGCTTTTCTCACTCAGCATCAGTTTATATATGTCTCTCCAGTTTATTATGAAGTCTGTCTGCTCCTCGTTTCTTATAGCACAATAGTATTCCATTATATTCATATACCACAACTTGTTCAGCCATTCCCCAATTGATGGGCATCCCCTTGATTTCTAATTCTTTGCCACCACAAAAAGAGCTGCTATATTTTTGAATATACGGGTCCTCTTCCCACTTCTGTGATCTCTTTGGGATACAAACCCTAGAAGTGGTATTGCTGAGTCCAAGGATATGCACTTATTTATAGCCCTTTGGGCAAAGTTACAGATTGCTCTCCAGAACGGTTGAATCAGTTCACAACTCCACCAACAATGCATTAGTGCTCCAATTTTTCCACATCCTCTCCAGCATTTAGCATTTTCCTGTATTGTCTTCTTAGCCAATCTGACTGGTGAGATGTGGTACCTCAGAGTTGTTTTGATTTGCATGTCTCTAATCAACAGTGATTTAGAGCATTTTTTTATATGCTTATAGATTTAATTTCTTCCTCTGAAAACTGCCTGTTCATATCCTTTGACCATTTATCAGTGGGGAATGACTTGTATTCTTATAAATTTGATTCAGTTCTCTGTGTATTTTAGAAATGAGACCTTTATCAGAGACACTGTAAAAATTCTTTCCCAGTTTTCCACTTCCCTCTTAATCTTGGTTACATTGTAACTTCATTTGTACAGAAACTTTTTAATTTAATGTAATCAAAATGATCCATTTTGCATTTTGTAATGCTCTCTAACTCTTGTTTGGTTATAAAAATCTTCCCTTCTCCATAAATCTGACAGGTAAACTATTCCTTGCCCTCCCAGATTGCTTACAGTATTAGCCTTTATACCTAGATCATGCACCAGTTTTGACTTGATTTTGGTATACAGTGTTAGATGTTTGTCTATGCCCAGTTTCTGCCATACTATATTCCAGTTTTCCCAGAAGTTTTTGTCAGATAGTGAATTCTTATCCCCAAAGCTGAGGTCTTTGGGTTTATCAAACAGTAGATTACTATAGTCATTGACTGCTGTACCCATTCTATTCCATTGATCCATTCACTACTCTATTCCTCAGCCAGTACCAACTAATTTTGATGACTGCTGCTTTATAATACAGATTAAAATTTGGTATGGCTAGGCCACCTTCCCTAGCATTTCTTTTCATTAATTCCCTTGATATTCTGGACCTTTTGTTCTTCCAAATGAATTTTGTTGCTATTTTTTCTAGCTTTATAAAGTAATTTTTTGGTAGATTAATTGGTATGGCACTAAATATGTAATATAGTTTAGGTAAAATTGTCATTTTTATTATATTAGCCCAGCCCAGCCATGAGCAACTGATGTTTTTCCAATTAGTTAGATCTGACTTTATTTGAGTGAAAAGCATTTTGTAGTTGTGTTCATATAAGTCCTGGGTTTGTTTTGGCAGGTAGATTCCCAAATATTTTATAATTCTATAGTAACTTTAAATGAGATTTCTCTTTCTATCTCTTGCTGTTGGATTTCATTAGAAATATATAGGAATGCCACGTATCAATGTGGGCTTATTTTGTATCCTGCAACTTTGCCAAATTTATTTATTATCTCAAGTAGTTTTTCTAATTATATCATCATATCATCTGCAAAGAGTGATAGCTTAGTCTCTTCTTTGCCTAATTTGATTCCTTCAATTTCTTTTTCTTCTCTTATTGTTAGTGCTAACATTTCTAGTACCAGATTGAATAAGAGAGGTGATAGTGGACATCCTTGTTTCACTCCTGATCTTATTGTAAATGCTTCTAGCTTATCCCCATTACATAGAATACTTGCTGATGGTTTTAGATAAATGCTACTTATTATTTTAAGGAAGACTTCATTTATTCCTATACTTTCTAATGTTTTTAATAGTAATGGGTGTTGTATTTTATCAAAAGCCTTTTCTGCATCTATTACGATAATCATATGATTTCTCCTAGTTTTGTTGATCAATTATACTGATAGTTTTCCTAATATTGAACCATCCTTGCATTCCTGGAATAAATCCTACCTGATCAAAGTGTATTATTCTTGTGATAAATTACTATAGTCTTTCTGATAATATCTTATTTAAAATTTTTGTATCTATATTCACGAAGGAAGTTGGTCTATAATTTTCTTTCTCCATTTTATCTCTTTCTGATTTAGGTATCAGTATGATATTTGTATCATAAAAAGAATTTGGTAGGACTCTTTCTTCTCCAATTTTCCCAAATTGTTTATAAAGTATTGGAATCAATTGTTCTTTAAATGTTTGATAGAATTTGCTAGTAAATCCATGTGGCTGGAGATTTTTTCCTAGGGAGTTCATTGATGGCTTGTTCAGTTTCTTTTTTTGAGATAGTGTTATTTAAGTAATTTACCTCCTGACATGTTGAGTTTAAGATGTCTACAGGACAGACATCTTAGATATGTCCAATAGGCAGTTGGAGATTTAAAACTGGCAGTCACCAGAGAAGTAAGGGCTGGATAAGTAGATTTAAGAATCATCTGAATAGAGATGACAATTGAATCCATTGGACTGATGAGGTCATCAAGGAAGTAGTATAGAGAGAGAAGAGAAGATGACACAGGACAGACTCCACTGTTAGTGAGTGTGACCTGGGTGAAGATTAAGCACAGGGCGCTGAGACAGAACAGTCAGGTAGGAGGAGAATCATAAGAAAGCAAAGCTGCAAAAATCTAAAAAGATAAGAGTATCAAGGAGAAGAGGATTATTGACAGGGTCAAAGGCTTCAGTGAGGTCAAGAAAGATGAGGATTGAGAAAAGGTCAATAAATTAATTAAGGGATTGTTAGTAACTGTGATTTCAGTTGTTTCAGTTGAATAATGAGTTTAGAAGGCAGAGTGCAGAGTCAAGAGAGTGAGAGGAAAGGCAGTGGAGGCACTTAATAGTAGATGATCTTCTCAAGGAGTACAGCCACAAAAGGGAGAAGTAATATGGGAGAATAGCTAGCAGGGATGGATGGATCAACTGACATCTCTTTTTTTTTTTTAAAGACAGGGGAGACATTACATCAAAGTAACATTCCATTACATTAATGTGCCACAATTTGTTTAGCCCTTCCTCAATCGATGGACAACCTACTTTATTTTGTTTCTTTTGCTTCTAGAAAAAGTATTGCTATAAATGTTTTTGTGTATATGGAGTCTTTCTTTTTGTCAATGACCTCCTTGGAGTATATCCTAAATAGTTCAATATTTGAGTCAAAGGATAGTTACATTATTTGCACATTTCCAAACTGCTTTCCAGAATGGTCATACACATGTACACCAATAATGGATTAGTGTACCTATCTTTCCAAAACCTCATCAACATTCATTACTCACATTTTTTGTTATTTTTTTCCAATTTCCTGGGTATTGAGTGAAACCTCAGGGCTGTTTTGAGTTGATTTCTTTTATTAATGATTTGAAGCATTCTTTCATAGTTGTCAAGAGTTTGCAATTCTTCTTCTGAAAATTTTTCATAAATTTTGACAACTTATCTAGTGGGTAGTCCCTTTATTGTCTAATATATTTCTCTTTGTTGTCTACATATTTTTGGGTACAAGCTGCTATCTGAGGAATTTGAAAAAAAATTGTCTATATGACTATTTCTTTTCTTATCTTAATTGCATTAATTTTATTTGTAGAAAAGATTTTCAGTTTCATGGAATTAATTTAGTTTCTCTTTTATCCTTTTTTTGGTTAAGAATCCAGTTTTCCATAGCTATGAAAGGAATAAGACCTGTTTCTCTTTCAATTTTTTTCATAGTATGATTTTTAATGTTCAGGTTGCATATCCATTTTGAATTTATTGCAGCATATGGTGTAAGGTGTTAGTATAAGTCAGATTTCTGCCAGACTGATTTCCCATTTGTTCTTAACAATTTTTAACAAATAGGATTTTCCCCCCTAAGAAATTGGTGTTTTCAGGTTTATCAAACATTGGGTTATTGAGTTCAATGCTTTCTTATTCTCCTTTGTCTAGTCTGGTCCACTGAGCTACTTTTCTAATTTTCAACCAATAGCAAAGGGTTTTTGATAATTGCTATTTTATAATTTACTTTGAGGTCTAGAAGTGCTCTTCCTCCTTCATTTCTACCTTTTTTTTCATTATTTCCCATGATGGTCTACATCTTTTGCTCTTCTAAATGAATTTTCTTATTTTGTTCAGTTCTATAAAGTATCCCTTTGGTAGTTTGATTGGAATAGTATTAAAATTGTAAAATAACCTTGGTAGCATTGTCATTTGTAGTATAATGTCCTAGTCATGAACACTGAATATTCCTCTAAACTATTCTGATTGTTCTTTGTTTCTTTAAGAACATTTTATAATCTAATCTGTACACATGTTAAGTATGCTTTGATAGATTGACTCTAAAATATTTTATACATTGTATACTTATTTTTAATGGTCTTCCTCTTTCCATGATTTCCTCTTGGATTTTGCTATTATTATACTATTATTGGTTTTGTGGGTTTATTTTGCATCTTCTAGACAGTTAGGATTCAAAAACTTTAGCATCAGGATAAAACCAGTAAGATGTAATTCAGCAAGAATAAATATAAAGCTCCTTTATAGGGATTAAAAAAAATCAACATTCTAAAAATAAGATGGGAGAGGCATAGCTGGATAACAGTCTTTCTATAAAAAACAATCTAGGGGTTAAAGTGGACTTCACTTTCAGTGTGAATCAGCAGCTTGATGTGATACCCCCTCTTTGGCAGCATTAAGAGGGGAATTGCTTTCAGGTATAGAGAAGTGACAGTTCTGCTAGAGTTTGCCGCTATTAGATCAAATCCATACTTTGGTTCTGGCTGCCTCACCTGAGGAAGAATATTGAGAAACCGTAGAGCATTCCAAAGAGGGAAGGGCCTCAAGTCCATGTCCTATGAGGATTAGTTTAAGGAACAAGGGATATTTGTTTAGCTTGGAGAAAATTCATAGGGTGACATGATAGTTGTGTTCAAGCATTTGAAAGAATCTTGTGTGGAAGAGGGTTTAAACTTGTCTGTTCAGTTCCAGAGGATAGAAGAAGAAACAATGGGTCAAAGTTGCAATGATTCAAGTTTTGGCTTGATGCCAGGAAATCTTTGCTAACAAGAGTTATACTGGCCCAAAGTAGAATGGGCTGCCTCAGGAGGCAGGTAGTGGGCTCCCCCAACTGGAAGGCTTCATTGACAGGCTGGATGAGTGTTTATCAACTGTATTGTAGTGGAGATTCCATTTTGGGTATGCATTGGACTAGATGGCCTCTGACCTTCTTTATAACTCTAAACTTCTCTGATTCATGTTTATAAATTGCTCCAAAAGTGACCTGATAGCTGGAGTAACATGACACACTGTTTTAGATATTAAGGTCCTAGATTATGTTTTTGTAAATATGTTTTCATACTTGCACACAAATAGCACATTCATAAACAAAGAGGTATCCAGCATTAACTCTTTTCTTCTCTATGTAAAGCACTGCTTAAGTTTCCCAACACATTAGCTCTCTGTTAGGAGACTCAGCTTCTTAAATGGATAAGCTGATTATTTCCTGCTGGCTTGTGATAATTTCTCCCACCCTTGCTCCCCATTTTCTTCCAGCATGTATTCATTTCCCCTTTCCCTTTACATAACAAAATCACTTCCAGGGCCTCTGTTTTATCTAATCCTTCCTTCCCTCTCCCAATGGCTTTTAGAAAGCCCCTCCAAAGTCAATTTATTACTATATTCATCTATGTACGTGGTCCTTGCTTTTCAAGGACCGTGGGCCTGAAAACTTGCGGGTAGATCATATTTTCATAAACCTGGGATACTATATAGCAGGGATAGGGAACCTCCTCAAGGCCACATGTGGCCCTCTAGGTCATCATAGTGAATCCAAACTTCACAGAACAAATCCCCTTAATAAAAAGATTTGTTCTGTAAAATTTGGACTCCGTCAAAAGGCTACACCCAAGGACCTAGAAGACCACCTGTGGCCTTGAGGCTGCAGGTTCCCCAGCCCTGCTATATGGAGTGCAGGTCTTCAAGTTAGGAAGGCCTGAGTTTGAATCCTGCCACTGGGATTTCTTAACCATGTGATCCTTGGCAATTACTTAAGCTTTCTCAGTCTCGATTCTCGATTTCTTTATCTGTAAAATGGGTGAAATAATACCTGTAGCACTTACTTAAGTGTTGTTGGGAGGATCAACAGAGATAGTGTATGTAAACTGCTTTTTAAACACTGAAATCCTATAGAAATATCTAATTATTTATTGTTATTATTATAGCATTTTAAATACCCTAGGGGTACTTAATTCAAGGAAATCTTTGGTGACTTTTGCAAAGTGAATGATTATTGCTCAACTAATCAAAGGCTAGCATAGTGCTTTGTACATAACAGGTCCTTGATACTTGTTTGCTGAATTGATTTAAGCCTTGGAAATCCAGATTTTCTTACATTAGATATTGAAGGTAGGGGGAAACAGGGCTTCTGACCAATGCAAAAGCTCATTCTGTGACTCATAATCATTCACTTTCAGGGAGATATTGAGATGAAAAACTGGATTCTGTTAAACTACCTTGAGTGAAACTAATATATGCTATGCTTTCCATCATAATGTTTACTTGCAACTCCTAATGGCAGAGGATTCTTCTCCCCACCCCCTTGCTCTTGACCATGGATAAATGCTTCTTCTTTACCCTGGACCACACTGAGTTCAGCCCTGGAATGTCCTTGGCTATCCAAAAGAAGATTCAGGTGATGAGTCACTCTGAATAGGGGCATTGATAATAAGGCCATATATTTGAGTAGTAAAGACTGTACATTTAAAGTCCTTGTAGGAACGCCATTACTTATGGTCCTCATGACTCTGAGAAGATCAAGGGCAAATTCTGGTTGTGGCATGCCCAAAGTTATACTGTTAGATAACAGATGAGTCAGAGAGCTTCAAGGTTTGGCTTGGAAAGGGAAAACTGTCTCAGAATTTGAGCCATCCAGTTTAGCTTGGGCTGCTTTGGAAGGGAGAGGTTTCCAACCAAGGATGGATGATCATTTATCTGCAGCAGGGAGGATTCTTATTCAGAGCCAGGTTGGACAAGATGGCCTCTGAACCTACTCCTACTCTAAGATTCTATGATTCAGGACTAAAACCCAGGCTTCCTAACCCTTCATCTAGCCTCATTTGATCCTTATAGTAGTGCGAAATAATGGGTTTTACTCAGAATTCTGGAGTTCTCAGTTAAGATGCTCCAAATCCTATATTATATTTATTATTTGTTTATTATATTTGAAATGTTATTATATTTTATTATTATAATCTTATCTGGTAAGAGATTGGGACAACAGAGCCAGGTACTGAACTTGTTTGGGAAGAGGAAGGATGACAGGAAAGTCCATAGCTGGCAGCAACAAGATTCTGGAGAGGATGAAGTGAACCTAAAAGGAGAAGAGACAGTTGCTAAGTGCCAGTGACTCAGAAGAGTGCGTGTGTCTAAAAGTGGCAGCAGGGGATAAAGAGTATGTTGATAACAAAGCGTCGGACCTCAGGTCAGGAAGACCTGAGTTCAGAAGTGACTTCAGATACTTACTAGCTATGTGACCTTGGGAAAGTCACTTTACCTCTATTTGCTTGTTTCCTCATCTGTAAAATGCAGATAATAGCACATATCTTCCAAGATTGTTATGAGGATTCATTGAGATAATATATTTGTAAAGTTTAGCACAGTGCCTGATGTTTAGTAGGCATTATATGAATGCTAGGCATTATTATTATTATTATCATTCCTTGTTCATTTTGTGGGAAAAGGGGCACCCAGCCTCCAATAATGTACCATGAGATTCAGTAACTTCAGGACAGGGCTAGGTTTCAGTGAACACTAGGAGGTGGAGGAAATGGATGTGAGAGAAAAAGATCTAGGTCACAAGGGTGGGGAACCTTCAGCCTTTTGACTGAGTCCAAGTTTACAGAACCAATCCTTTTATTAAGGGGATTTGTTCTGTGAAGTTTGGATTCAAAGGGCCACACTTGAGGACCTAGAGGGCCACAGGTGGCCTCAAGGTCACAGGCTCCCCACCCCCAGATAAAAGAGGAAATTATTGGAGTGGATGCCTAATGGGACAATTGAGAGGGATGCTCTGGGAAAATACAGATTGGGGAGGTTTAGGTAGGACTGGACTTGCTATTGGGACAGGGAACTTGGCTACTTGTCCCTGCCACCTTCCTCATTGATCTCATGTTGAATTAAGTCAGGTGGGTGAGGTCAGGAAACGGGGCTATAGGGCAAGAGCTCCTTGATTTTCTTTGGGATGAAAAATATCCTTCATCCTTAATTTAGTGAAAAAATAAACACAGAGATCTCTTAGAATAAAAACAGGAGTTTATTCTCTTCCCCAGGAGAAGAGGGCAGTCTTTCCCAAGCTCATCATGGAGAAGAGGTGCGTTATAAAAGACAGTGTAAGAATTTATAACTTAACTTAGTCAAGGCCCCTTCCCGACTGTCTCCTCTCTCATTGGTGGAGAGGCTTACTTCACCAAATTCTTCCCCAATTGGGACAGCAAGAAAAGAGTGGTGGAGGGGCCCCCCAAGACGGGAAAACAGGACAGGTGGAGCTGGGACTAGAGGAGTGTGTGTGGAAGAATGGGAAAGGGGGTGAGAAAGCAGGGCAGTCAGTGTCCAGTACTATGGACTGGGAGGGGGAAGAGGACAGCTTTAGGGGAGCCACCCTCTGAGAAGCCTTAGGTAATCATTGTGATCTCCTCTTCTTACAAGAGAGAAGGCTGGGGTACAAAATGAACTGTGGTACCATAGACTGGTAGAGCCATACAAAACTTTGAAGATTATCTAGTCCATCCCCTTCAGTTTACAGAAGAAGAAACTGAGCGTCAGAGTCCCAACAGTGCACAGCTAATCAGTGGCAGAACCAGGACTCATGTCTCTGTCTCTTGGCTCCCAGTCTAGCAAGCTCCGAATCAGGACAGATAGCTACAGCTGTGATGCAGCTCAGTGACTCCTGATTAGTCTAAGAGATCATTTAAAGGCATCCTGCATGAAAAGCAAGCATAACCACATAGGAGCATTAGCACTGACTTGCATAGCTCTGGCATTCATCCTACTGAGCTACTCAGGCATCTAGTGAAATGCTTTGTTTTTAGCAAATGAGCTTGGAGTTGGTATGGATTTGGGTGAGGGGCAGGGGAAGAGGGGCCACACAGAGTGCAAATTTCAAATACCACAATAATGAAAAGAGAAGGTTTGCTCTTATTATTTTCTAATTATGGAGTTGAACTTTAAAGCTGAGAAACCAATGCTTTTCTCCTTAAGTATAATACCATTACTTCACTGGGGGTACACTGCATGATCCTTCACTCACGGAAGGGCCCATTCAGTTTAGAACAAGAGGACTAGCTAGGTAAATGACTAATCTCTCCCATTCCAATTGATTTGCTAATATATGAGGAAAATAGGAGCCACTATGCCACTGTGGGCCTCATAATGGATATGGCAAAATCCTCCTTACTTTTGGAATCAGGGCAATTACACCCCAGGGGAGCACATTGATAGCCTTAAAATAATAACAATAATAAGTTAATGGCACGACAATAAGAATATTGCGCCGTGTTTTGTGGAGGTGTGGAATTTTACAGTAAAAAGAATTTCCCATTACTCCTTAGATCTGTAGGACTGGCTCTTCTGAGGAGCTGATCAAGTTCCCTTCGGGTCTTTAACTTATGCTAGTACCTTCCCCCTAAATTGTCTTGGGTCATAGACCTATATCTGTACATGTCGTCTCTCCACTCTACACTGTAAGCTCCCTGAGGGCAGGGACTATTTCACTTCTGTTGCCCCAGCATAATACCTGATAAATAATGGGTGCTTACCAGATGTTTCCCTATTGAATTAAACCTGTGATAATCTGCAACCGTCCTCCTCCTTGTCTTGCTCTTTCTCCTTTCCATTCCTCCCTCTCTTCTTCCATCTCTGCATCAAATACTAAAATCCTTAGGTTGCATTATGTTAAGTTGCGCTATATTCCCCTGCATACAATTATCCCTTCCACATCCAGTGGGTTAGGGGTGTGGTGTCTGGGAGATCTGGAAAATCTGTGTAAAAGTTTTTGGCCTTCCCTTCGTAGCAAAGAAGTCTGATTTTTTTTTCTTTTTCTCTTATGATGGTGTTTACAGTATCTTATTGTAAAATTTGGGTTAAGTATTTGGTCATAGGCTCAGTGTCATCCATGGCTTCCACAAAACTTCCTCCAAAATTCACATTTAATTTCTTATACTGACCCTCAATTGATATTGAAACTGCGATGGGTAAAGGCACGATATGGAAGGGATAACTATATACTTTTACGTACCTTTCATTTTTCAGTTTTTCTTCAAAATCAGATGTATTAACATATGGGAGTGGGGAACCTGTGGCCTCAAGGCTACATGTGGCCCTCTAGGTCCTTGGGTACAGCCTTTTGACTGAGCCCAAGTTTTACACAACCAATCCTTTTATTAAGGGTATTTGTTCTGTGAAGTTTGGATTGAGTCAAAGGGCTGCACTTGAGGACCTAGAGGGCCACATGTGGCTACAGGTTCTCCACCCCAATCAGTGGGGCTGGGCAGTTTTCCTGGGGGAACTGGAAGGTAAAGGTTGTTTCCAGTAGAACTAAAAAGAGAGCATTAATCTTTTCTTGCTTGGAAGCTGTTTATAGACAGTTAATTAAGAACAAGCTGATGTGGAACTTCTGGTCTAATGTCCTCAAACTGACCCATATGCTCTGAGTATTGAGCTAGCTGCGTAGATGGATAAGTGAGAGAGAAAGCAAGGGAGACAGTTGAAACCTCTTATGTCCAGTAATCCGTGTGTCTCTAGGGACGACTTGCATGACAGTGTATTACCAAGTGAGTGACAGCTGAGCCCTTGACGATGCTTCCTGAGACTGCTTTCTCTATGACAGTGGTACTAAATTCTGTATCAAACTGTACGTAGGGATCCTCGGGGGCTGTATATTGATTTAGAAAAGTGCATATTAATATTTTTTTTGTTGTTGTTTAGTTATTTCCGTCATGTCTGACCCTTTGTGACCCCTTTTGGCGTTTTTCTGGCAAAGATACTGGAGTAGTTTGCCATTTTCTTCTTCAATACATTTTACAGATGAAGAAAGGAAGGAAAACAGGTTAAGTGACTTGCCCAGGGTCACATGCCTGAGACCAGATTTAAACTCAGGAAGATGGGTCTAGCCTTCTTGATTTCCAGCCTGGCACTCTTCACACATTATCTATATTTTATTGTATTTTTTATTTATTTTGTAAAATATTTCCAAATTACATTTTGACCTGGTTTGGGTCACACTCACAAGTATTGTCTGTCACATGTGGCCTGCATGTGTTTGATACCTCGGCCCTAGGATATCCCCAGTGAAAGGTACAGGACCTGATAAAAGGTGGATGGGAGACATTTTTGAGGTTTGAGCAGGAAAATCTTTGAATGTTGTCCTAGTGAAAGCTGAGATCATAGATTTAGAATTAGAAAGTCCCTTAGAGGCAATATAGTTGAAGCCTCTCTCTTTAAAGATGAAAAAATTTTGGTGCATAGAAGTTACATGACTTGCCCAAGGTCATGGATTTGAACCTAGGTCTCCTGACTCCAAATCCAGTGTGCTTTCCACTGAACCATTTTCACTGAACTACATGTATTGCATCTACTTTCTGAGGACCAGCTTACCTAAGTATGAAAGATTAATCACTAGTAAGCTAGACATTTTGGTGACAGATTCTTTGGCTATGACCATCCAGGAAGCAAAGAAAAATGAATTTAGCCTTTAGCTCTGTGCAGCTACTTTCTGTTTCTGCAGTGATGATGGAAGAATGGTGGAAAAGGAGAAAGAGGTAGCTTAGAAATATGTAATTTTAAAATTGTCTATGAGCACTAACCTGTTAGTCACCTAAATACGAGATCCTTGTCCGGAGGCCAATGAGTAGACATACTGCTGAAGGAGTTTATTCAAATTAATCTTGATATTCTTGCTATAAATGAAACCAGAAGTCATAATGGAAAGATGCATCTGAATGGAAAGATGACTCATAGGTCTTTCTTGGAGAGGCAAATTAAGGAGCTGGAGGAGTTATATCATATGTCCAAAGACAACAAGAGACATCATTTCACATTCATTTTTACTTTACCATCTTAGCTGGAGTGCTTATGATGGATATTTATAAAAAGACCACCAAGAAGATAATTGTAGCTTATATGCCAACATTTAATGAAGATCACGAGGCAGTAGAAACATTCTAGGCCTTCCAAATTAAATCCACATATTTTAAAATTTAATGACTTCAATGCAAAAATGGTAATGGAGGAAAATTGTGAAAAACACATTGGAAAATATGACTCAAAAATAAGTAAAACATACATCAAAGGCTTATAGAGAAGCCTTGTATACCTATTTATTACAATTGCTTTCTTCAAGAAAAGAGTTGGAATGTCTCTAGACTTGACAGGCATAACATCACAAAATGAAATTGGTTATATCTTAATGGACAGGAAATTACTAGTTACTAATGTAGGAATCATTTCTGAATGAGTAATGAGTATACAATCAGATATTGACTTATTAGCACAAAGATAAAAACCAATGCAAAATTAGAAGAATGATTAAAAATTAAAAGGAAATATGGGATACAAATGAAAGCACTATATTTGGCCTGTTTGAATAAGTTCTTGATGCCACAAAATTGGAGGTGATGAAAAAAATGTATACTTTTTGAAAATATGAAATCAAATTATTATAATTCTCTAAAAAATTTTAACTGATGACCCATCACCATACTGAGGAGATCAAAAGACCAAAACTGTCTCAGCCGGCAAAAAGTTAATTTTTGTGCCAAGTGGAAATAGCTCGCATTCAAAGACAGCACTAATTTAGAATATAAATGCATTTATAAAGTCTTATGGAAGAGGACACTGGAAGATTGTGGGTAGTATAGTCTCAAGTAATATCAAGAAAAATTCCAGGGGAAATTAAGTTTGTAAGAAGTTGTGCAAAAATCCAAGTAAGTCAGATCATCTCAAGAGTAGCAAGGAATCAAACTAAAAGGGGTCCAATAGATGAAAAATGTAAAATATCTTTGGCAATTACTATGACAAACTACTCTGTCCATTAATGTCTTTTATGGGAGATAAGAGTCACTCAGGAAGAGAAGTTGTGAATGGTTTCAATCTGTACCGTGGAGGGTGTTCCCATGTCAGGGAGATCACAGATCCATTGGACACATTGAAATATTAAAGAACGAAGGACCAATGTAATGGAAGCCCCTCCCTCTGTTAGCCTCTAGCCACAGTCATTCATTTAAAGTCCTTGTCCTGGTATTTAATGCTCCGTGTCATCTGGTCCCAATCTGCCTGTCCAACTGCCGTTTCTCGTTATTTCTCTCTTTCCATTCTCCTCAAATATCCCCTTCACATGCCATGGTCATTACTACCATTCAGCCTCCCTGAGTTTCAGTTTGTTTTTCCATAAAATGAGGAGAAGGACTATATGATCTCTAAGGTTTCTCCCAGTCCTGAGCTGCTAGGATTCCATGACTTTAAGCCTCATCTCCTCCATGAAGTGGTACTTGATTATTTTTATCTCTCCTTTCATTGAAGCCTTGTGGCCTTTGTTGTTTTCACCATACAGTCTCACACTAGATTATACACTATCTTGTATTACTTCCCACTTATTTCATGTATTCATTCACGCACTTAAAAACATTTATTGAGTTCTTCCCAACACTTTGCTGGGCCTTAAGATATATATTATGATGAATATGGTGCAACCCTGATTCTCATGGGATCATAGATATAGAACCAAAGGGAACCTTATAAAACATTTAGACTCCTCCCACCCCAACTTCCACTTTAAAGCTGAAGAAAGTGAGGCCCAGGAAGGTTAAGTGGCTTGATTGTGGCAATACAAGGAGTACGTTTCCAGAAGCAGGATTTGAACCTAGCTTCTCCAACCTTAGGGGCTGTACCCTTTCTACTGTACCATGCTACCTCTTTCTCAAGAAGCTTTATAAGTATTGATTCCTCATTTTGGTTGTGAACTCTTTGGAAGGGTTCTATATACTAGACTTCTCTTGTCTTCACTTCAGTGTTTAATCACTACAATATACATGTAACAGACACTCAATAAGTATTTCATTTTGTGGATCTTCACTGCAGAGCTGGTAAAAGGCATCATGCATTCCAGACTGAGCTTGAAAATTCCTACTCCCACAAGTTCCCTGTCTTAACTGTTCACTAGACACTTTGACCTTTCATTGTAATGCTTGCAACTTGACTTATTATAAAAACAAAACAAAACAAAACAAAACAAAAGTATGTGCCATGGTAAATGTAATTAATTCCAGCATTAAAAAATATGTTCACTCCTGAAAAGTAATATTTAAAAGTGACCCTTGTTTTCCCAATTGGTGAATGGTCAAAGGATATGAACAGGCAATTTTCGGCTGAAGAAATCAAAGCTATCTATAGGCGTTTGAAGAAATGCTCTAAATTACTTTTTTCTTTTAAATTTATTTATTTTTAGTTTACAACATACAGTTATACAAGTTTTTGAGTTCCAAATTTGCTCTCCCTCCCCCTCCTACCATCTCTCCCCCCAATCTGATATAGGTTCTATATATACCTGCATATTAAACATATTTTCACAGTAGTCAAGTTGTAAAGAAGAATTATAACCAATGGAATGAACCACAAGAGACAAGAAACAAAACAAAACAAAACAAAAAAGAGAGAGAGAGCAAATAGTTTGCTTCAATTTGCATTCAGACTTCCTAATTCTTTCTTTGGATGTAGATAGCTTTTTCCATCATAAATCTTTTGGAGTTGTCTTAGAATCTTACATTGCTGATAAGAGCCTAGTCTATCAAAGTCAGTCATTACATGTACAATGTGTCTGTAATTGTGTACAACGTTCTCCTGGTTCTGTTCCTCTCACTCAGCATCGGTTCATATAAGTCTTTCCAAGTTATTATGAAGTCCATCTACTCCTCATTTCTTATAGCACAATAGTATTCCATTACATTCATATATGTTAACTTCTCTAGCCATTCCCCAATTGGTGGGCATCCCCTTGATTTCTTTGCTACCACAAAAAGAGCTGCTATAAATATTTTTCTACATATGAGTCCTTTTCCCATTTGTATGATCTCTTTGGGATACAGCCCTATAAGCGGTATTACTTGGTCAAAGGGCATGCACATTTTATAGCCCTTTGGCATAATTAAAAATTGCTCTCCAGAGTAATTGGATCAGTTCTACCAACAATGCATTAGTGTTCCAATTTTCCCACATCTTCTCCAGCATTTATCATTTTCCTGCTTTGTCATATTAGCAAATCTGACAGATGAGATGTGGTATCTAAGAGTTGTTTTCATTTGCATTTCTCTAATCTAAATCACTTTTGATTAGAGAAATGCAAATTAAAACAACTCTGAGGTACTACCTCACACCTGTCAGATTGGCTAATATGACAAGAAATGATAAATGTTGGAGAGCATGTGGGAAAATTGCAATAGACACTAATGCATTGTTGGTGACGTTGTGAACTGATCCAACCATTCTGGAGAGCAGTTTGGAACTATGCCCAAAGGGCTATAAAAATGTGTATATCCTTTGACCTAGCAATACCATTACTAGATCTGAATCCCAGAGATCACAAAAAAGGAAACAGGACCTACATGTGCAAAAATATTTGTAGCAGTCCTTTTTGTGGTGTCAACTGAGGGGATGTCCATCAATTGGGGAATGGCTGAACAAGCTGTGGTATATGAATGTAATGGAATACTATTATTCCACAGGAAATGATGAACAGGCAGATTTCTGGAAAGACTTGTATGATGCAAAGTAACGTTATCAGAACCAGGAAAACATTGTATACAGTTATCAGCAACATTGTGTGATGATCAACTATGAATGACTTAGTTCCTCTCAACAACACTATGATCCCAGATAAGTACAAAGGATTTATGAGGGAAAATGCTATCTATATCCAGATAAAGAACTGATGGACTCTGAATGCAGATCAAAGCATACTTTTTCACTTGCTTCATTCTTTTTCATGTTTTTTTTTCTTTTAATCTGTTTCTTCTTTCACAACTGTGATTAATATGGAAATATGTTTTATATGATAGCACATGGATAACCTATATCAAACTGCCTACCATTTTAGGAAGAGAGAAAGGGAGGGAAGGAAGGAGAAAAATTTGGATTTGGAACCCAAAATCTTGTAAAAATGAATACTAAAAATGGTCTTGATATGTAGTTGGGAAAAAATAAAAATACTATGAATGAATGATTGAATTTTTAAAAAGAGTGAAAAAAGTGACTCTTATATCCTCCCTACACATTGCCACTAGGAAGTAATCCAACTTGTCTGTTCCTGCTACTAGCTCTGCCCAAGTGTGTTAGAATCACACAATCCTTAGGTGGGAAGCTGCCTATCTTTTCTACTGATAGGTCATTTTATCCTAGTCCAATTAGGATTGTTCTAAATCATTTCAGTTGCATGCATCTGAGTCAATCTCTCCTATTTTAAGAGGTCTCTTAGGAAGAAGACACCATATATTCCCATTGATAGGTAGGCATTCACCTTACATTGCCCAGAATCAGGCCTCCATGTCACTTCTTGATCATCTTCTTACCATGCAGTTCATGCTCCAGAGCATCATCCTTATCTCCCCAGCACTGCAACCTTGGACTTTGCCTTTGGGTCCCCTAGCTCTGATAGCTGAATTTTGCCTCATCTTGCCCTTTTCTCCCAGCCATCTCAATACCATGCCAATGCACATGTCCTTTCCTCCTTCTTCCCCTACCTCTTTCCAGCTCCTCTTTCTGTGTTGTTTTTCCCATTAGAATGTAGGATCTTTGAAGACAGGTACTGTCTTGCTTGCTTGTAATTGCATTCTCAGCTTTTAGCATAGGACCTGGCATATGATAAATACTTAATAAATGCCCTGTCATCTATTTTTCTATCTGTCATTGATCCTATACCTCCTATGTGAAAGGCACTGTGCTAGATGCTAGGGATATAAAACAAAGCTAAACAAAACAATGTTTGCCATCAAGAAGCTTTCCTTCTGTATGTCTATTCATGTGCACATGAGTAAATATAGTATACCTATGTATACATAGAGATGTACGAAATATATTTTGTTTTTGTTGAATTGTTTTTATCATGTCTGACTCTTTGTGAGCCCTTCTGGGGTTTTCTTGCCAAGGATACTTGTAGTGGTTTGCCATTTCCTTCTTTACCTCATTTTACAGAGGAGGAAACTGAGGCAAACAGGGTTAAGTGTCTTGCCCAGGGTCACATAGGCAATAAGTGTCTGAGGCCAGATTTGAATGCAGCTCTTCCTTACTCCAGGTCTGGCACTCTATCCACTGCATCACAATGATACCTACACATTAGAAAATTTTGGATTTCTGAGTAGAGAGTGTGTGATGGGAAGTAATATGAAATAAGATTGTACATGGAGTGGGAAGTCTGGTTGTGGAGGGCCTTAAATGCCAGACTGAAAATTTTGAATTTTATCTTCAAGACAACAAGGAGTTGTTGTAGACATTTGATTGGGAAGGGGGAATAGAAATACGATGGTCAGATGTATGTTTTAGAAATACCATTTTGTCAAATCTGTGGCAAATTGTCTGGAGAAGTGGAGAGACTGAAAGCAGGGAGATCATCGGGAGGCTATTGCAAAAGTCCACATGAGAGGTGAAAGGGCCTAAACAATTCCACCAACAGTGCATTTTCCCACATCCTCTCCAACATTTATGATTTTCCTTTTTTTGTCACATTAGCCAATCTGATGGGGTGAGGTGGCACCTCAGAGTTGTTTTAATTTGCATTTCTCTAATCAAAAGTGACACTTTAGGCCAGAGTAATAGTGCCTGTATGAAAAGAGAGAAAGGAATAAAAATCTGGTATGTGGAAGTTGTTGAATCAATAAGATTTGTCAACTAATTGGATCTGGGGGATTTGGGAAAAGGAAATTTCAATGATGACTTCAAAGTTAGGCCACTGAGAATGGTACTGAACTCAAGAGAAATAATGAAGTTTGGAAGAATTATAGGTTTGAGGGAAAATGAGTTCTGTTTTAGACATATTGAGTTCAAGATACCTATAGAAGATCTGGGTAGAGAGAGCCAACAGGAAGTTTGTGATACAAGATTGGAGTTCAGGGTATAGATAAGAAAAGGATATTATAGATTCACAGATCTATTTGTAAAGAGATCATTATTGAACCCTTGGGAGTGCATGAGATCACTAAGGAAGTAGAGAGAGAGGAGAAGGCGGCCTAGAACAGAGGTTTGGAGATGCTTTTGTTCAGTAGGCATATGAATGATGATGATCCTGAAAAGGAGACTGAGAAAACTGGTCACATAGGTAGGAGAACCATTTGAGAGACTCATGAAAGAAATGGAATTTAAGACTGACAGAATTGAGGTAAAAATAGTATTCAAAGAATAAGAGAATAACAGGCAATATTTTTCAGTGTGGGGAAACTCTACGTGCTGTAATTCCTTTCACTGATATAGATAGCAAGCCATCTATGATTTTGCAGACAAGTTATAATAATAATACACTATCAAGGTGGCATAGTTCATAAAATGGTGGATTTGGAGTCAGGAAGATCTGAGTTTAAATCCTGCCTTAGATCTGAGTGATCTTGGGTAAATCATTTAACCCCTACTGCCTTACTTTCCTCATCTCCATCCCAGTTAAATGTGAACACAAAAGGTTGAAGCTCTGTCTATTCAGTGCCTAAACACCTCACCAATGCAACAGAAAAAAAAGAGTCAGTTAGCCAGATCTGTTATCCTAATCACTCCTTTGACAAAAATTCACACCAAACCAACCCATTACCTTGGGATCATTTGCCACATGCACAATTTGAATGAACAGATCATTATCCTCATTTCTTGCTCTTAACTCCATGTACAGGACAATATTAATAGTGAGTGTGAATTTTAGTTAAGAAAGAGAAACCTTGCAACAAGTGAAAACTGTTGAGCTGGGGGTGAGAAAACTACTTATGGTTACCCAAGAGCCACAGGGTCTTGGAGTTTACTTACAGAGTAGCAGATTCGTTATTCATCCCTTGAAAAGCATTTCCTGGGATGGTGGTTATGTGTAAGTTATCACAAATTTCCCTTGAGGAAAGAAATGAGAAATATTTACTTTCCAAATTTTCACGACAAATGTGAAACTGTTATGCATAGCAATTAGCCTAGTACTTACAAAATAAAATTAAATTCGACTGAGAAAATCCTTGTAACATCTGGGAGCTTTTGTATGCCTGTGTTACAGATGCTCCTGTAAGAGAAAGGTGAAGGCGGTGGGGGATTAAGGCACTAACATGAGAGAATGAAAAGAAAACCCACAAATGACTCAACTTCACATGAAGTAAAAGGGGAAACCAGATTATGGAATTTGACTTCAATACTATTTTTGGTTATGCAGATTCTCTGAGCTTAAAAGCACCAGAGCGTTGAGGGAAGTTAAAGTTCAGACAGACACTGCAGAAATGGAATCTAATCCCAGATTTTCCACTTTCTAGCCATCTGATGTTGGGCAGTCTGAGCCTTAGTTTCTTCACCTATAAAATGGGTGTTTAATAATATTTGCCCTGCGTACTTCAGAGGAAAGCAGAATATAAACTGTCACGTGCCATACAAATATGAACTATTATTATGAATAACAATCACTGTGATGACTGCCTAATATTCAAATAAGGCTTTGTCTGGTGCAGTGTATAGCTGAGAGATTACTTTTTTCCTTCTCTAACTCACCCAGCGGGATGATTACTGTGGCTGGTTTTAGCTCACACTGAGCTTGTGGTCAGCTATAATTTTATAGGTCTTCTACATAATTTGCATTTATGTTTAGCCAGAATTTCCCCACCTATCTTTATATACTGTCCTCCTTCATTTTCAGTCTTCTATGTCTGGAATTCCTTTCCTCCTCATCTCCAAATATTGTAATCCCAGTTCCCTTCAAAGCCAAGCTCATTCAGCCTCATGGACGAGACCTTCTCTGATGCCCCTAGTTATTACTACTCTCTTTCTTATATACATTACTTGGGTATATCTTGTATTTAATTTTCTGTGTAGGTGTTATTTACCCCAGTAGAATATAAGCTGTTTTTGGGCAGGGATGATTTTGTTTTTGAATTTGTACCTCAGGACCGAGCGGAGTGTGAAGTATAGAACAGGTGCTTAATAAATGTTTGCTGAATAAGTGAAATCTTTCCTATGATTTAGAACACTCTTGTATACTTTAAGTGAAGCTAGGTGGTGTAGTGGCTAGAGTGCCAAGCCTGGAGCTAGGCAGAATCATCTTTGTGAGTTCAAATCTTGCATCAGACACTTACTAGCTGTGTGACCCTGGGCAAGTCACTTATCCCTGTTTGTCTCCATTTCCTCATCTGTAAAATGAACTGGAGAAGAAAATGGCAAACCAGTCCAGTATCTTTGCCAAGGAAACCCCAAATAGAATCATGAAGCATTGGACACGACTGAAAGGACTGAACTAACAACACAATGTTCTAAAGGGGTCTAAGTGGAGAGGTGGTTTCTACTTTTTATTTCTTCTTCTTCCCCCATACCTTTGCTCTACTGGCCCTCCACATTTAGAATGTATTCCCTAATCAATCAACAAGCATTTACTGAGTGCCTACTGTGTGCTAGGAGCTATAGGCATTCATATTCCTTTGTAGAATCTCTATTTTCTTTCAAAGCACAGCTCCAGTGCCTCCTCCATGCTAGACCTTTCCTGATTTCCCCATCTTATAGTGCTCTTACCATCCCCCTAAACTCCCAGTTATTTTGTTTTATATTTTGTAAACATATGATTTGTATTAACCTACTTGTATACCTCCTGTATCTCTTGAGTAAACAGTAAGCTCCTTGAGGGCAAGGATTATTTAACTTTTGCCTCTGTACCTCAGTATTTATTACAGTGCCTGGTATATAGCAGACACTCAATAAGTGCTTACTGAATTGAAATAAAGAAAAACTAGTATTAAAAACTGAACTTAACAAAAAAAAGATAGGGAGCAATTATCCATACAGCAAAAGGCTTATCCTTCTTAACCAAAGGATATAGTATAGTACTTTTTTACTCCTTTTCTTCAACTGTAAAAGGGGAACCCATAACATCATCTAACTCACATTGTTGTGAGGCTCAAATGAAATCATATTTGTAAAAGGCTTTAGTACAGTTCCTGACACATTACTATGTGGTCCTCTATAAATGCTCCTTCTTCTTCTTCTTCTTCTTCTTCTTCTTCTTCTTCTTCTTCTTCTTCTTCTTCTTCTTCTTCTGCTTCTTCTTCTGCTTCTTCTTCTGCTTCTTCTGCTTCTTCTTCTTCTTCTTCTTCTTTCTTCTTCTTCTTCTTCTGCTTCTGCTTCTGTTTCTTCTTTTCTTTTTGGAGAGGGGAAGGCAGGGCAATTGGGGTTAAGTGACTTGCCCAAGGCCACATAGCTAGTAAGTGTTAAGCATCTGAGGCCTATTCTTCTTCTTTTTACATAGCTGGCTCCCCCTGTGAATTAAAGATGGGCTTGAAATGACACCCAGCTTTTCAGGACCAGGCCTATGAACAACTCACAGTACACCTGTCTAATGTTATAGGGTAGTAGAGAAAGGACTAAATTGGGAGTCAGATGGCCTAGCTTCTGGTCACTTTGGCTCCACCACTTACTAGCTGTGTGACTTTTTGGCAAATCATTTAAATTCTTTGGCTTCATTTTCTTTACTTTTAATATGGGAATGGGACTTGATAATCTTTCAGATCTTTCCACTGCCAACCCCCTATGACTATGGGCCTATGAATGAGGCCAAATTTACAAGCAATGCTAAGTGCATTATTATAACTATGAAATAGCTTCCTTTCAACTTTTTAATTGATTTAATCTTTATTGAAAAGCAAAAAAGTCCTATTTTTGAGAAAATAGAATTCCTTACAGATATTTTAACCGTGGAAGGTTTGTAAATGCTCCAGGCCCAATGTATACCAGATTTTTGGTATTCTGGATCAATCTGTGAAAAGAGAGGGAAAATGTGTAGTTATCTAATAGATACATGTACTTGTGAATAGCCGAGACTCTAGAGTACCCAAGGCAGCTGGCTCAAAAGGGCAGGGACCAACCTAGCATTTTTTCATATGTTTGAGAGGAAGTACTGAGGTTATGGGGATGGCAAAAGACATCAATTAGCATATTTCCAGTAAACTCTCATGCCATTTTCTTTACAAGGCAGGTGGAATCTTCTATGCTTTGCTCTACTGTGGAGGGAACTGTTGCCCAAAATTTCAGCAGGATATTTATTTTGTGGGAAACAGTTCCAGCCCAAAGGACAACAGGGATTAGTTAAGATTGGGGGCAATTCCAGGGCTCTATAACCGCGCAAGTGTTATTTATGTTGTATAGGGTCTGCATACTGAGGGTTATGAGAAATTCAGTGAGCACTAGAGAGACCTACGTGTTAGCCATTTTCTTTTTCAAGGCGTTATGCTTCCAATGTGGTAGTATGACTTAAACTTTAAGCAATTTATGTGGAACACTGTATCTGCTACAGCAGTAGTTCTCGAAGGTCAGGGACCTCTGGGAGGCCCCAAGATTCTTTCAGGGGGTCCATAAAGTCAAAATTATTTTCATAATAATACTAAGACATTTTAATTTCTAGTCCAGTAAATATCCATAGTTATATCCCACATAAACAAGAGCTCTTGGTGGTTTTGACAGAGGATTCCTCAGTAATTTTTAAGAACGTGAAGGGGTCCTGAGATCAAAAAGTTTGAGAATGTCTGGGTGATAAGCTTGGGCAGTTAGTTGTGACTTGGCAATTAACCAGCTTTGCGACTCTGGGTAAAGTCACCCAAGCTTTCTACAGATGATACCCACTGTCATTACTATCTCAGAGAATTGTCATGAGAGCCAAAGGCAGCTGTGACATAATGGACTTGGAGTCTGATTTTGAATTCAACTTCCAACACTAGAGTAAGTGTCTTACAGAGGCAGATGGGTGGTGCAGTGGATGGAGCACTGGATCTGGAGTCAGTGAGTCTAAATTTAGCCTGAGAAACTTAATATCTCTAAGACCATGGGCAAATCACTTAACTTTGTTTGCCTCAGTTTCCTTATCTGTAAAATGATGATAATAATAGCAGCTGTCTCACTGGGTCAGCTAGGTGCTAGGCCTGGAGTAAAGAAATCTTTCTGAGTTAAAATCCGGCCTCAGACCCTTACTAGCTGTGTGACCCTGGGCAAGCCACTTAACCCACTTTGCCTCAGTTTCCTCATCTATAAAATGATCTGGAGAAGGAAATGGCAAACCCCTCCAGTACTTTGCCAAGAAAACCCCAAATGGGGTCATGAAGAGTTGGACGTGACTGAAACAACTGAACAGCAAAACGTGGCATTGTGAGGATCAAATGAGATCAGATTTGTAGAGCCCTAATATATAGAAAGCGCTTTGCAAGTCTTAAAGCAGTATAAAAATGCTAATGATTTTCCTTATAATGTCTGCGTAAAAAAGTGCCTTAGAAAGTGTAAAGGAACTAATTCTACATGTGTAGGATGTTAGGGTTATTATTACGATGTTGGGCAGGTCTTCCCAAAGTGGCTCGGCCCTGTGAGAAGTGGTAAAAGTCCCCAGAGAAGGCTTTTCTGTTTCTCTCTGCCTTCTTTCACATACAATCATTACATTTCTATGGCTTCTCATCAGTGTGAATCCTCTGATGTTGAATAAGCGTTGAAGGTCCTCCCACAATTATTACATTTATAAGGTTGCTCTCTGGTATGGAGCCTCTATCACATAATAAGTTGTGACCACTGACAGAAGGTTTTCTAATATTCATTACATTTCCCCCATCAACCAAATTAATCTGACCTTGACCTTCTACAGGACTCAAATGATCTCATTGTTGATGACCTTCTATCATTATTTCTTGAAGACCTGAGCTTAGACTGTCTTCTAGAGTGAGTCTTCAAGCTTTTCTGATCACACACTGCAGTGATTAAAAAAATTGGCACATGCATCCCTACTGTGTATATATTTACTTATTTATAAATTATATGTGTGTATACAAATACATGTATACTACTGTACTAACAAATATATACATTATGAGACACGTTTCTCACCTGGCTGTACTACTTTGGGTCTTCTTGAAATGACTTCTCTACCATCGTCCCTTCCCCAGACCTTATTTTCCTCTTTCCTTACTCCTTTTTAGCTTTCTTTTATGTCTGTCTTCCCCCATGAGATTGTAAACTTCTTGAGGGCAGGAACTGTCTTTCTTTTTTCATATTTGTATACTTAGCACAGTGACTGGCACATAGGATTCATTAAATGTTTTGACTGATGGACAGAAAAACTGTCATATTAAGAGGATGCAATAAAGATGAAGTAATATTTTATTCTACAGTCAGTAGAAAACCCTTTGAGTCTATTGAGTTGGAGAATGATATGACTACATATGAGCTTTAGCAAAATCACTTTGGCCCCTGTTTGGGGAAATGATTTGGCTAGTAGAGAGATAGGTTAGGAAGACCAGTTGGAAGAATAGTCTAGTTGAGTTGTAAAAAGGGTTCAGTTAGATGGGTGGCTGTGTAAGTAGAATATTTCTATTCAGTCAAATGGCCCCAAATAAGACAAAACTTTACTTTATTAGTACTTACAGTTCAGCATCTATATAGCCTTGTCTTATCTGCTAAGGTCTAAACTCCCTAAATACACAAAGAGTGAGCTCCTAGGAGTGGCTGCCTGCTGGAAACCCTAGGGATATTTAGCTCAGAAAAGAGGTGACTTGAGATAGAGGAGTGAGGGGAAGAAAATGATAGCTGACTTCAAGTATTTGAAGGTCTGTGATGTGGAAAAGGGGATGGAAAGACTTGTTCTGACAGAAGTAGGAACAATGGGTGGTTGATTCCAAGGAACTAATTTAGGAAAGATGTCAGGGAAAACTTCCCGACAATTAGAGCTATCTCAAAGCAGATGGGTGATGATGAGTTCCCGTAAGTCTTCAAGGAAAGGATGGATAATTAATAACAGTCAGCTTTGTACAGTGCTTTAGGGTTTGCAGAGCACTTTACACATATTGTCTCATTTGCTCTTCACATCCACCCTGGGACGTGGGTGCTGTCATTATCCCCACTTTACAGATGAGGCTGAGAGGTTAAGTATCGGCATCATAATGAGAACATATCTGAAGGCGTAATTCAAACTCAGATCTTTCTGACTCCAAGTCTAGTCCTGTGTTTGTTATGACAGCCAGGTGCTAGATGGCATCTTGCTCAGCATGTTTTACGTTGTGGAAAGAATTCACTTTCTGCTATGGGTTGGAATAGTTGGCCACCGAGTTTCCTTCTAACTCTTGAAATTCTATGATTTTATGATTTTAACTTATCCTTCTCCCCTGTCCCTCACAGACAGCCAGTCAACTAAGCATTTATTAAGTACCTGCTGTATGTCTGCTGACTGACTCACTCTCATAGTGCTTTTACAACAATACTGGAAACATATAGGCATTTAATAAACACTGGTTGGATGACTGATCTGAGTATTTTTTGAAAATGAATGTTTTTCAAGTGTTAGCAGAGAAGGATTGTAGGTTTAGAATTGGAAAGGATTTTACCAGCATCCCCAAATGGTGGGGATGAGATGCTATTTATTTAAGGGTTGAATTTAGAAACTTCTGGCATGGTAAAAAGATCACAGTCCTTGGAGTCAGAGGACTTGATTCTTGGCCTGACTTTGCCCCTAACCAGCTCTGGGCCCTAGTTTTCAAAAGTGTTAAATGTGAGAGATCAATGAAATTATCTCTAAGGTCCTTTTGCTCCAAGTTTCAATATGAATCTCTGATCTTGGAGTACAGAGATTTTGTTCAATGCTTACAATAAGATGGGAGAAAACCTGAAAGTGAGCGATAGTGCAAATTTCCACACTGTCTATTGCACTCCACACCTACAAGAAAAGGCAGCATGGTCTGCTACATGTGGCTTTAGGCTTGGAGTTAGCAAGACCCGGGTTCCAATCTTGCTGCAGACACTAGCTTTGGGACCATGGGCAAGTCATTTTATACCTATATATGCCTTTGTTTCTTCATGTATAAAGTGAGAGTGTTGTTCCTGATAGTTTCTAAGACCCCTTCCAGCTCTAAATCTGTTATCTGTGATCCTGTGGACCCCCTCCCCTCCCAGTAGAGAGATGGAAGCTGCAGGTTGGACCCTGACATGCCAATTTTAATTTCCAACTTGGTGTTGTGATGTTTTAAAGTTTGTACAGCACCTAGGGAGAAGCAGTTGTCACCATAGCAACCTCTAGGCCACTGTGGTGAGAGAAATTAGTGCCTGCCCAAATCCAGTAATTGTGGTAGTCTTTTTTTTTCTTCTTGGATCCTTGCAGCAGGTGCCTGAATACAAATATAGAGTGGGCGCTCTAGCTAGCAAGGGTACCAGTGTACAGCAATAAACTATCTGTTAGCCGACGCTTACATTTCAGACAAATTGAGGAGGCTGTCAAAGGCATTAGCTTCCATCCTTTCCAGCGAGTCACTCTGAGAGATTTCACTGGGGGGAGAAACAAAGAATACAACATAAAACAGATGATCATGTCTACATGAGAATGAGCTGTGCGTGACATGTAACCATTGGGCTAAAAGAAGCCAAAATGGGGTGTGTTTTCTTTGAAAAAGAACAGAAAATTCGTGGCATCATAAAGTGCTAATGTCTCCCTTTAGGAGCCTGGCTGAGTGAGTGCCTGCAATACAGGTACAGTTGAAATGCACATTTTTCAGCTTCCATTGCAGCTGTCGACAGCCTGGCTTTATAGGTGATTGTGTTTCTTGCTCTACTATAAATGAGTGAGCGTTAAAATTCTGTCCAAATTAATCATGACACAACTTGGGACCAAGTCTCCTAAAATGGAGCTCTGATATGCATTTAGATGATGGTTGTTCCTTGGATACTGAGTTCAATGCAGCTGGCAAAGTGCCTCAAAGCATGCGTTTAGATATGTCTTATGACTAAAAGACCAAATTCAGGATCGTATCCGTAGCCAGAGGGAAAATAGCACATTGATGCAATTGTACTATTGTATACCATTGTATTCCTAAGGCTCAATTAAAGGCTTGTGCTTTGACAAAAACCAGATAAGGTCCATTATGAGCAATAGAATCTGCATTGAGCCTATTCTCAGCTTGATGGTTCCTTTATTGAACTGATGGCTGCTCTTCTAATTAAGGGTTTTGTCTTTGTCCCCCCAGCCCTAGCTCAATGCCTGGCACACAGAAGACACTTAATAAGTGCTTGCTGATTAATTGAATAAAAGGGTGACAAAGTGTTACTGGCAGCTTTGGGGGCAAACATCACTCTACCTGCCTTTATATAAACTTTCAGTAACAGACTCCCAATTTGCACTAAATTTCCAATAATTGACATTTATTCTAGAGAAATTTAAAAAATAAGTGGCATAGGAATAGTAGGAAGACTTAACACTTAGAGTTGGAAGCCCTGGATTTCAATCTGCCTTAGACACTTTTTAAGGGTGGTCTTGGGCAGATCACTTAGATGTTGGGCAGAACAGCTTAGATCTCTAAGCTGTTTCTTCACCTGTCAAATGGGAGTAATTATGCCTGTGTTATCTACAAAACAGAGCAGTTGTTATGAGGAAAGTGTACCGTAAAACTTCAAGAACTATATATATATGTATTTGTATTGTATCTCCATATTTTAAAGCTAAACCTCAAAGGAAATTAGAAATTCCCACCTAGGCTGCTGATGTGAGCTTATCATCTTCTATGGATATACCTCCTCCACTTCCCCTCTACCAATCCAACATACTGCCTTTTGGAGATCAATTCTGGGCTGCTGCAACTATGAGTAAGAGGGGAGGTAGAAGAAGGCTCTGTCTACAGTGGCCATTTGAATCACTCACCACGATAGAGTTTATTATTATTGTGAATATTAAAATACAACAAGGTGCTAGCCTAGACCCAGAAATTGAGGAGTCTTTTTTCTTTTGAATTAGCCTGGTTGGTTTGTACCTTTCTGTTTCTTGCAATGTTTCCTCCTGGTCCCCTAAAAAGAACAATATATGGAGTTTGACTCTTTTCAAAATTCTAAACCATCTGCTGTGCCATTGCTATGGAAGGAGACTTTGGTCCTAGAAGGCCTACCTACGTGGATGGAGGCTTGGGCTTGGAGTGATGAGACAAAGGGGACAAAGGAAGAAAGGTCAGATCTGAGAGGACACAAGATAACATGGCATTATCAGGCTGTATTACGTTTTTGATAAATTTCTTCCATCAATATGGCTATAAATATTGTGTTTTTGTCATAAACTTATTATATTTTAGATACAAAAATTATCCTCAGATGCACAATAAAATACCAGACACATTTTCTCTGATGTGGGTGTTATCTAAAAATGTGTCACGGGGGAATAGCTGTTCTATTGCAGAAGAAGAGTTTTTATGATTGGAATCTATCTCCTTTTCCGCTTGGGAAGTTTATCATTGCTTATCAAAATGCATTCAGTTCTCTGAAGAGAGATTAATTATCTAGATTTTAATGACTCCTGAAAATCATACCTTTCCTTCAAAGGTCCCTAGATGCTGGCTGTATGGATATAGACAGAAATAACAGGGTTTACTTTCCTAAATACATTTCCCCCCCACAGAAATTATCCCCTTTCAGCCATGCTTTCTCTTACTGCTTTAAAAGAAAAGAAACAATCATTGCAGTTTGAGTGTCACTTTGCATAAGGGAACCGACTTACATTATTAAGACATCACTAAATCCTCTGAAAGCTTGTGAAGGGATGACTTTGACAGGGAGATAGGTAAGTGATCTGGAAAATGAAAAAAAGCAGGAATTTCAAGATTGGGGGCTTTTAGATTTTTACATAATTGTGTGCCTTTGTGTGCTTTCCTTCTTCCTGTTGCCCCCTGCCCCAACCTTTTTCTCAAGTTCCCCATTGCAAAGCCCCACGAGTAGTGCAGTGTTTAGACTCTTGGTTGCTGTTTGGACATTACTCTCTATTAAAGGCAAGGGTCACAGGCCCAACTTGGTCTCTTTTGAAGGGCCTAAATCTGTGCTGACATTGGGTTACTTCAGGGAGGGAAGGGAGATTGGGAGGGGGCAGTGGTGGTTTGATTTCTTAGAGGGAAAGTTAGAGAAAGGTGGGGGTTTTGACAAAATTTCTCCTACCTTTGGGACTTTCTATATCTCTCCAGGGAGAGATATCATCATCATCTAGGGATGCTTCCTTCAGGTCATTTTGACCCTAGAACACTTTCATGAGAGACAAACCTACAGATGCATTTACTTCATCTATCCAATTGTTCATTGGATAAGCATTTATGGGTTGACTAGTCTATACAGAACCTTGTAATGGGTACTCTGGAGGGGAGCTAGAAATGCAGAAGAGGCAAGAGGCAGCATGCTAAGGGACCAAGGATTCCTCCTTGCAGAGGGCAGAGACTAGGTTTGTAATCTGCATCTGACACTAGCTTTGTGACCTGGGCAAGTAGTTTAACCTCTCCAATGCTGTTGCTTTATTTGCAAACATGAATACTTGAAGCACCTATCTCACAGGGATGGTAAAAAGATCACTTTATATTTTAATAAAGAATAGACCTTCCCCATTCTCTAAATCAGGCTTCTCATAAAGAAAAAGATTATTGTAAGGAGGCAAGGGCTATATTTTATGCTCTTGACTCTTAGTTAAGAGTAACATTCAGGACTTTCTATTCCCACCATTATCAGAGGAATCACAGAAATTTAGAGTAGAAAAGCTCCTTAGATACCATTTGGTCCAGTTCCTTCATTTATAGGAAAATAGACCAGCAACATCTGCTATCACTGAGGTGGACCACAGACTGACCAGAAGCAGGATGCCAGCTATGGGTGGGATGCTGCCCCACAGGTCCCTGGAGATCTCCCAGAGCCCCAGTCCCTTCTAACTGTTGAAACCACCATCCTCTTGGTAGACTATTGGCTCTGCCATTACTTCCAAAGATCTCCTTAGTCTTGTTATTTTCTTTTCTACTTCCCTTGCTTAGGGTACTACCTAGCCTTTCCATTTTCCATGAAGTGAACATAAACAAGAACTCTCCAATGTGTCTCTCCCATTAGATGTGAGCTTCTTGAGAGCACAGAATGTCAAGATTTTCTGTCACCTACACTTGAACCCTCCTTTATATATTGGTCCCCCACCCCCAAATTAGAATGTGAGCTCCTTGAGGGCAGGGAGAATCTTGATTTTCTTTTTTGGATCCCCAGTGGGCACATATGCTGGTCACATAACATAAACTTGATAAATGTTTTTTCATTCCATAAATATGAATCTCAGAAAGGCTAAGTAACTTTTTCAAGGTTATACATCTATAGTATCTGGCTCATGGAAGAATCATGACTAAAAATTTGGATCTCCTGACTCTCCAATCCAGTGTGCTTCTCACTACATCGCATTACCTGCAGTTACCTATGAATTAAAGGCCAGCTCATGAGATGTTTCTATCTAAACACAAAACCTGTGAGCATGTAACAGATGGGTAGTTCCACTGAATTGCCTTGCAGGTAATAGGACCCCCCAACAAGAGGCAAGCAAGGCTTTGTACTCTAATTCCATTCCTGAAAATGGCCCCATTAAATATGTCTCTCAACACTTGGAAATATTTAACATGGATTATAGTAAGAACAGTGACAATGGGGAAGAAAAAGTCCCCTTGTTATGGCATGTTTGCTTCCTATATTTCTTCTGAATCATGTCCGCTTGGCTTCCTGATTAAAAACACGGTTTTATTGCTCTCTGCACTGCCAAGCCAATAAATTTCCAGAAGAGAAAGCTGTATTCTACTGTACCCCCTGCAACATCAATAAAATTGACAGCCAAGTTCTGATCCCAGAATCTTTATTACTAAGGGATAATGCAGAACAGAACATATTTTGGAGAGAGTTTACATAAAAGCTTCAGCCAAACTCTTCAGAGCTGTTTATTCATTCAGATGGGAGCAAAGCTGTCCCAGCCTCTCTGCGGACAGCCGGGGAGAACGATGGCAGTGGGTATAGGGTGTGATTCCCAGGAGGGTTGCAGAGCTCAGGTTTGCAAAGGGAGGTTGTTGGAAGGTGTTGATAGACAGAGGTAGAGGGCACTGGGAGATAGGACAAAGGTCAGAAAAAGTGGGAGAAATGCCAGATCACTAGGAACTGTGGCGCAGAGCTTTCCTGGTGCCAAAAGGAAATTGGCCTCAGGTAATACTGATGCCAAGGGGCAGAAAAAGCAGCAGGAATGGAGGTAAAGATGAAGAGACTGAGGGGAAGAGCTGCTGAGCTAACAGCAGATGACACTGGGCAGGTGACTGTGATGGAAAAGGAGCTGAGCATCAGAATCCTTGAGCAGGGCTACAAGGGTACACCTGCACCAGCTATACTCAGCATGTGTTTCTTAGAAAGCTTCATACAAACTGAATTTTTGTAAAATGAATCCTGGGCTTACATTGTATTCCTGAAATTTCTGTGAATTAAGCGAGTGGCTGGGTCAAAGCTCTTCTGTTTAAGAAGATTCAAAACAGAATAGAGTCATTAGAGTGTGAGCTCCCTGAAGGCAGGGACTATCTTTTGCTTTCTTTGTATCTTAGCACGGTGCTTGGACCCATAGGTGCTTAATAAATACTTGTTGACTGATTGAAACCAGAGAGAGCATAAAGAAAACAAGACAAAGTTAAGGAAAAGGGGGCGGGAGGTTCTATAAAAACAAAGAGAAACAATTCTGAGGGGTTGTTTTGTGGCAGGAAATGGAGATATTCCCAATTTTATGCCTCCTAGTACCCAGAGGAAAGAACCAGGTTGGTGCCCAGATAGTACAATGACGGTGCAGAGCAGAAAGTTCTCAGTCTCCGGCATAAAAGAATCGAGACGGGCGTGAAAGTTGGCAAGAGCATAAAGGTAGGGCTCAGTATCGTCAGTTACAGATTCATATTGCTCCCTTTAAAGTTTTTAACGCCCATTTTTCTTTTCAGGAGGGGGGTGGTGTAAATTGGACACAATCAGAGTCAGGTGACTTGCCTGAGTCACGTATTTGGTAAGTGTCTGAGGCCAGATTTGGACAGAGGCCCTCCTGACTCTAGGATCAGTGCTCTTTCCACTGTGCCACCTCGCTGCCCCTTAAACATCTATTTTCAAAGGAAGACCAAGGAAAGATAAACCTGATCCTCTCCTATGTTACATATCTTGGGGGATGAGAGGTCCCTCAAAAAAACCTCAAGTGTTTATGAATAAAATCTCAAGGTTGGAAAATACAGATTAAAAAAGTACAATCCTTAGATAAACTTGATTAGTTCAGTTGAAATAAGGTCATTTTGATCATTTAGAGAATTTAAAAGTCATTTACCTTATCACTTAGTACAGTTTCCTCCAGTTGATTAAAAATTTCTGTTGCTTAATGTATTTCTGTTGCTTAATTGGATGTGATTTAGGAACCAGTGATGTAGGAGAAAGAATACTGTTGTAGAGTCAGTAGATGTGGGCCTGAGCTTCAGTTCTGCCTCATACTAGCTGTGTGACCTTGAACAAGTCATTCTTCTCTGGTTCTCAGTTTCCTCATCTGTAAAATGACGGGGTTGAACTCGATGGCTGCTAACATTTTTCTAATTTTTCCAGCTCTGATGTTCTGTAATTCTCTTATTTCCTTATTCTTCTCTCCCTTTCCTCCTATCAGTGGTGGTGGTGGTGGTGGTGGTAGTGGGGTTAATCTCAATTAATGTAAAAACAGAGGGTCAAAACTCCTTGAATGAACCAATCCAAAGTATAAACTCAATGCAAACAAGTCTTTAATCAACTTGGAAGAAAATCATTGGATGAAAATGGACAGTATCATACAGGAAATGTCTCCACTGAGCTCTTATATAACTCAGTAAGCTAGTTTGGCACCTGGCATTCCAGTCTAGTGATGGAGCAGCCCCTGAGAAGGAATTATTTGGGGGAAGAGGAAGAAAGGATCTCTATGTCCTTCTTTTCCTATCTGAAGGTAATTTTGTGAATTCTGTTGAGCAGTGTCCTTGGAGGGCAGTGGTTGATGGAAGCTTTTATATTGGGTGCTAAGAGATACCCAATTAAGAGTGAAGATGAACTAGGTACATTGAGGAAAGACAACTTTAAGACTTTACAAGATTACCAACACTCCAAGCCCAGCAGAATGCTATATCTACCTAAGGGGAACTTCATGAAGAATCCACAATGGTAGAGAAGGACTTGCAGTAACCAGGAATTATGAGTTATTTCCTTTTAAAAATATTTTATTTTCTCCAATTACATATAAAAACAATTTTAAAGAATTTGAATTCCAAATTTTCTTACTCCTTTTTCTTTATTGAGAAGGCAAGCAATTTGATATAGTTTATCCATGTGCAGTCATGCAAAACATATTTTCATATTAGTCATGTTACAAAAGAAAACACAGGCCAAAAAACCACAAACAAGAAAAATAAAGTAAAAAGAAAGTATATGTCACTCTGAGTTCAGATCACATCAGCTCTTTCTCTTGAGGTGGAGAGTATTTTTCATCATAAGTTCTTTGGAATTGTCTTGGATCATTGCACTGCTGAACAGAGCTAAGTCATTTACAGTGATCATCATACAATGTGGCTGTTACTGCATACACTGTTCTCCTACAGGGTTCTTTGCATCAGTTCTTGCAAGTCTTCCCAGGCTTTTCTGAAAGCATCCTGTACATCATTTATTATAGCACAATTGTATTCCATCACAATCATATACCACAACTTGTTTAGCAATCCCCCAATTGACAGGCATCCCCTCAATTTCCAATTCTTTGCCACCACAAAAGTGCTATAAATAGTTTTGTACATACAGGTACTTTCCTTTTATTTTCTTAAAAAAATCTATGTGAGATATAGACTAGTAGTAATATTTCTGAGTCCAAGGGTATACACAGTTTTATAGCTCTTTGGACATAGCTCCAAATTGCTTTCCAGAGTGGTTGGATCAGTTCACAGCTCCACCAATGGTGCTTTTGTATCATATGTGTGCCTCACCACCTTTATACTTTAAATTTGTGCCCACGTTCATGATGAACTCTGAGTATATATTTGTAGGAGAATGTGCCCCAAACTTTTGAAGGATTGCCTTTTATGCTATGTTTTTAGAATATCATCTCCTTAAATATTATTTCCTAAAACTTTTTTCAAGATACTAACTTAATAATTAACAAGAAATCAATGAATGGTAGTTTGTGGGTGACAACACAGTGCTAGAAACCCCAGTCCCTCAGTGTAACTAACTCTTAGAAAGAATCCTGAGGAGAAAAATAGTTTTCTACCTCCTGTGGACCCAATCTGCCAATGTGAATGAGAGTTGGGAAATTAGAATTTTCCCCAAAGTGGGCCACATTTGCATTTTCTTCTTCTTCTTCTTCTTCTTCTTCTTCTTCTTCTTCTTCTTCTTCTTCTTCTTCTTCTTCTTCTTCTTCTCTCTCTCTCTCTCTCTCTCTCTCTCTCTCTCTCTCTCTCTCTCTCTCTCCCTCCCTCTCTCTCTCTCCCTCTCTTTCCTTGTCTCTCTCTCTCCCTCTCTCTCCCTGTCTCTCTCTCTCTTTCTTTCTCTCTGTCTCTTCTACACACATACTTACTTCCTGCCCTGGAGGGGGCCAATATACAGACACACAGATTCTTTGAGAAATAGTCTATTCGCTGACTTTTTAAAAAATACTGTTTTGTGTCAGTCTCACAGCCATATATCTTCAGAGTGGCTAAGGCTTCCTTGCCCCTCTCCAAGAAAACCTGAGCTATGAAAAATACTTACAGACCAACCCAATAAATTAAGGAGTGTTCATCTGTATTTAGAAAGTAATCTTTTGTAAAACAAAGATTTATTACAGGCTTCCTTTAAATAGGAAGCTCTTCACTTGAAAATATGGCTCGACTTCCAAAATTTGTCTTCCACTCACCTTTTTAGGAAAGTGGCTGTTAAACAATGCAAGTTATAACTTTGGGTTTGGAGCTAGAAGGGTTCTTAGTGTTCTTCTCAATGAGTCCAATACCTCCTTTTCATACCTCCTGGAACTGAGGCCCATAGAGGTGAAGAAACTTGTTCCTGTCATACTCATCATATTAAAGTCTGAAATTTAAACCCCAACTCTCCAGTTCTTTTGGCAATATAGCATGCTTTCTCTCTTGCGTTTGCTCCCTACGGCTCAAAGACATACCCCACAAATAGACTGTCAAGAAAATAGATTTCCTAGAATTTACAGCTGGAAGGAACCTTAGAGATAGAATCATAGACTCAGAACCTAGAAAGGACTTTATAAGTCATCTAGTCCAGCCTCCTTGTTTTTCACATGAGGAAACTGAGAACCATAAAAGAAAAAAAGGAAACAAGCATTTTTTTTTTTTTGCTTTTTGGAGGGGGAAGGCAGGGCAATTGGGGTTAAGTGACTTGCCCAAGGTCACATGGCTCGTGAGGCTGGATTTGAACTCAGGTCCTGAAACAAGCATTTATTAAGCATCTACTCTGCTCTATACATTATGCTAAGTACTTTACAAATATTACTTCATTTGATCCTCAAAACAATAGTGGTAGGTAGGTAGGTGGTATTCTGTAGTTGAGGAAACTGAAGCAGGCAGAAGGTAAGTGACAAATCTAGGGTTACACAAATACGAAATGTCTGAGGTCACATCTGAACTCAGAGCTTATCCACTGCGCCACCTAGTGGCCAGAAAGGTGATGTCTCTTGCCCCAGGTGACTTGGTATCTGGTCCAGTATCTACATTTGAACACATGGCGTCTGCCTCCAAATCCAGTGCTTTTCTCCCTTTGTAACACACTTTCCCCCCAGACTCTTGGGAAGAAAGTGCTTGGCAAGCCATAAAGTAGTACTTAAATGACAGCTGTTTCAGTGAGATTCTGAATTTATAATTCCATTGGTGGTGGTGGTAGGGGAATCTGCCAATTCTATACTCAGCAGGTTTCCTGGGGCACTGAGAATCAAGTGGCCTGTCCATTTATACTCAGCTAATATGTGTCAGGTAGAATTTGAACTCAATTTTTCCTGTCTTGTAGGCTGACCCTGTCTTTACAATATCATGACGCTTCTTATGGTGAAGGGGAGCCTACCATTAACAAAGACAGCCCTTTCTACCTACAGACAGCTTCAATCGCTAGGAGTTTTCATCTCCATCAAACCAAATATATCTCTGGGAAAAGTCCACTCATCTGTTGCCTTAGCAATGCCACGGGGGGTAAGAAGAACAAGTACGTTTCCTCTTACATATGACAGTCCTTCAACTCTCAGAGAGAGTTAATGTATCCCCTCCAAGTCTCTTTTCCTCCAGAGTAAATGTCTCCAGTTGCTTTCACTGAAGTTTGCCAATAATCCTCTCTCTAGTAGTCCAGAAAACCTTTCTGGAATTGGATGGGTTGTCTGTCAAGCCCCCTCCCCACTCTGGAACTTTCCATATATGGAATCTCCCTTGCTGGAGAAATCTACCTTTCAGGTAGGCTCCCTGCAAATGACATCAGAACTGAGAAGACAAACAGAAGTGCCTAATTTAGTTCAGCCCTTTGATTTTATAGCCAAGGAAAGGGAGGTGCAGAGAGGGAAGTTTTATTAGCCCAAGATCTCACAAGCAGTGAGGGACAAAAGGACAAAGCTGAGGTTCAAGAACGTATTTCCTGACTCCCATATTTGGTGTTTTTTGTGGTCTACCCTAATGATGGAACAGCTTGTGGTCCACAAATCCAGAATAAGAGGAAAGAAGAAGGACCAGGCAGACAGGAATGATGGGGACAGATAGAACTAAGCCACTCAGTGGGAACTTGCAGCATTTGATGGGCATTCTTCCTTCTTTTTTTGCTCTACTCCTTTCCCTCCCAGTTCTAATTTCTCTGATGAGAATGATGACAGACTTCAGATTATACAAAAATAGTGGAAGAAATTGCTCCTCTTTTCATTAATGGATCTGCATGTGCAAAGCTGGCTCTGTTAGGAATGATGCTTCTTGGGCAGAGATACCCTCTCCATTATTGGATGCCCAAGACACCAGGGTGAAGAACAGTTTTGTTGGTGATAAATCTCAGAGCGAGAGATGTGTTCTGACTGAAGTATCCCATTGAACATGGCATTGTTAATAACTGGGATGTCATGGAGAAAATCTAACATCATACCTTCAACAATGAGGTGCTGTAGCCCCTGAGGAAGACCTTGTTCAGAAATTCTCTTAAACCCCAAGGTTAACAGGGAGAAGGTGACACAGATCAATATCTCATCCACATATGTTTCTTTTCGGGTTGTGTTGTCTCTGTACGTCTCTGGTCATACCACTGATATTGTTATGGAAATTTGTGATAGGACCACCCACACTGTGCCCATCTATGAGGGAGGGTAATGCCTTTCCCCGGGGCCATGCTTTGTCTAGACTTGGCAGATGTGGGTGAATAAGGAATATGGAATAAGGAATAAGGAATATGATAAATCTGGCCCACTCATTGTCCATTACAAATGCTTCTAAATGGATTGCAAGCAGATGTATAGATTTGCTGAATATTTTCAAAGTACAATTTTGTCCTGGCAAATCTACCCTTCATGTGTAGATCATTGGGGTATATACTCATCATTGGGAATTCTCATTATCCTGCAAGACTGAATCAGCTTTATATTCACATCTCATCAGTACCCTCTGCCCCTCTGATTGAACCCTCTGACTTGAAGGCAGAACCATGGGCCCCAAGGCCTCCATTTAAGGAGGGGACCTAGCACAGTCTTCTCCCCATTTCTACCAGCTATACTACTTTGGGAATTCTTTGGTCTTCTCCATTCTGGCCCATTCTGGGTACCTTCCTTAGTGCTGCCTCCCCTCTCCTCCTGTGTCCCATCCCTATCCCTTCTACTTTTCAGCTTCCTTTTCTGTGTTGTCTCCTTTTATTAGATTGTAATTTCCTTGAGGGCAGGTGCTATATTTTTATTCTTAGTGCTTAGCACTGCCTGTGACACAGTAGGTGCTTAATAAATATTTATTAACTTATTTACTTACGTTAGCCAAATGATGGAGTAACCTTTCTTTGAAAAGAAACTTGTCCATGGGTCAGTCTGCATTTGATACTGGACAAATAGTAGCACTTTTTAAACTGTTGAACTGTGACTGATTTGACCTCATTTCCAAGTTAAGTGTTGTTCCTGCAGTGTACATTTTAGCATATCTTATATATATATTTAATCTTAACCCTGACACTGGCCATTTCATGTGACAGGCAAGACTAAGAGTTTACCTCTATAGAAAACTGATCTAATAATAGGACAATATGATATCTGGCTGGTTGGCACTCATCAGCTGTACAGCTTAGTTCTATTAAAGCATCAGATCTGTATAGGTTTTCTAAAGGTCAGATTTCTAGCACTTAAAGGAGCTGACTTCCAGAATTTCCCTCCTAAGACCAACAAGAAAGAGTTTATTAAATGGATGGTACATCTTACCACCATTCTAGCAGGAATCATAATGAATCTAAGCCTTAGGAACCAGTTTTTCTTCTCTAAACCCACTGTTTACCCCCTTTGTCATGGGGCCCAATTACTCAATATTGAGGTGCAAAGAAGTTTGCCTTTACACACCTGTAAATTTGTGCATCTAGATGATTTACTATTATATAATATTGTCTTAATGTTCTCATATGATGGAAGAATACCATAATTGGAAGGCATCTTAAGAGTTGAGAATTGTCATGCCCAGCTCATCATTGTGGAAGGAAAAACAAAAGTGCTGTAATTAAACAGGGCAAAAAAAAAAAGAATAGAAATGTAGCTGTTGGTTTCTGGAAGGTACCAGGAGATCAGCTGTCAATTTTCTTATTTTATGGGCACAGCTAAGTGGCATAGTTGCTGGGCCTGTAGTCAGGAAGGCCTGAGTTCAAATTTGGCCTCAGATGTTTACTAGTTGGGTGGTGCTGGGCAAGTCATTTCACCTCTCTGCCTCAGTTTCCTCATCTATGAAATGGGGACAATAAAACCACCTACCTCTAGAAGTTGTTTTGAACATCAGATGATATAATATATTGTAAAGCACTTATTGCAGTACCTGACACACCTGTACCATTGTGAATGTCAGCCATCATCACTATTACAGACGAGGAAATAGGTGCCTATAGATTTGAGGTGACTTACTCAAGGTCAATCAATCAATCAACATGCAATTTTAAGAGCCCAGGCTCTCTGCAAGGTGTTGGGGACACAAAGGCAAAAAATAAAACAGTCCTTGACATCAAGAAATTTACATTTAATTGGGGTACATATGTTCACATACAAGTATGCACAAAATGAATGTGATGTAATTTTGGGAGAAAAGCTCTAGGACTTGGGTGGGGATTGATAAAGCCTCCCTATAGAATATGTCTCTTTAGCTCAAACTTGAATAGAAGTAGAGATTCTAAGAAGCAGTGGTGAGGAAGAAGGACATTGCAAGCATAGAGAACAGTGAGTGTGAAAAACCTGGAGATGGGATTTGGAATGCCATACGTGAGGAAGAGCAAGAAAGCTATTTAGCTGGTCCTTATTTTGGTGGAAGGGTGTGATGTCCAAGGCTAGAAAGATAAGTTGGGCCCAAATTTTGAAAGGTTTTAAATACTAAACAGAAGAGTTTTAATTTGATCCTAGACATAATGGCAAACAGCTGGGTTTACTGAATAGGAAGAGGGACATAGTCAGATCTATACTTTAGGAAAAGCACTTTGGCAGCTGTGTGGACAATGGAATAGAGATGAGAGATATTTAAGTCAGAGAGACCAATTAAGAGGCTAGTGCATTAGTTCAGACAAGAAAGGAGAAAACAGGCTCATATAGGGTGGTATCATTTGAATAAAGAAAGGGGACTGATGTGAGAAATCCTGAGAAATTTTGGCAACTAGAGGATGTGTAGATTGTGGGAAAGGGGGGAGTCCAGGGTAATGCTGAAGTTGCAAACTTGGGTGATTGGAAGGATGGTGATACTCTTGGTAGAAATTGGGAAATTCAGAAGAGTGGGTTTTGGGGGAAAGATGAATTCTGTTTTGGATATGCTGAATTTGAGATGTCTCTGGAATAGCCAGTTTGAAATGTTCATTCGGTAATTGATGATATAGGACTCAGAAGAGAGACTTTTATTGTTCAGTCATTTTTTCAACTCTTTGTGACCCCATTTTGGATTTTCTTAGCAAAGAGACTGGAGTAGTTTGATATTTCCCTCTCCAGCTCATTTTACAGATGAGGAAACTGAGGCAAACAGGGTTAAATGATTTGCCCAGGGTCACACAGTAAGTATCTGAGACCAGATTTGAACTCAGGAAGATGAGTCTTTCTGACTCCAGGTCCTGCACTCTATGTGCTACACTATCTACCTGCTCAGGAGAGAGACTAGGACATGATATATAAATGTGAGTGGTCATTTGTATGCAGATGATCATTGCACCCAGGGGAGCAGATAAGATCACCAATAGAGAGAATGTACAGGGAGAAGTTCCATGATGGAGTCTTAGGGTTCTCCCACACTTCGGGATTGTGGCATAGATGCTAATGCAGGAAAGAAGACTGATAAAGAACAGTCAAACAGGTAGGAAGAGAACCGAGAGAGAGCAGTGTTATGAAAACCCAGACAGGACAGAGGGTCCAGGAGGATGAGGTAGCCAACAGTATCAGATACTACAGGGAAGTCAAGAAGGATGAGGGAGTGAGAAAAGACTTTTGGCTTTGGCAGTTACAAAATCATTGTTAGTGGCAGAGAGAGATGGTTAAATCCCAACTGCAACCTTCTAAGCTCCAGTTGTGGTCTAGGATTCTATTCCAGAAATAGAGAATCACCAAGACTCAGTGTGGAAGGGAACTCAGAATCCATGCAGTATGACCTGAGCCTACACAAGACACTCCCTGAAGAAATCTCAACAAGTGTTCACTCAATCCCTCCTCACACATGTAAGACCTGTCCAAAGCACAGTGGCAGTGAAGTGTTTTTATTCACCATACTGTAATTGTTTTAAAAAGCCATCTATATTATTGATTTAGGGAAGCTAAAAAGATTCATCCGTCTTTCACAGTCAATTAGTTTATTGCTACAGTTACAAACCCTGAATTTTAAAAAGTATTCCTAAAATGAGAAAAAAAAAAAAGAAGAAACAGAGAAGGGATCAGGTATGCGCAAAGCATTCTTGTTTAATGAACATGGTGATATGGCAGGGAGGAAATCTTCCCTTATTTTAATTCATAAGAATGAGATGGTCATGTTTATTGTATAAGACCTTGTTCTATATTTAACACTACTCAAGAATTTCTGTGCTCTTTTTTTGAAACTGCTCATATCTCAGAACTTAGCCAGAAAATGACTTCCTGCTCCATGCTTTCAAATAGATGAGACCCATTAAGCAGATGCCAACTGCTATCAAGGTAAATGTCTTCATTTGCCGGCCTTTAGCAACCTATAGGAGAGGAGTTGAGGCATTAGTGCTAATCAATTAGTCAGTATTTATAAAGCATTTAAGCTTTATACTGTACTAAGCACCAAGGATACAGAGAAAAAGCAAAAAATGAAAGTGCCAGTTTTCGAGGAGATGATCTGACGGGGGAAAAAGAGAACATTTGATAGATATATACAAGATATGTATAGGCTAGGTAAAAGGTAACCTGAGATGAGAAGTCGCTGGAGGGACCAGGAAAGACCTTCTGTTAAAGATGATGTTTGAGCTGAATCTTAAAGGAAGCTGGGGATTGTGAGAGGTAGAGGTGAGAAGGGAGAGTGTTCCAAGTGTATGGGGGACATACAGGGTAAAGGCCTGGGGACAGGAGATGGAACATTGGCTAGGATAATTACCAAGTAGGCAAATTTGGGTAGATTGTATGGAAGGGAGTAATATATAAAAATATGGGAAAGGACCTGATTGTGAATAACTTTAAATGACAAACAGATGAATTTATATTTGATCTCCTAAATCATGCAAACTGATACCTAGGGTTTGGAGTCAGGAAGACCTGAAATCAAATCTGGCCTCAGATACTTACTAGCTATGTGACCCTGGACAAATCACTTAACCCTGTTTGCCTCACTTTCCTAATCTGTAAAATGAAATAGAGAAGGAAATGGTAAACCACTCTAGTATCTTTGCCAAGAAAATCCCAAATGGGGTCATGAAGAATAAGACATGGCTGAAATGACTGAATGACAAAATTGTTATGTATTATTTGTGAATAGGTAAATAGACATCTATATGAAGTTGTGGGTTTTGTTGCCAATTCCCACCTCAGACTTTGTTTTAATTTTTGCAATTATTTTTCCTACAATGTAGTTATAACTTGCCATAGTATCTCTCTTGGTGGATATATGTAAACAACTCATTTCGCAACCCATTCCTTTTCACTTTAAAGTGTTCTTGAGGACATCTATGACTCTAGGCAAGTATATTTTTATCAGTTATTATTGGGCAAACTCAATCCTTGCCTAAGGGCCCATCATTCCTATTTTTTGAATGCTATTTCAGATATCAGAGTGAAGATCTCAGTTAACATCTTGATTTAGAGTGAGAAGACATGGGTTCAAATCCCAGTGCTGCCACTTATTAATGGATGACTTTAGATAAGTCACTTGGCCTCCTGAGGCCTCCATTTTATCTTCTGTAAAACTAAGGATTTGAACTAAAAGGTCCATGTGGTCTCTATCACCTCTGTGATCCTGTGAGCCTGTGAACTTTCCAACCACCTGTTTAGTTCCCAAATCTGTTTTTCTTTCCTGAAGTCTTTTCCTTTCCTCACAGGGGTGAAAATAACACTTGGGCCTCTCTGGACTTCAGTTTCTTGCCCAAGACTTCATAATCCTCAGATCCCTGATCAATAGTTTCCTTATGGCACTATTATTTGCACCCAAGTTAGTCACCAGAATTGAGTAGTAGTTGTTAAGTTTGACAAGTTTTGAGAGAAACTGTGTTTGTCCTAGATGCATATTTTAGGGCAGAGACTCTCACTCTGAGATCCACAGGCCTCTAGGCATTCCTGAAGTTGTTTAAAAACATTACTCTGAGGAGTGTATAAGCTTTTCCAGATTGACCAAGTGGTCCATGAAACACCCCAAAATGGGAAAAGGCAGACCTCTTTACTGTTGATGTCTAAGTGACCAATAGCTGCTTCAGTATTGAGTCAACAACTGACACGACTTATTTCTCCTCCTCCTCTCTTCTCCTTCTCCTTCTTCTTCTTCTTCTTCTTCTTCTTCTTCTTCTGTTTCTTCTTCTTCTTCTTTTTCTTCTTCTTATTCCTTCTCCTCCTCCTCCTATAACTAAATGATCTTTCACCTGATAACATCTATAGATCCTTATCCTTTTTCCTCAGAGATCAAGCAAGGTGGGTAACCCCTCTTAGAGAGTCTCTGTTCCCCCTTCTCAGGAAGAACTTCAAGAAACTGCCTATGAAGGCTTTCAGATTGTGGTTTTAATTCAAAGGAACTGGCAAAAATAAGATTAAAATTTTAATCCTTGGAGTATTTGAAACTGTTCTCTCCAGAGTTACCAACAATCTCTTAACTGCCCAATCTAATGGTCTTTCCTAAGGCTTCGTCATTCTTCACCTCTCTGCAGCATTTGACACTATCAATCATTTTCTTGTCCTGGAAGCTCCTTCCATTTGGTGTTTTCTTATACTGCTTTTTCTTGGTTCTCCTCCTACCTGCCAGACCACTTTTTCCTCAGTCTGGATCTAAATCCATATTGTCCCCTTTCCCATTAACTTTGGGTTCAAGACTCTGTGCTAGGCCCTCTTCTTTCTTATCTCTGTATTCTCTCACTTGGTGATATTATCAGCTGTTATGAGTTCAATTATCATCTCTATGCAGATGACTCACAGATCTATAAATTCCCACCTCTCTCTCTTGAGCTCCAATCTGGCATCTCTAACTGCCCATTGGACATTTCAAGTTAAATGCCTCTCAGGCATCTCAAACTCAACATGTTGAAAATAAAATTCATTTTTCTCCCCTCCCTTCTTCCAGATTTCTCTGTCACTATTGAGAGCACCATATTCTTCCCAATCACCAAAGCTTATCTTTGTCATCTTCACCTCTTCACTCATATTCTTCTCATTTATCCAATCTGCCATCAAATACAGTCATTTATACCTTCACAACATCTCTCTACTCACAGAGGCAACACTCTAGTTCAGATTCTCATCACCTGGACAATCACAATAGCCTCTTAATTTATTGCCTTTTCTTCAGATCTTTCCCCCACTGAAATCTACCCTTGTTATGGGAATCTGAAGATCTTCCCTGCCCCTAGGCCCTTTGCTAAAGTGGCTACGTGACTCTGAGGACCCTTGGATATTTGAAAGTATACTCTGTTCCCTAATAGGCTGAATGTGGTCATGTGGAGCCTGTGGC
>CM053581.1:78617571-78645948 GCA_028627135.1 Pseudochirops cupreus
GAGCTATAAAACTAAATAACAGTACAGCAGTACAACTACTAGATCTGTATCCCAAAGATGCAAAAAAGAGAAAAGGAAAAAGGACTTACATGTACAAAAATATTTATAGAAGCTCTTTTTGTGGTGGTCAAGAAATGGAAATTGAGGGGATATCCATCAATTGGGGAATGGCTGGACGAGTTGTGACATATGATTGTGATGGGATACTATTGTGCTGTAAGAAATGATAAGCAGGATGACTTCAGAAAAACCTGGGAAGATTTATATGAAGTGATCCGATATGAAGTGAGCAGGACTGGAGACCAGGGCACAACAATAGCAGTGTTGTAATGATGACCAATTATACAAGACTTAGCTACTCTGATCAAGACAATGATCTAAATCAATTCCAAAGGACCCCTGATGAAAAATGCTGTTTGCTTCCAGATCTAATGAACTCATAGAACAGATGGAAATGTACTTACTTAAAAAAAAACTTTCTTTATGTTTCTTTGTTTTTTATTTTTATTTTTTTAAATGACTAATATGGAAATGTTTTGTATGACTTCACATGTGTAATTATTATTATATGGAATATGCTTGCCTTCTCAATGGGTAAGGGAGAGGTAGGAGAGCGTGACAGAATTTGGAACTAAAAACTTTTAAAAAGAAGGTTAAAAATAACTTTAACAAAGAGCGAGATCTTAAAGACACAGAAAAACAATTCCAATGAACAGAAAAAAGAAGATTGTCTAGAAGAGAACCTGATATATACACACAGGAAATTTAGATTTTAAAGACATGTGGAAGGTATATTGAAGAGCAGGGAATGGGATGAATACATAACAGTCACATGGTCCTCTAAGAATAGTGTCAGGATCACTTAAGCTCAGAATGAACTGAAGCTGGGAAAGAATGCTAAGGAGAACACACAAAAATTTTTTTTTCTGTATTAGAGAAAAGAAGAGACCCAAAATGCCAATAACACTGCTTTTTATTCAGGGTTAATGGGACAGTTATTACTTTTGATCATGAGAAGCCTGAACAGCTCAGCTCTCATTCTGATTCTGGATTTTTTTCTCCCCGCCAACAATATATTCTTTTTGCACTGGAGAGGACAGAACAAAAATGGCTAATAGAGAGGTGAGACCCAAGGTAGTAAGACTGTAAGAGAGAACTTAACTTCTGTTGGAGAGTTCAAATCTCCAGGTGCTACATCCCAAGATAAAAGAATTTGCTGTTTGTTGAATACAACACTTCATCTCCTGACTCCCCACTGTTTTCTGCAAGCTTTTCATTGGCTGCCCCCCAGACCTGAGATGCTCTCCCTCCTCATTTCTGCCTCCTGGCTTCCCTGACTTCTTTCATGGTTCAGTTCAAAATCCACATTCTGAAAGGGGTCTTTCCTGGTCCCTGTCAAGCCATTGCTTCCACTGAAGTGACCTCCAATGTTTCCTGTATATATCACCTACGCACAGAGTTGTTCACCTGTTGTCTCCTCTATTCAGTTTTGAACTCTTGGAAGCAAGGAGACTTTTTGCCTTTTTTTTGTAGCCCTAACTGTTGGCATCATGCCTAGCGCATAGTAAGTGCCTAATACAAAACTTGTTGATGACGTGAGTGGGACTAATGGGAAAAGAACAGTCTGCAAACTCTAGGCCCTTTGCTTAATTTACATTCCTGGTAAAATATGAGAGAGATAGTGAAAATCTAAGAGAGGATGTGATGACTACAAAGGATCATCACGTCTTCACCAAGACTGAGTCTGTCTGGACCATCTAATTCATCAAACTATTGCATGTTGTTGTGGATCATTTTCCAGTTGTTCCATATGTGTACATCTTGTCCCTCCACAAGCACTACACAATTCCAGAGCACGGAGATCGTGTTTTATTTTTCAAGATTCAGCTTGTCCTCCTCCTCCAAGGAGCTTACTTGGCCCCCTAATGATCTCTTCTCTTAACATTTAACATCATAAATGTCCATGGTCTTGACTTTTTCTATGTGTCAGAGCCCATGGATTTAATTTTAGGGAAGTTACTTAGACTTTTCTGAGCCTGTTTCCTCGTCTGTGAAATGAGGGCAATAAGATATGTCCCATGTACTTTGTATGTTATCGTGAGGGAAAGTACTTTGCGAATCTTGTAGTGTTTCATAAATATTGAGAGTGGAAAGTTACAACCATAAGTTAGGGAACTGGATGTCAATAAATTCATTCTTAAAGTCTATTCATTGGGTGATTAATCATGTACTGTCTGGGGACATTTCTTCCATCTCTGTATTGACCTGTTATTTATCACTTATGTAATTATGTAACATTTCCCATATTTATGTTGCATCTCCCTACGAAATTGTAAAATTCATGAGGCATGGATCAATCAATCAGTTAATCAACAAGCATTTGGCAAGCACCTACAATGATTGCTTTATTCCCCCCATCACAGCACAATGTTACCTGTTGTAGGCATTCAGCAACTATTGGTTGATTGATAACTTAATAAGTTATAATATTGGAATTGATAATTTATATGGAACTTTAGGGTGTGCAAAGGCTTTACAAATATCTTGTTTTATCTTCATAACTGGGGAAATAGGAGCTAATATTATCCCCATTTTACAGATAAGGCAACTGAGGAAGACAGAGGTTAAATAGCTTGACCAGGGTCACATAGCTAGTAAGTGTCTGGTGTTGAATTTGAACTCAGATCTCCTTGACTCTAGTCTAGCGCTCTATCTACTGTGCCACCTGGCTGCCTCCTAGCCAGCTCCCTGCTTTTTACACCCCTTTCTCAGGAATTGATACTCTAATCAATATTACCTTTGCCACAGTGAAGGGCATGACCTTCTATTGCCCTATGACCCAATTCAAAATCCCTGTGATTTTGAGTTATGGGCTGCTTACTCTGAAGCTCCTTTCTCTGATGATCACTATGGTCCCTCCATAGCAGACCCTTTCTTCTGATACTGGCATCTTATTCTTTCCAACCCTTCTATTATGCTTTCTTGAACCCCTGGTCTTTTGTTAATGTATCAGGGGACTGACCAATGAGAGCTCTACCTGCAGAGCATGGGCAGTATAATCAACCTACCTAGCTAGCCCAATGGGGAACCTGCTTTCAGAAAGTCATTATGGCATGTAACAGAAGGGCCCTATTCTCTAATTTGTAGCACATGTAGACATGCTCTGACTGGTTTCTGTCATCTCACTATGTGGTGAAGAGTCAGACTTTTGATTGGCTGCTGAGCCTAAAGTGAGATGCATTGCAAAGGTGCTAACTAGACAGGGGGGAGAGAGAGAGAGAGAGAGGGAGAGAGAGAGGGAGAGAGAGAGAGAAAGAGAGAGAGAGGGAGAGAGAGAGAGACAGAGAGAGAGACACAGAGAGAGAGAGAGAGCGCTCTAAATGGGGAGAGGCTTTGGGCGCTCTGAGGGTCAACATATGACCCATATTTGGGCCTCTGTTCTTTGCCTCTTGTATTTGTTCTTTCCTGATCTTAGATGAAAAGAGTATTGGAGATGGTTATCATTGAATTTTCAGAGATCAGAACAGTGAGCCATCAGAAGTCGGGAGCCAGAGTCTGTGCCAGATTTTGTGGCTAGCTGAGACAATGAGGAAAAATGTCCTGAGTGACTTGATCAGTTTAGTATAGATTGAAGGAAGCTCAGAGAGATTCATCCATTGACCATGAACTGGTGGGGCTAATGTCATGTAGCAACCGCTTTAAGTTTGAACCTACTATACCCAGTGATGGTGGTGGAATAAGGGTGAATATGCCCCAAGGAGTTGAGAGGAGATTTCTGTTCTTGCTATATATTTGCAGTGAATATAACTTTGTAAAAGATAGTTGAAGTTTGTTGGTTAAGATGAAAGTGGAAGACTAATCACTGCCATTTTACATTGACAAGAATACCCTGGAATGGCATCTCGAGCCAATGGCATCAGAGAAGAGACACGGCCATTCTCTCAGGGGGTTCCCTTAGAACCTTGAAGGCGAGAGAGCCATGCTCAGTGACATGCCGTCAGTGTGTGAGTTGGAATGAGTATTCTCAGATTTTCAGAAAACTGTATTTAAAAAAACAACAACTAACGCCACCTGCCCTTCTGATTAAATCCATACCCTGCCTCTAGGAGGGCATACACTTTGTGTACAATTTGTATTTTTTATGCGAGTACATCATGTTTCCTATCAATAGAATATTATTTCTTTGAGGTCAGGGACTATCTTTAGCACTAAACACAATTGTCAGTACACAGTAGGTGCTTAATGAATGCTCAGTAAATAGAACTGAATTAATGCCTGATTCTTTTGCATCTTCCTTTCTCTCCTCAGCCTCCAGTCAGTGGGGCGGGCACATAGAGAAGGTACTCAAATGAAAACTTGTTGAATTGTAGTGAATTGAATTAGAGATGTGGCAGCTTTCCTGAGGCTGTCCAGCCTACCTATATCCATAGACTTCCTCTTTGCTTCCTTGCCCGTCGCCAAGAAAGGGCAACCTTAGCAGGGTTACTTCTGGAGTACAAACCCCATTGCTTGGGGGTGGATTTCCCCACTGGGCATGTTCTCTGCTTCCACACATAAGGCACAGAACTACTAACAGCTGTTGTGGCCATATAATTAACCATTAACTCTATTCTCAGTGACAGGCACATACTCTTAGTCATTAGTAAAGCTGTCAGGATTTGGAAGAAGACCTTCTTTCTCCTCTTCCTTCCTGAGCCTTTCCTGGGTAGCTAAGTAACAATTTCTCAATAATCCCTGTGAAACAGGAAGAAATAGAAAGTCAAGAAAAGAAAACTTTCTACCTTTATTCTTTTCTGAAAGTAGCTGGGAAGTCACCTTGGTGCAGTGGGAAAGAACAGTGGTTTGAGTCTCAGCTCTGCCTCTGTAACCTTGGTCAACTCACTGAGGTCCAGTTTCCTCAACTGTAAAACAGGGCTAATCACACACAATTCACCTCTGGGTCGCCAATCAGGAGGCAGGGGCTCATGTTAAGCTCCCTGTTTAAAAAGAACCAAGCCAATCAGAACCCTTTCCTTGGCTTTTGTATTTGGTTGATCGGGTTGACTGTCAACCATGACAGTCTTTCTAGAGTACCTAAGAAAGGATAGATAATTCCCCCACTATAATATGAACAAAGACATTCTATCAAGATCCCTTGCATAATAGCTTTTCCAAGTCACTTATGCAACAACTAAATTAAAAAAAAAAGCCTGAGAGAAAAATGGTAAATACATCCAAGCACATTCAAAAAAGGCCATTTAAAGTCTAATTTTTAAAGAAACAAAACAACCATTCCAACTCTTCTCTCCTGCAAACCAGAGCTCTTCCAGCAATAATATGACATGACAAGAATAACTCTGGTAAATAGAACTATATGTTGAATTCTCCTTGGGGAACATCTGCATCCACTGTAATGATTTCTCAAAAGTATTTTTCAGGAGCAGAGAATATCATTATATTGTCATGTCAGTGACACTGCAGATACGCTTCAGGATGCTTTCATTACAAGCCTGTGTTTCCAGACACTTAAAACTTTTGGGGAGTTGTATTTTGGGAAAGTTAGCTCCAACTCAGTGCATCACAAGTTATTAATGAGTTTGAAGATGAATTTGGAGAGAAATTACCATCATGCATCCGGTACCTGAAGATGATTACCTTTTTTCATTGAATCGTTAGCAGAATCTCTCTGTTTCCCGGGTCAATGTTATCTAATATATCACTGGCTAGTAAAGAAAATTGGATAATGGGGTCAGAAGCTGGTCTGCTTCTGAATTTTCAGGGAGTGTCATTCTACTTTTACATTATATTTTAATTCATCCAGAAATATTTGCTGAGCTCCTATCAGGGGTGGAGAATTTGTGGCCTTGAGGCCACATGTGGCCCTCTAGGTCCTCAAGTGTGACCATTTGAATGAATCCAAACTTCACAGAACAAATTCCCTTAATAAAAGGATTTTATTATTTTATTATTATTTATTTATTTATGTAAAACTTGGACTCAGTCAAAAGGTTGCTCCCAAGAACCTGGAAGGCCACATAGGGCCTCAAGGCCGCAGGTTCCTCACCCCTATGGGACCTATAGCGTGCAAGACAGTGAGATGGGTAGTGATGAAACTATAAAGAAGAATAAGATATGGTTCTCACTCTCAGGGACCTTATAGTCCTGGAAAACCGGTTTTCCAGACCAAGACTAACACTAATCTTATCAGATAATTGTGTGCTATCAAGATGTCACTTTGTGACTTCATCCTTGAAAGCCTAGTTCTTTTGCTCCTATCCAGCTGGCAACCTTTCTTTTCTCTGAATACCTATGGCCTTTAATATGTAAAGCATTTTGTAAACCCTTAGTACCATACAAATGTCAACAGTTAATATTATTATTTGTCCCATTCAGATGGCGCTTGGCACAAATTACTTTGAAAGGCAGCATGGCATAACTGGACTGGGGTTCAAGAGACTTGGTTGATGCTGGCTCTGTGATGGGCAAGTCAATGAAACTGTTTTCTTCTCCATTGAATGTACATAATAACAGCTGCACCCAACTCACAGGCCTGTTGTGAGAAAAGGACTTGGTAAATCTTTAATTGCTATAAAAGGTCAGTTATTATTTTAAAACTATTTTAAAAGTCTTTATTAAATTGTGAGTCATGGATGGCCAAGGTGCGCTCAAAACAATAACACTATGCCCGACTACAGGTCTAAAAGTCAACCACTCCACAGCTGTCAAGGTGGCTGTGCTGGTTTGTTGTTGGATCTTTGTGGAAGAAATCCTAATTTCGTGATATGTGTGAAACAACAATTGAACAAAAATACAAAAATCCTTGTGTGGTTATGCTGGTAGATTAGTTTTTTGAAGGTTATCATTTGTCTCTTTTCAAGGCAGGGATGGAGTCTAAAGAGATAATGCGGGCGTAGGAGCAGGGACTTAAAGCAACATCTCTGGCTTTTCTGATTTGGGATTCAGGAAAAATAATCAGGAAAGAAAAGAGTGGCCAAAATATTATTAGAATGTTAGATCCAAGAGGGACCTTAGAGATGCTGTATAACCCAACTTCCTTATTTTACAGATGAAACCTCACTTTACATGGGGATCTGAGGCCCAGGATGATTTAGTAACTTGCTTCAAGGTCACACAACCACAAAAGGGTCAGAGGTGGCCCTACAACCTTGTTCTTCTGATTCCTTGCACAGCATTATTGCCATCCCTCTGGGCTGACAAAATGTCTAAAGCTGAAAAGCAATTGTGCAGCTTTATGGTTATTGCATTTTCTGTGAGATTTTTAGGGAGTCTGCCTGGGGCTTTAAAGTGTCCTGTTAATGGGCCACAGTATAGAATCTCAGAATCTTAGAGAAAGAAGAGCCCATCAAGTACAGCCTATGCTTGGATACCCCTTCTAGAGCATTCTGGACATGTGTGTGTGCGAGTGTGTGTATCTAAGATGCAGGGAAAGGTTTCTACTACCTCCTGAGGCAGCCCCCTTTGGACAACTGTAGTTTTTAAGAAGTGTTTTTTCCCCTTCCTTCCATTAAAGCTTAAACCTGTCTTTTTATAATGACTACTTCTTGCTCTTGGTCTGCCTTCTGGGACCAGTAGAGACTATGATCTTATTACCCTTGTTATCCTGCTTTGGATGCTAGTTAATTCCCTGTCCTTCCAAAAATGTGATGTGACCCTCACTGCACACAATATTTCACATGTTGGTCTGATCAGAACAGAGCATATATAGCAGATCTATTATGTCTCTTTATCAGGGCACTATTCCTCTTTTTCTTTTTTGAGGGGGATGGGTTGGGGGGTTTGGAGCATTGGGAAAGGAGGAGGAATGGGTGATTTTATTCACCTGGATCTGTGATTTCATTCAGACAAGGAATTCTCACTGTAGCAACTCTTTCCACCATTACAGAGAGCGCCCATCCTCTGTAGATGGGAACTCCTCTGTAACATGGAATGTTGGAATAGTCGGGGGCCACTAAGATAAAGTGAGTTGCCCTGTGGCCACAAAGCTAGTAGAGGAAGGCCTTAACCTAGGACTTCCTGACTCTCAGCCCAGCTTTCTAGCCATCCGCCATGGTTTTTCTCATGCTTTTCCTAATGCAGTCTAAATTTACCACTCATGCATTGACTCTTATTCAGCTTGTGAGCCACTACAACCTTCTGATCTGTTTCACAAGTTTTCTTGCCATTCTTCCCCAATCTTGTACTTGTGAAATTGTTTTTAAGCCTGTGTAAGACTTTATCTCTATTAAGTTTTGTCTTATTGGATTCAGTCTTACTCTGTGCTTTTCCTCCCTCTAAAGGTTATCAAGTTTCTTGTGAAATAGGCCCATGAGAAATCTCACAACGAGGTCTAATTATTTGTGTGAACAGTTTGACCTCCTGTGTTTTGATTTTCTTGGATTTGCTTTTCTCCAAAATGCTGGGCTTGGCTGGCTCCAATAAGATAAAGAAAGATCCAGGTAAAGAAAGGCATCTGTCACAGACAAAAAGTAACACACTTTGATTTTTGTCCTCCTCCTCTCTTCCTCACCCCAAGACCCTTAGTTAGATAGCCCCATTGCCAGTTTGCCTGGAGTGTATGTCACTAAGAAATGTCAAGCAGAATGGTAAGAGATAGATGGGAAAATTGATTGGTGCAAACCCTTGAGAGCTTTGAATGCCAAGTTCAGGAGTTTGGACTTTATTCAGAAGGTAATGGGGAACCATTGAAAATTTTTGACCAAGGGGATAAAATGATCAGAGCTGTATTATGGAAAGATTAATATGGCAGTAGAAAATAGGATCTGATTAGAGGAGTAAGATGCAGAAAGTAGGAAGAGTGGTTAGGTAGGAGGTTTTTGTGATACGCTGAATATATTGAGGTCCTAGACTAGAGTGGGTTGAAAGGAGGGAACATATTCAGGAGACTGAATAGGACTGATGTGATGTGGGGGATAAAGAAGAGGGCATATTACATGTTAATATTTTTTCATCCTGTGTTTATATCTTTGTGTGTGAACTCCCAGCACGGAAACTAATTTCATAGATGCAGATGTCAATTTTCCTTTATCTTCTTAGGAAGTTACCTGGGGGACCTGAGAATTAATGTGACTTGTCCATGGTCACACAGCTAATATGCACTAGACTAGATGCAGGACTTGAACCCACATGTCCTGGCACATCCTAGGCACTTAATAAATACTCACTGATGGACTGATTGGCTGGAAAAACTTTTAGCTATTTCTGTTTGGTTTTCTTTATCTCTGTTTCTTTTGGTGCATTTTTAGAGCTCTGTTGTTCAGTTGTGTCTAATGTTAGCCCATTTCAGGTTTTCTTAGTGGAGACACTAGATTGGTTTGCCATTTCCTTCTCCAGCTCATTTTGCAGAAGAGGAAACTGTGGCAAACAGGGTTAAGTGACTTGCTCAGGGTCACGCAACTAGTAAGTATCTAAGGTCAGATTTGAAGTCAGGAAGATGAGCCTTCCTGACTCCAGATCTGGTGCTCTATCCACTGTACCATCTAGGTGTCCACTTCTAGAGCTTTACTAGGATGTTTTTTTGGGGGGGAATCTAAGCTTTTCTTTTCTTTTTCTTTTTTTTTTTGGAGAGGGGAAGGCAGGGCAATTGGGGTTAAGTCACTTGCCCAAGGTCAGAGGGCTAGTAAGTGTCAAGTGACTGAGGCCAGATTTGAACTCATGTCCTCCTGACTCCAGGGCTGGTTCTCTATTCACTGAGCCACCTAGCCTCCCTGGGATCTGGGCTTTTCTATGTCTTAACATGCCACCCTCTTCCCACAATTCTCTGGCACCTGTATTTCTGTCTTTTATCAAAAACCTCTGTTAGGTAGAGACTATAGCTATGGAATTCTCCTCTGGGTTAAGTACTTAAGGCTTTTTGATCATGAGCTTTTGGGAATAACTTTTGGGGGCTAGAATAACCTTTGAATAATCTACTTGCCTCCCCTCTCCCTCTTTCCTCCCAATAAATATTGAGCACCTACTCTGTGTATACAAGGTGCCTGTGTGACAGAGATCCTCAGCAGCAGTGACAGTCTGTCTGAATGTAACATTCTTCTTCCCACCTCCCTGACTCCTGCTGTTCCACCTTCCATTCTCTCAGCCTATCAGGAACCTGCCCATCTTTTCAGGTAAACTTCCTGTTCTGAAGCCTCCCCTGATTCTCTTCCAGGGGTGGGGAAACCTGTGGCCTCTAGGCCACATGTGGCCCTCTAGGTCCTCAAGTGCCACCCTCTGACCGAATCCAAACTTCACAGAACGAATCCCTTTAATAAAAGGATTTGTTCTGTAAAACTTGGACTCAGTCAAAAGGCCACATCCGAGGACCTAGAAGGCTACACATAGGGATAGTGCCTAGACCTCTGATTTCATCAGTATAGGAAACTACTGAACAGAAAAACTTCCTTGACCAGTGGACTTTCTCTGATGGGTTGTCTTAGAAAGCATTGCCTAGACTACTAAGAAGTTAAATGACTTGCCCAGGGTCACATAGCCACTCTATGTCTGAGGTGAGACTTGGAACAAGGCCTCGAGGCCACAGCTTTCCCACCTCTGCAGCCTAAGTGGACCTTTCCTTTTTCCAAATTCATTTGTTACTTAGTGTTGGCACCATCCACCTTCATTCTATACCATTTTATTTTTTTTGTCCACACTTGTGCTTTCATTGGAACAGGAGACTCCTGGAGAGGATACTTCCTCTACTGATTCAGATGAGTAACAATAGGTGGCACTTACTATGTGCTTGCCAGTATTCTAAGCACTTTACAAATATCTCATCTGATCCTCACAAACAACTCTGGGAAGTAGGTGCCATTATTATCCCTATTTGATAGTTGAGGAAACTAAACTAAACAGAGGTTACATGACTAGCCCAAGGTCACACAGGTACCAAGTGTCTCAGGCTGAATTTGAACTCAGAACTTCCTGACTCCAAGCCCAGTGTCCTATGCCAGCTAGCTACCAGATTAGCAACTGTTGTGCAATTTATAGTCCTAACAAGTCTCCTGGACCTGAAGTTTAAGTGATTTGCTCAGAATCACACAGGCAATATATATCAGAGGCCAAAATGGCAGCAAGGTCTTCCTGACTCAGACTGGCTTAGTACACCACATTTTCTATGTAACTGTTCTTTAATTGCTTCATGAATCTCCCAAACCAAAATGTAAGTTTCCTTTTTTATTCATAGCATCTAAAATAAGCTCCACTTTAGTTTTATCCATAGTGCCCAGCACAGGACTAGGTCCAGAGAAGGTGCTCAGTTAATGAAATGAATTGAAGGTAAAAAAAGAGAGAAGAATTCAGTAACAGTATCAGGAGGCTGACATCATTCCATTACTATGGAGCAGTGCATACAGGGAACCTTTTATCCACCTAAAAATTCATCATATTGTCTTCCAATAAAGTCAAGAGTTTAATCTTTCAATAGGCACAACATGCAGAGAATAAACTGCCATAATTATTATTAGCATTTTCCTACTAACAGATTTTAGAAGCTGTTTCCATATCAAGTAGATCAACCTTTCTGTTGTCATAGAGACAAAGATCTTTATATAACTATGGGCAAGGTGAGAGTTTTTTCTTTCCCTCTAGTTGCCTGAAACTAATGAGAAAAGAAGGAAAAATTTTAAATCAAGCCTCTTATGAGCTACAAGTTAACCGGTTCCCCCTAATTAAAATGAACTAGAATGTGGAAATTTCTTGATACCATTTCTTGGTATCACACTGGAGTAATCTCTAAACTCTATTTTTGTATTTCAAATACCTAGAACTTAAATAAAATATGAAAAGGGAAGCAAAGACTTGAAAGCTACCATTTAAAATATTTGTAAGCAGTAAGCTTATCTCAGTGATAATATGCAATTCTGATCTGAATACATTTTTAGCACCCCATTGTTGTTAACTTTTGGGGCCCTTTGATTCTACTAAGGCCTGAAGTAATTAAGACACTTAAAATTTATTGAGATACTGTTATCTGACTGTATTTTCTCTACCACATATACCTTCTAAGGGAACTTCCCCCTCTCTCCCAATATCCTTCAGCCCAATAATTATTTTGCCCAAATAATGTAATGGGTATAATGCAAAGGTGCCTGGTTTGGGAATTAGGAGAACTGGGGCATAGTGCTTGTTTTGTGAATTTGAATAACAATGAAAGTGGTTCATATATTCATGTTGTAGACTTTGCAGTACATTTTGTCACTGAGAGAAATTCAGTGGCCACAGTCATGTCACAGAGAAAATTCAGTCCACAGGACATTAAAAAACAGAACTCCTGAACTGGTAACAGAATGGGAAAGAATGACCTCCTGGGAGTACAGAGAGAGTGGGATGAAACAGAGGTTGGACAGTCTGAATGTGAACAATCACCATCCAGGAATCCTTCCCAAGGGCAAAGCCAGGCACGGGTCGAAGAGAGAAAAGGCTGGCTGGTTTCTCTCTACCCCCCACTTCCACCCAAATCTTCTGCGGACTTCATGTGGCCTTCCATCCCTGCCTGGAATGGGGCATTCCTGCTTCTGATGCCTGCTGGATTTAGCTTCCCCAGTGGCAGCTCTAGAGCCTCTTCAATTCCCATACAGATGAAACCTGCCTGTAGATAAATCAGTCAATCGATATAGATGCCTATCTATATTGATAGATTTATCTCAGGTATCTGTATCATTTTAAAATTTATAAAGGGATTTATTCATAAAAGATCAAGTGTAAGTTTATTTTACAGGTGTGGAAAAAGGAGGTTGGAAGGATTTGAGGTAGCTGCTCACTCCTGTAGCTAGTAAGCAGGGTTTCAAAGGAAATGGACAAAACCCAGCTCAAATGCCACCCTCTGTCTGCCATCAATTACCTTGAATACATTTGTATGTGTATAAATGTCAGTGTAGTAGAGTGGGTAGAAAACTGGTCTGACAGTCAGTAGGACCTTGTTCCAAGTCTCACCTCTGACATAGAGTGGCTGTTTGACCCTGGGCAAGTCATTTAACTTCTTAGTGGTCTAGGCAATGCTTTCTAAGACAACCCATCAGAGAAAGTCCACTAGTCAAGGAAGTTTTTCTGTTCAGGAGTTTCCTATACTGATGAAATCAGAGGTCTAGGCACTATCCCTATATACATGCATATTCTCTTTCTCCTCTCTCGCTCTCTGTCTCTATCTCTCTCTGTGGCTCTCTTTCTCCTCCTCCTCCCCCATTTATTGTAAATTCCTCTAGATTAGTGACTCACTTTATTTTTTGTCTTTATATTGTCAGTTTCTGACACAGTTCCTGCTACGCACACAGTAGTCACTTTACAAATGCTTGCATCAATCAAATTGATTGATAAGTGGGAAATTGTCCAGAGTGGGCAAAAATAGGAGGCTGAAGGACCTTGAGTTAATGCCATATGAGAATCAGTTGAAAGAACAAGAGACATTTAGCCTGGAGAAGTTTTAGGGGGAAGAAATGTTAGCAGTTTTCAAAGATCTGAAGGGTTGTCACCTGGAAAAAGGATCAGACTTGTTCTGTTTGGCCCTAGAGGGCATAATTACTTGCCAAGGTTGAAAATTGCAAACAGGCAGATAAAGGCTTAAGATTGGGAGGAAAAGTCTTTGAGACAATTAGAGTTAACTCGGAGTCTGGTGGGCTGCCTCTGGGGTGGGCTCTTTAAGCAAAAGAGGATGGCCATTTATTAGCTATGTTGAAGACAGCATTTCTTTTCTAAGGTCTGTCTTGACCAAGGTAACTTCTAAGAACCTTTCAAGCTTTAGATTCTATCTATGATATATGAATTGGAAGAGATAAGAGGAAGTCTTCCAAAGGGCATTCACTGGGTATTGTATTTCTCCCTTACCCTGAGGAGGATGAAATTTATTTAAAAATTAAACTGAAAACACATACACCTTCCCCCACTTTTTTGGGGAAGGGGATGGAGCAAAGATATAGTGTTGCATTTAATACAGTTTGCCTCCAGTCCTCTAAAATACCTCTACACATGTGCCCCAAATTCCCTCAATAGGGACAAAGTCTTTTCTCTGTACTGATAATTTCCAGGGGTGGGGAGCCTGCAGCCTTGAGGACACATATGGCTTTCTAGGTCCTTGAGTGTGGCCTTTTGACTGAATCCAAGTTTTACAGAACCAGTCCTTTTATTAAGGGGATTTATTCTGGAAAGTTTGGATTCAGTCAGAAGGCCACACTGGAGTAACTAGGGGGCCACAGATGGCCTTGAGGCCATAGGTTCCCCACCCTTGGTAGACTAAGCTATAAACTATCTCTGGGAAAAGTTATTTTCTAGTGACTTAAATTCATTCTGAAAGCATGAATGAATGCTATAAAAATAATCTTCAGAGTAGGCTTGAACAGGGAGTGGAAAATAAATCACAAAGACATTGAGGAAAGGAGCCCCTGTGGGGAAAGGGTGCATCAAGGTGAACTTGAATTGAAGCAGGAGGAAGTTCAGGACACATAGATTATGCCAACATCTGGTTTTGGAGAAAGTGGATGGTAAATGTGGCTAGTCTTCTCCGTTATTTCGATCAATAATATTCTCTCCAGTCTATCTATTCCCCACCCCTTCCCATGTTTCCTTTCCAACTAGGTCCTAGTTGGACCTAGTTACTAGGAGAAAGTTTTGAACCTGGTGTTCTGTGCAGCAGAGTTGGTGCTTACAACATGCCCCTCACCCCACTACTGATATCCCAGCACATCAGTGATGTGCTAATTAATCATTAATTTCTCAGGCCTCTATAACCATAAACTGTAAACTTTTTTATTCATATACAAATTCAAGACCCAAAACAACAAAGTAAGCAAGAAAATATAACACAAAGTTGGAGACTGTGAAATAGAGGCTGAGCAAGCAAAGGGGGTGGGATGAATTGGGAGGGTTTCACATCACTTAGATTGGGAACCGACCTACCATTGGGCTTGACGGCCCCCAAAGACGAGAAAGTTGTGGTACAGAGTAAATCAGGGATTAGAGCTAAATCATCTAGTTTTAATCCAGTTCTCTTTTTACACAGGAGGAAACTGAGGCCCGAGGAGGCTAAGTGACTGTCTTGCCCAGAGTCGCCCGGGGAGCAAGTGGCAGAGCCAGGTCCTCTGAACTCGTACTTTATTTCTGGAAAGCTAATGGGGACAGGAGGACCAAAGCAGTGCTGGCAGCTCCTCTGTGAGGCACGTCTTCATGTACCCTCTCCCCCTTTCCTTTCCCTCCCTTCCCTAGCACTGCCCGCTGACGTTACTCACAGCCTGGTGAAGCCAGGGCCCGCGTCCGGGCAGCGCAGGACGCCGTCGGGGCTGCAGCTGCAAAAGTCGGGACAGCCTGTTTTCGTAGGCAGAGGCCACAGCAGCAGCAGCAGCACCGGTAGCAGCCCTGGCAACCCTGCTACTCTCAGTGGTCGCCCCATTGTCGGGCTTAGAGTCTTACACCCATGGTCTGGGCTGCGTGAACAGCGCCTCCAGTCTTGGACCCTCCTCCACTACTTTCCTGGGTCCGGGAGGGGAGGCGACTTCTCTCTTGCCTCCTGTGCTCCTGACTTCTCTTGTCCTGGTGTGTCTGTTCTTAGTCGGACCTCCCTCCACCGTCCAGTCGGAGGGATCACCAGTGTCTGCCTCAGACTGAGACCTTGCCCCAAGCCCCAGCTTCATCCCTGTCAGCCCCGCCCCACTTCGCTCCACCTCTTCTCGGAGAAGGTTCCTGGCTAGTCCAGAATGGTTCCAGTTATGGGAATCCCAGGGTCATGGGATGAGAACTGGACGAAGTCTAGAGTTCTCTTTTCTTGTTCCTGCCTTGACATTGAGTAGTTTTGTGCTCTTGAGAAATAGCATAAAGTTCCACTACCCTTCTGTCAACCCCAGTTTCCTCATCTATGGAATAGGGATAGTAACACCCTCCAACCCTGAGGATTTTTGTGAAGATTAAAGACGGCCATGAATTTGAAAGCACTTTAAAAACGCACCTGGGACCTTGAATGGGGGCAAGATCTCCCAGTGACTAGAAGATAGCACTCTCACTTATCTTGAATGTAACTGCTCTTCCCTTCCCCTTCTTTTTCTCAGGGAAAAGGATTTCTTTGCAGGTTTGTAAGTGGAGGGATTCACAACCCCTGGAAATCCTGGAAGGCTGGGAAAAAGAGGCAGACTTGGAAGCTTAAGAATTGAAGAGGTGTTTTAGTATGTTTGATGAAATACCGCTGCAAGGCACAGTCTACTAGACCATACAAGAAAGCACATGTTAGGGGCAAAGAAGAGTCAGGTATCTTGTTATGAGAAATCTGAGGAGGGAGGTAATGACAGTCTTCTATTTCTTTGACATGTTATAGTTTCCAAATCACATGATTCTCATGACAAACTGTAGTCAGGATAGGTTATCCCCATTTTATAGATGCAGAAATCGAGACTCAAGAGATTTGAAGCCCAAGGTTATGGATTCTAGTAAATGAGAACCACAGAACTCTCAATTCCTAACCCAATACTTTGGACATTATACCACAGTGGGTCTTTTACTCCAATGCAGAGATTTTTGCCTTAGTTCGTTTGTACTATGTATCCTGGGTCGTGTAGTCCTTAAGTATGTAAGTATATAAATACTTATATATGGAACTGTCTGTGGTTTTATTGATGTGAGTATGTTCTCCTCCCTTGCCATTCTGTGCCTGGTGTTTTGGGAGAGTTTTTTTGTTCTTCATTGATTGTTGATTATTTTACTTAATTGGTAGATTAGAGGAATTCTGCAGATGTTTACCAAGATTTTAGCAAAGTAGTTGATAAAAGTACAATAGATAAAAATACAATAAGATGGATTTGGAATTGCCATAATGGCTAGACCCAAATGTTTTAATGTTACTTTCAAAGGAGGTCTACAGTGCAGTGCATCAGGGATCTATGCTTGGGTTTGTGCTGTTTCACTTTGTGATTAATTTCTTAGATAGTTATATGATTCTGTTAGTGCTACATAAAATTGCCTTAGCTTTTTTTTGCCCATGATATCACTTTGAACTCATTAAGCTTTAATCTGCTAAAATCCCAAGATCCTTTTCAGAGGAATTAATGTCCAGCCAATGACCTTCTTCCTCTCATTTTGTATTTGTGAAATTGACTTTTTTGAACCCAAGTTGAAGATTTGATATTAATCTCTATAAAATTTCATCTTATTGCATTTGACTTGAGGTTCTACTCTGCCAAGATCTTTTTGAATTCTTAGTATCATCCAAAGAATTAGTTTTGTGCTATCTGCAAATTTGACAAGTATGACTCCTATGCCTTAATCTGAGTCACTGATAAAAATGATAATGGTATAAAGTCAAGCACAGGTACCTGGGGAGCTCTACCTTTTCCCAAGTTGACACGGAACCTTTAAATAACTACTCTTTGGATTAGAACGCTGAAAAATTCTAAATACCCTTTGTGGAATATTAACCGACCCACATTTCTTCATCTTGTTCTTCAGAATTGGCTCAAACACGACTTTCTGCAGAAATCACTTCTTGGTTCCCTCAGCTTCTAGTAAGAACTTTCCGCCTTCTTTGTGTGTATCTTGAAGGTGTGTATTTATTTACATTTTGTCTTTCTCATGAAGTAAGCTGTTTGAGGGCAGAAACAGCTTTTTTTGCTGAGCAAGATTCCTGACGCATGTTAAGTGCTTGTGCTAGTGGATTAATTGGTTAAAGATCAGTTTGACCATGACCTAGGGCCTCCTGACTCTGAGTTTATACAGAACATGTTTAATCTTAGAGGCCACCCCAAAATTTTATTCTTTTTTTCATTTGTAATGCTGCTACCCAGTGTCTGCTCTGGATAATCTCAGAATACAGTTCATGTGTAAGTCTGTGTCCCCTATATTCCATATAGGCATTCAAAGTAACACATAAATTTTTAGGTACACCTTTTATTTTACTCCGCCCGCAATGCAGTAAATGAAAAGAACCCATAAACAATCATCACAGTTTTGCTCTTCCTCTTCTGAGGCCTGCTTTCCCACAAACTTCTGAAGTCCTCCATGTTTAGTGCCACCCTGTGTTTTGTATTCTTAGAGTAAGAAATTGAATGTAGGTATTCAAGACAGGTAACATACCAGCATTCCAGTGAACCTTCTTTTCAATTACCCAAAGATTTTCCAGAGGCTTAGGCTCTCTTGGAGAGCCCCTTGGAGCTGCTATATGTAATACCATTTTCATACCAGAGTCATAGTCTGACTGACTCTACATTTTCATAGTGGAGTCTAAAGAACAAGTACTTTGCTCCTCCACATCAGGCAGAAGTCCCTCATTTCTGCTTCTGCTAGCATCATAACCATATCCTTGATCTTCTTTCAAGACTCAGTTTCACTCAGGATATTCCATTTTTCTCACTAAAAGGCCAGACCAGGACTCTCAATTTGGGGGTTACCCCAGAGTCAACCTGCAACCTTCAGGATTATACCCCTCCTTTGGCTCAATTTTGGGATCCTCTTGCCCAGTGAAGCCTCCCTTCTCTAACCAGGAGCCCAGTGTAAAGAACATCACTGTTTAGGAGATTCCTTTTCAGACCACATGGATCAGTGAGTACATGTGCTTCTGCTTCAAAGTCATGATAAAGGGAAGTTAGTTAGCAGGAGAGGGAGGGAAAACAGTATTCTCCCTTTCTCCCCACATTGGTTGTTCTCTCAGTATCTCTTAGGAGAAAGCCTTATTGGAGGAGACAAAGTGAAAAGGTACCAAAGTGATAGGTTGACTTTCTTTATAAGTTACCACAAAGAATGACTTCTTCCATAAGTCCTTCCAAGAGTCAACCAGTTCATCTACACCCTTGCACTAAAGTGCTTCCAAAAGTCCTAGACAAAGGCTCAATGTCCTATAAATTCATCAAATGGATCAGGAAATTCCCTTGTTCAATTTCCTATAGAAACATGTAAAACTTTGTTAAACATTTTGTTAAAACTTAGGCAAACCCTTTCTATGTAATTCCATCTCTGACCATCCCAATGTACTACAAGACTAATAACTCAAAAAAGGAGGTGAAGCTAGTCTGTCATCATCTGTTCTTCACGAAGCTATACTGTTCATACACTTAGTGTGTGAATGAATACATGAGGGGAATGAGTAGAAGCAGTACTGATTTGATTACAGTTTCCAGAGAAAAAGATTATATGTGGGTAGTCCCCAAGTAGATGGCAAGCTGTCTCAAGATATCTGGGGTGGATGGATGTGAAGCATGTTTGGAGGTCAGCCAGATATGCTTGGTTAGGTAAGTCTATACTCACCCACTGGCCAATCAAGAATAGCTCCAGGGAAGAGTTCTAAATGGAATGCATTAACTTATCCAGGTATTTGGTTGCAAGGAGGGTGGTACTCCTGGTGAATAAGGAGGGGGGATGCAGTAGAGCGTGGACGGCAGAATGTCCTGACATTTCTGATTAAATGAGTAATGATCTTTATTTTCTTTTCTTGGTATTTGCTAACCATCTCTTTGCCGTGGGCTGCTCAGTGTCCAGCACTAAGCATGATCAGAGATGTGAATAAGAAATGACCAGACCATGTAGGTAGTTCAAGGAAGAACTATGAACTCCATTTATTGATTCTTAGGACGAGGTTTTTATAGAGCAAATGAGACAAAGGTTCAAGTACTCTTATGATTATCTTAGTCTGTCATATCCTGGAAGTAGCTCAGAATTTCATAAGGCTTTGTTATCTTTGCACCAAAAAGTCTTAGGAAAAGTCAGTTAACTCCTTTCATATGCATTCACATAACAAAGGATGCTCTCCAGAGCAGGCTTCAAGGGGAAAGCCAAAGCCTCCATCATCAAGGACATCTGCATAGGAACTGACCACTCAAGAATCAAATATTTTGGCTCTCAACATCTCTTTAATAATATTTTCTAGAATGTTGTTGGGAACTGAAATCAATTTCATTAGATGCGAGTTTTCAAACACCGTTATCTTCCATTTTTTTGAATATTAGAACATTTTTCCCTTTTCAACCTTGAGGTAACTCTCCCATTCTCTATGATCTTTTAACAATCTCTGATACAGTTTAGCAATCACATCCCACAATTCTTTCAACATCCTGAAATACAGTATCTGGCAGGATGACCGGAACTCACCGAGGTTATAGATCTCACTATCTTATGATCTCTCTTACTATGTTACTGTTGGTTTTTGTTTTCAACCCCTTATTAGCCATTTCATGCAAAGGTCATTATTCCCTTTACCAAAAAACAGACATAAATGGGAGGTAAGCAGCTCTGCCTTCTCCCTGTTAGTTGTCTCAGCCACCTTGAGCAATTCTTTCTTTGACTATCCTCTTCTCTCTAAACATCCTGTTCCCCTTTTTGTTTCCTTTGGGCAGCTTTGGCTAATTCTGAGCTTTAGAAATCTTGAAACTATTCTTACAGGACAGGGTCTGTAGGAATATACTTTTGTATTCATTCTCCATATTCTATATGTGGTTTTTTTTTTTAACTCTAGGTTCATAAATAAATATTTGTGCATCTGCCTTGGTCTCTTTAGCTAGCTCTTACCCTTATTCCTCCTTATTGAAATAGTTTCTTTTCATACTTCTAAAATTTAATTCTGGAGAGCTTCCCATTCTTTCTGGGATGCTATCCCCTATAGAATTTGGGGGCAATGAATCCTATCTATCTGAATCTTTTGAAATTGACCTTTCCCAAATTTATGGCATTTTCAGGCTATTCTCAACTTTTCTCTTTCCTAGAACAAATTTTAAGATATAGTGGTCACTCCAAACTAAAGTTCAGTTGTTTCTGTTATAGTAAGCCACTCCTCCTAGTTGATGAGAATGAGGTACAGAATAGAAAATTTTCTTTTTCCTTCCTCTACCTTTTGAAGGACTGCATTATTAATAAAGGAAGTCAGGGAATTTTCAGTTGTTCTTCCTTGTACAGTGAGGGAGTGTTTTAGCAGATGTCCAGAGAAGTGAGGTCCCCCATCTCTATTATATCACTCACCATCTTCTTACTCTACTTCCTGCACTCTGGTCTTGACCTTTATGGCCTCCTTTTGCCCTCCTCCTGACTAACTCTCTTCCAAGCCTGGGATTCCAATCCTTGGTTTCACAGCTCTATAGATGACCTTTTGCTTTATCATCCCTATAACCAGACCTCCCACCACCTCCACACCTTCCTCCTCCCTGTCACACTGAGTGTATGCTGACTCCACCCTGGCAAGCACCTCTTTATGTGTCCTCTTCCCCCATTAGAATGTAAACTCCCTGAAAGCAGCACCTGACTTGTTTCCTTGTATTGGTATCTTCAGAGCTTGGTCCAGTGCCTGACTCATAATAGTTGCTTAATAAATTCTCTCTTTCTCTCCTCTCTGTGTCTCTCTCTGTCTCCTCTCTGTCTCCTCTCTGTCTCCTCTCTGTCTCTCTCTGTCTCTTTCTCCATCTTTCTATCCATTTATCTTGCTTCTATTCTAGGTTTATGATGTATTTTCCAACTTCATTGTCTTTCCATCTAGGTTGTCTATGGCTTACTCTGTTGATAATAGTTCTTCTATTTCTTCTTTTGTTGATTTTTTTAAACCCAAGTGCTCAGCAACATGTTTTTTTTCTCCTGAGTTTCCTCACCTGAGCACATTTTTTTAATATAAAATATAATTTCTCTTTCAACTTCCACCTTTACTTAGATCCCATCTTTACTTATTTTGTTCCTTTTGAATAAACTACTCCTTTCCAAAGCCATATTACCATTATTGGTCTCATCCTACTAAATCACATTGATACATATAAAGTGAAAATTGCATCCCTGTGTTAGGATCTCTAGTTAACTTTTCTTGTTCCTAAAGGGTGGATCTTATGTCAATCCTCTGCTCATTAAACTTCCTTGGATCCTTTTTACCTCCAGGATCCTTAGGTTGGCATTTAAAATTCTCCCCAATCTGACCTCTTCCTTCCTTTCCTATATTCTTACTTTCTAATCTCCTCTGAACACTATGATTCAGCTGCACAGGACATTCCACCTTCACCTCTGTGCCTTTGCGTTGGATATCCCCCTTGCCTGGAATGCTCTCCCTCCCAACCTATGACTCTTAATCTCCCTGGCTTTATTTAAGACTCAGTTCAAGCACCATTTCCTCCAGGAGGCCTTTCTGGTCTCCCCAACTGCTAGTACCAGTTCCTCCAAGACTACTTTCCACATACATTGCGTTTATTTTGCACATTCCAGTTTATAGATGCTGTCTTCTCCTTTAGAGGACAGGACTGTTTTATTTTTCTTTGTACTCCAAGCACTTAGCATAATGTCTGACAGATGGTAAGTGCTAAATAGTTTGTTGATTGAGTGATACTCTGTGTATATATATGTATAGATGTTGATCAGTCAACAAGTATTTATTAACCACCTACTATACACCAAGCTGCTGTGTTGGGCACTAAAGACTGAAATACAATGAATACAACTATTCCATCTTGCAAGGTGCTAACATCTTAATAGAGGAGACAACAAATACAAGTATATACAGAATAAATGCAAATAAACACAAAATAATTAATTACAAGGTGTTTTGAGAGTGAGGACAGTATTTTGGAAGAGATCAGGAAAGGCTTCATGTCAAAGGTCGAGCTCGAACTTCACTGTGAAGGAAGAAAGGGAATTTATAAGGAGAATCTGAGCAGTAAGTACATTCCAGGTATGGGGGATGGCCAGTGCAGGGGCACAGAAGAAAGCCAGTTTGGATGGATTGAGGAATGTTTGTAGGGGAAATTAGTTTACTATCATTATACATAGTATATATGTATATACATAAATAGTATGTACCTATCCATCACACATACATATGTATATACACATACATATGTGTGTATGTAAGTATACATGCATACATACATAGACATATCTGTCTGTCTATCTATCTATCTATCTGTCATTACTATGAGACTGGAAAGAGTTTGGAACCCAGTGGTAGGAGACTTTGAAGGCTAAATGGAGGACTTCGTATTTTATCCTAGAAGTAATAGGGAGACACTGGTGGGTATTGAGTAGAAGAGAGACATAGATATACAATGAAGGAAAAGCACTTTGTCAGCAGTGAGGGGGATGGACTGGTATGAGGAGAGACTTGAGGCAAGGAGATCAATTAGGAAGCAATAATTCGACTGAGAGGTAATGAGGACTTGAAGAGAAGGGGTCAGTTTTGGAGAGACGTAGAAGAAAGAATTTACAAGACTTGGCAACTAATTGTGTGTGGGTGGTAAGTGAGGAGTCTAGGATGACCTGGAGGCTTGGAACTTGGCTGACTAAAAGGATGGGGGTGATTTGGACCTTAATAGAGAGGTTCAGAAGAGGGGAGGACTTGGGGGGAGGAAGATGTTTTTGATGTATTAAGTTTGATATGCCTACATGACATCTACTTTAAAAGTAGGACTGGATAAAATGATTTGGGAATCATCTACATATGGGTCAAATTGAACCCATAGGAGCTGCTGATATCACCAAGTGAGAGAGTGTGGAGAGAGTATTGGGCCTGAGACAGAGCCTGAGGGATGCCCACAATTAAGACTAGATACAGAAAGTTGATGAAGATGAGAACCTGAGTGCAGAAGGTGTCAGAAGAAGATGAGGACAGCAGACACAGAAGGCTGCTTATAGAAAACAGAATTCAGGAGCTGCCAGGAATTGTATACAGTTGACAGGCAGGCTTTGCAGATGACGTGGGAGATTATTTGGTTGGAGGAGAGGGCTATTGTCTCTGGAAGCTATTGGGAGGAAAAAAGATTAGCACTCAGTGTGAAGAGCAGATTAGGTTTGTTGCCCTTTAGTACCATCTACACTTGAGAGGGGAAACCCTTCACTTGTTTACCTATACTGTCCTTTACTGCTTGCTGTGGCTGGAGAGGAAACACAGGCTTTGCTATCTCTGCCAGTTGATTTTTGCTAAAAGAACTCAATATTTTCTCAGTGCCCTGCCAAGGGTGACTGTGTGATAAAAAAGTTTGCCATTGCTTCAGCAGCCCAAGAGTATCAGGGAAACAGCCTTACCTAGCAGGCCATCCCGTGGCTCCATCTTATAGAATCTCTCTCTTCCTTCAAGAGGCAATTCAAGCACCACCTTCTACATGAAGTCTTTCCTGATCTCTCCCAAAATACCAGCGGGAGAGATGAGAGGACTGGAAGGGGAACAGCTAACAGAGAACTCGTTTTCTCAGAAGGTAATATGTGTTGGAGACTGTTTCCTAAAGAGATCAAGGAGATCTGCATCCTTAAAGGGATCTGCAGTCTAGGGTTATGAGGTGCCCTTGGCACATGGATTTCTTTACTCACTGCCTCACTGCTAGTTTTATGTAAATTTATGATAATTCCCCAAAATCGGCCACCAAGGAAGCTATATTGGTGGGAGAATCCACACAGATTTATGGGTAGCCTGTGATGTTTTGATTCTTACTACTTTTGCCTTCTCTTACATAAATGTTATGACTTTTCTTGCATTTGCTTTATGGGTTAGTAAAAGTTGCATGTTGAGTGGTTGCTTCTCCCATCGTACTCTGGGGAAAGCCCCCAGACCTGCCAATGTGAGTGTAGGTTGGGGGTGACTGAGCTCAGAGAGAAAGAATGGGGGGTACAAGTGCCATGCCCAAACTACAGTTAGATTTGTAAGACTTAATGCAAACATCTTTTACTAGCCCTTGTTAGGCATCTCTATCCCTGGCTAAGAGCTCTCTATTCAGAAATCCAAATCTCTCTCTCAGATAACATCTCTTGTCAATTTCCCAAATGTGCCTTTATCTTTTGAAATCCTTGCCTTTGACTGAAAGCAGGGAAGAAAAAATGAAACACTTATGCCCCTAAGGTCTTCAGGTTCTTGGCCAAGATGCTGTGGTGTTGAGTAATGTTTCCTAGATGTCTTGGACAAGGATCATTTATGCTCAGAAAATCACCAGAAGTAGTTAGGAGTCATTTCACTTGACAAGTCTTTGGAGCTTCTCTGTTATATATATTTATATATATCAGCAATATAACAGACCCCTTTATTGTGATTACTCAAGTCAGCAAATAACTGCCTCAAAACCTCTCAGCAAGGAATAATCAAACCTCATTCCTCTGATCCCTACTGTATGCTATCCACCCCCTCACAGCACTTATGAATAGACATCATAATTCCTTGGAAGACAAGCAGCTCTCTCCTCTTCAGGAAGAGTCTCGTTTCTGTTGCTTAATTCCCAATACTCAGTGGTTCTTCTTTCCCCATTTATCCTCTGTGTGGCCTTCTTCTACCCCCTAGCTTCATGACACAGGTCAATATTTTCTCTGTATTTCCAGATGCTTTTTCTTCTGTTTTCACATCAAAGTTCTTCTTTCATAATTTTTAAAAGGAATACTTTGTTCTATTGATAACCTGGAGAGTGGAGTGGCATATTTCTAGAGACCTTTTGCCTTCTATCGAGGAGGGAGATCAGTCTGTACTTTGAGCATGGATAGCAATTGGTCATTTAGGCATGAAAGAAATACATACATCACATAATATATATATCACTGCAAAATTTTGCCTTTTACTCCTTACTCAGGGTGTTGGAATCACCACTGTCAATTTTTGGTCATTCTTGCTAATAGCTTCTCTTGAGAAGTTTAAGGGACTTGGTCAAGGTCACAGAGATAGTAAATAACAACCCAGATTCAAATCTAGGTCTAGATCCAGCACTCTTTTTAGGACCCCATGATGTTTCTGCATAGGAATAAGTGACTCCCCTTAGAATCAAGTTACCTCTTTTCCATTACTCAACTTTAAGTAGTATGCATTGGACAAAATTTAAGGAGACACTACTCTGCTATCACATTTCTCTGTGCATCATTTTTTCCTCTGTAAAATGAAAGAGTGGGGCTAGATCATCTGTTAGGTTCCTTAATGTCATATTGCTGGCTCCAGGAGTTAGAATTCTGTTTACTCACTCCTAATTTATGATCCCTATCAGATTAGACTCAAAATCCCTTTTTTGAAAGAGTTTCTTGTTCTCTTAAAAAGAAAGATTACAATTAGATGGGATTTTCATAATGCTTTTCTTTGCAGGATTACTAATTATACCCAGAATCCTAATTGTTACCATTGTTATGATCATTGTTATAACATTGTTACATAGTGTTAAAATGAGTGGACTGCTTATTATGACAAAATCACCTGATTTAAAATAGACTCTAAATCAAAAGTTATGATAGGATTCAATCTTACCTATTTGTAACCTGTCCTACTTGTTAATGTCTGACTGGTTTAGATGAATCAACCTATTCAAAATGGACCTGATATATAATCCTTGCTCAATTTCTTGCTTTGTTTCTCTTCTCGTCCCCCCTGCCAGTCTTCCTTTCTCATTCTCACTGGTCCCCACTGCAGGAGCGTATTTAAATTCTACCAATCTGCTGATTATATTTAACATGACCATAAATTGTCAGCCCCTTCAGAGTATTGTGGCCACATAAGTGATTGCTCCTTCCATTTTCCTGACAATGAGATGTAGGGAGGCAGCTATGGACTCAAGTTCATTTCCAGGAAATTTCAAAACTTAGAACAGAATAAGAATCTTTCAGTAACACCTCTCTTTGGGTGTCTTAGAATGTTCTTGAATTTAGATTCCTGAATGAAATCAGTCTTATGGGGAGAGAATATCAGAGAAGGACTTGTAAGGACCCTGGTTAAAATCTAATGTGCTTGTGGGTTCATCTGCAAATTGGCAAAATTAAATGAGAATCTAAGTTATTAGCTTTTGCAAACTAGAAATCACTGTTCCAAGAGCAATTTTAGAATATCAAGGATCTTTTCTTTATTCATTATGCTCCATAAGGCCCAAATCAATTTCAAGAGTATTTGGTATAACACTAAGACCTTGAATTCAGAGGAGGGAAGAAATGAAATGAAAACAAACAAACAAACAAGCAGACTCCAAGGAAATAGGCAGAGAGATTTTTGGTCCCTGCAGGAAGTGCCCTTTGTAGACTTGGCATTGAGATCATTCTACCTTTCCCAGCACATATGTTTGCATTTTCAGTGGAAGAGAAGTTGGGAATATAGAAATAGGAGGGGATGAAAAACACCTCTTTGCTCTCACTTAATCACACCTACCCAGCTTGTCTCCTGGAACCAAAAGGAAGGATAAAAAAAGCTCTTTCAAAGTTAGGCTCTCTGAAATTTTATAAAGCCTTTTTAGTTTTTGTTAGGAATTTCATACTCAAACCCAGTTTCCCATGTGTATGTGAAACCTGCAGGTACCTACAGTTTTGCTACCTCCCAAACTTTGCATCTGGGGCCATGTTAGGCCCTAGGAAAAACTGTGAAGCTCTAGCTTTGTAAATGACACCTCTACATCAGTGGCTCCATATTGCCTCTAGGATAAAATACTCCTCTGTTTAGCTTTTAAATCCCTTCACAATCTAGCCTCAACCTATCTTTCTTTTTATTTGTTATAAGGATTTTAAAATTTTTTCTTTTTTAAATAATTTTTTAAAAATTAACTTTTGTTTATTTTTAGTTTACATCATTCATTTCCACAAGATTTTGCATTACGAAATTTCTCCTTGTCTTTCCCCTGCCAACCACCCCAAAACATCAATCTCTCTGTATACCCCCTCACCCAATATGCTCTCTCCTATATCCTCCCCCATCACCCCTGACTTTCTGGTAGGGTGAGATGGATCTCCTTACCCCAGTGCCTGTATATCTTATTTCCCAGTTGTATGTAAATAATAATAACAATAATAATAATAATAATAATATGTATATGTATATGTGTATATATGTATGCGTATATATATATGTATATATCTCTATATACATTTGATTTCAAAACTTTAAATTCTAGATTCTTTCCCTTCCTCCCTTGTCACCCACCCCCACTGGAAAGACAAGCACTTCAAAAAAGGTCGTACATATGTAGTTACACAGAACATCTCCACACTGGACATATTGTGAAAGACTGACTATATTTCCCTCCATCCTATATATATATATATATTTCCCTCCATCCTATCCCACCCCCCCAACTTGTTCTATTCTCTACTTTGTCCCTATCCCTTTACAAAAGTGTATGTTTCTAACAACTCTCCCCCCCAACTTGCCCTCCCCTCTATCCTCCCCCCTCTCATCCCCTTCCCCCCCTACTCTCCTGTAGGGCAAAATACCCAATTTAGAGTATATGTCATTCCTTCCCTAAGCCAAATTCAATGAGATTAAGGTTTACCCATTCCCTTTTCCCTTCCTGTTTTTCCCTTCCATTGTAACAGTTATCCCTTGCCTCTTCTTTATGAGATAATTTACTCCATTCTGTCTCTCCCTGTCTCCTCTCATTATATTCTTCTCCCACTTATTCTCTTTTAAATATCATCCCTTCCTATTCAATTGATCCTGTGCCCTCTGTCTATGTACACATATATACACACACTCACACATGTATTCATATACATATATACCCTCCTATATAGACATATGTGTATGTATACACATACACACATACA
>CM053581.1:78646448-78695310 GCA_028627135.1 Pseudochirops cupreus
CTTTTGGGCCTCTTTTCCCATTTGAGTTAGTCTATTTTTTAAGGTGTTATTTTCTTCAGTCAGGTTGTTGACTGTCTTTTCATGATTTTCTTGCATCATTCTTATTTCTTTTCCCAATTTTTCCTCCACTTCTCTTGTTTGGTTTTCAAAATCCTTCTTAAGCTCCTCTATGGATTGTAACCAGTTCATATTTTTCTTGGAAGCTTTTGGTGTGGGAGTTCTGACTGTGTTGTCTTCCTCCTATTCCATGCTTTGATCCTTTTTGTCTCCAAAACAGGAATCTAAAGTTGGATGGCTGTGCTTGCTTTGCTTCCTTTGCTTGCTCATGTTGCCAGTCAATGTTATGGGAATCTGAAGATCCTCCCTGCCCCTAGGCCTTTTGATAGGCTTAAGTGGCTCTGAGAACCTTCCCTGTTTTGAAAGTATTCTCTGCCCCCTAATAGGCTGAATGTGGGGGAGGCTTGTTTTTCAGGAATGCCCGTGCCTTGTTGCTTTGTGATTGGGCAGTGGGTCAAGAGGGCTGTGACAATCTCCAGTCCAGGAGAAGGCTATATACATGCCCTGATGTGAGGTTTTGCTTTGGGGCTCACTTTGAGAAGAATTGTGTGATTTGGCCAGATAAGACTCTGGGAAGCTGTTGAGCCCCCCGGCTGTGAAAAACCCAGATGTTGGTGCTTCCCTCTCTGGTAACTGACTAGGTATGGATGTGATGGTCAGACGATTTGGAAACCTATCTGCTGATCTGTTTCTTTGTCTGCTTGTACTTGTGTTTGTAACTTGTGTTTGCATTCTCTGAAGTTCAGGGTGCTGACTTTTTCCCCTGAACTGGGTAAATGATATATGTTTGATTGATTGAAGTAGGATTGTTAACCCATTTTGAGTGGCTTTCCTTTAGAAAAGCAGATCTAAGAACCTGTGCTAACAGCCATCCTGGTTATGCTAGGGTGCTTATTGATACAGTCAATTACTTGACTTGTGAACTCTTTGCCACAGTAGAACTCTACTTCCAGAGGTGAGAGCTTTGTCCCAAGTCACTGGGGTTTTCACAGCTGCCAGAGCTATTAGGAGGCTGCCATCTCTACTGTGCCCACAAGCTTTGGCTCACTGCTCATGTACCTCAGGACCACCACCCAAGACCATGATCCCAATCCAGGCAGGTTAAGGCGAGAGCACTTAGCCTCCGAATGGTTGCTTTGACCCCCCTGCAATCTTCAGTCTGGGAGCTCTGAAGCAGCCACATGGAGGCAGCTGCAGGGCCACCACCTGACTGCTTCTGGCTCTGGGGGCAGAGGACCTGCTCCTCTCTCCCCGCCAAATTCAGCCGAGTTCCACTGACCTTTTACTTTGTCTTTGTTATTTGTGGGTTGATAATTCTGGAAATTGCCATGGCTGCTGGTGATCCACTCTCCCGAATGCTCCTGCTGCCGTTGGTCCTGGCCACCCTGGGGGTAAAACTGTGGCTCATGTGGGGCTGGGCTCAGCTCCCAGTGTGCTGCCATGAACCCTTCCTGTCTGCATACTGGGCTGCCTTCAGTGGGAGATTTGTCTCTCTGTCACTTTGTGGGTTATGGAGCTCTAAAATGTGTTTAGAGTCATATTTTATAGGTATTGGAGGTGGTTATGGGGGGAGCCACGCAGTTCTCCTGCCTCTACGCCGCCATCTTAACGCTGCCCCCTCACCCTATCTTTCTAACCTCATTGAATTTTAGTTCTCTTTTTCCTTCTCCCGTCCCCTACCCTGCTTTCACTGAAATCTAGACAAACTGGCTTCCTTCTGTTCCTCACACTGAGACTCCATCTCCCATCTCCCATCTCCACATGGGTATACGCCACTGTGCCTTTGCCCTCATTGAATCCTTTCCTAGCCCCCAACTGCCAGTGTTCTTTTTCCCAAACCACCTTACAGTTAACTAATTTTTATTTATTATTTATATTTGTTCTGTATACTCACTTACATACGTATGTGTGTAGATAGATAAGTATGTGTCTACATATACATGCATATTCACATAAATAATGTCTCATGTCTCCTCCATCACTCCTTGCAGGTATGGATTATTTCAATGACTTTTTAATCTCCTGAGTTTCTAGAACAGTGCCTGACATGTAGTAGATACTTAATAAACAATTATGGATTATCAACTGATAAGCACATGGAGGGTTATTGTGTTCCTCCTGATTAAGTGACTGACTATACTTTCCTCCATTTCCTGTCAGTCAGGAAGCCTTTATTAAGCTACTATGACATGTCAGACCCTGCGCTAAGTGATGAAGATACGAAGAAAGGCAAAAAAACCAGTCCTGGCTCTTAAGATCTTATGGTCTAATGGGGGAGACAAAATACAAACAACTATATATAAACAAGATATACACACACACACACACATACACATATACATATATACGTGTATATATGTATATATACACGTATATATTTTAACATAAGTATATATGTACATGCATACTTATATGCATGTATACATGTACACACATATATATGTACACATGTGCAAGTGTGTGTGTGTGTGTGTGTGTGTGTGTATGTAATCTCAGAAGGAAAGTAGTAAGATTAAGGAAGACTGAAGAAGATTTCTTACAGAAGATGGGATTTTAGTTGATATTTGAAGAAAGCTAGGAGGAAGAGATGAGGAAGGACAGGGTTCCAGACATGAGGGACAACTAGTGAAAGTACCCCATGTTTGGAGATAGAATGTCTTGTGGGAAGAACAGTGAGAAGCCCATTGTCACTTGCTTGCAGAGTATGTGACAGGGGGTGAGGTGTAAGCAGACTGGAAAGAAGGAAGAGCCAGTTATTGGGGGGCTTTGAAAGCCAAACCTTATATTAGATTCTAGGGCTGAGGGAGCCACAGGAGTTTATGGAATGGAGAGGTGCTGTGTGACATGATTAGACCTGCACTTTAATATGACTTTGGAAAAAAATAAAGATGACATTGGCCACTGAGTGGAGGGTGGACTAGAGTGGGGTTGCTAACAAGTGGGCCATTGCAATAGTCCGGGTATGAGGGAATGAGAACCTCCACCCCGAGGTGGGGAGTGATAGTGTTAGTGGACAGAAGAAGGTGTAGACAATAGATGTTGTGAAGGTAGAAGAGAGTGTTGAGAGTGAGGAGTCAAGGATGCAATTCTGAGTGACTGAGAGGATGGGTCCCCTTAATAATAATAATACTGAAGTTAGGAAGAGGGGGAAATTTCTTTTTAGGGGGAAAATAATGAATTCAGTTTTGGACACATCGAGTTTAAGGTGTCTACAGAACATTCAGTTCAATATATCCAATAGGCAGCTGGAGAACTGAGGCTTTCCCAATCCCCTTCACTCTCTTTGAGAGGTAGCATGGTGTTATAGGAAGGACTCAGGATCCAGAGTTGGAAAATCTCAGTTTCCTTATCTATAAAATGAGAGATCTCTGAGATTCCTTCTAGCTCTAAATCCTGTGGTTCCATGTAAAAGATTTTCTGTCTAGATCCAGCTCTGCCTTCCACTTAGTTTTGTAGCTTTGGACAAGTCACTCAGACCCTTTGACCCTCTGTTTTCTCCCCTGTAAAAGGGAATAATAAATCACTGCCTACTTTATAGGGTTGCTGTGAGAATCAAATGAGATGTTGTTCATAATGTAAAGCTCTATGTAAATGTAAGTTATTATTATTATTCGTTATTAGACACCTGCTGGAATTTCTGCAATTGCAGATGGGCACTGCTTTAAGGACGCTAAATATATGGATATCCAATTATGGTTCTTATTAAAGCTCACAATATAAACCTCAGAATTCAATGGACTTGCAAACTAACCACAAAGATAAATCAGAGGGTAGAATAATAAAATTATAATTACTGCTTCTGCTAAGTAGTTTTTACCTTATTACAGAATTTGCTGAAACTTTTTTTTTAATTAACTAGGGAGCTTTTAAAAAAATAGGGCTTGAGTCCTGGCTTTGCCGCTATGCTGACTGTGTAACCTTGGACAACTCATGTCATTGATCTGGGCCTTAGTTTACTAAAATGCTGCATGAGATAGTCAGACTAAATGGCTTCTAAAGTTCCTTCTTCATCTTTTCCCATGTTAGTTGTCTTAGGACTGAGAACTCAACACTGAAATGCTAGACCCACAGGGAACCTGCAGTCTTGAGGCCACATGTGGCCCTCTAGGTCCTCAAATACCACCCCTTGTCAGGTGAAATTTTGATTTAGTCCAGTGGTTCTCAACCTTACTAATGCCGTGACCCTTTAATACTCGTATGTGCGCATATCTGCATGTGGGCCGACCCGCCTAGAGACAGATAGAGGAGTGGCATCAGTTCCTAAGACCATCAGAAATATGTGTTTTCCGATGGTCTTAGGTAAACCTTATGAAAGGGTTGTTTGACCCCCAAAAGGCTCATGACCCACATGTTGAGAACCGCTGATTTAGTCGAAAGGCTGCACTTGAGGACCTAGAGGGCCACATGTGGCCTCAAGATTGTGGGTTCCCCACCCCTGTTAGAGGATATGGTCTATTGAAGAATCATCAGAAATAAAGAGACTAAATCTTTGAAATGATGAGGCAAGTCAATATGAAAACAGAATTTGATTCGCAGGAGCAAGTCTTACAGGCAGCTTTCAGGAACGCAAGTGTTGTTTGGTTCAAGGCACTCCTTTACTTATCTGGCCCACTTATGTATATATAAGCTTATGTATCCCCAGGGCTTAGCACAATGCCTGGAACCTAGTAGGCACAGAATAAAGCCTTGTTGACTGACTGACTGATCAGAGTACAGGTTAATGATGTATGATTTCAGGGGAATTGGGGAAGAATCTCCTTGTTCTCAAGTTCTGCTGCTCTGTTGATTCTGTGATTTGGTATTCTACCTCTAGTTATCCATAATCTGGGTAAGCCTTGCTCTCTCTGGGTACCCTTCTCTAAAACCTATGTATCTCTGGAATAGAAAACAAAAATCAGAGTAAGCTAATAACAGTAAGGTGTGAATGATTTTGCCTTATTTGGGGGCCAGGGCATCTGTGATTTTACTCCAGGAAAGTCTCTTTCCAATGCTGTTCAGCAACAATTCTGCAACTTACTGTCTTTGAGAAGTAGCCTTGGAGTATGGAGAGACCCAGGACTGGCTCAGGGTCTCACAGTTAGCTTGTGTTGCCTGTGTGTTTATAGGATGAATTTTCTAAGGGCCTTCAGTAGCATGAAGATAATGTGTATATACAGGGTAGAAAAAGGAAACTAACTGCTAAATAGATGGGGGAGGTAGGAAGGCACATTTCACTTATGGCACATTTTGTTCTTGATCAATTCTGCTAATAGCGTTTAATTGCATTCCGAAGAAATGGTTTCATTGGATCACAGAATCCTAGAGTTAGAGGTGACCTCTGAGGTCTTCTGGTGTAATGCCACCATTATCATGTGGAATGCTAAGAACATGGGGAAAGAATATGTGGTTTTCCTCTTGTTGTAATGGGGTTCTCAATGCATTCTAGTTCCAGTACTCAAGAACTCTAACATGTTCCACTTATTTTCAATTCAGGCTCCATTAGAGATGTGTAATCCATTCTCCTACTGCTGACATTTGTCACATTGAATTACACCTCCTGGACTTTAGGCTTCACCAAGTAGACACATAGACTTATGGCAGTAGAGAGACAATTTATAACCCCAGGGCTCACTAGCGACTAGATCCCTTATCTTTAGGACAAGTCTCTTTCAAGGAAGATTTTTAGAAGTGACAGCTATTACAGAATGGCAGATATTGAAGGATGGGCTGTCTGGAGTGAAAACAGCTAATGATTCCCAATTGGGTGGGTTTTAGGCAGAACAAGTAGCCACTCTTGGTATAGAAAGTCCCCCTGTTTCCCAGATTATTTTCTTACACCTTATAGTGATACTTGAAATTCTTTTACAAGGTGTAGGGAAGTCTTCCCCCTCCCAATTTGTAGCATGGAAGTATCATTATGTGACTGGAAAGGAGGCAGGATAGATATATCTAGCCTCTTCTCCCCCACACTTAAAGAGATTTAATTCCTTCTAGGAAAGGAAGAAGGCTTTTGAGGCCAGAGGCCATTCTGTTCTCTTCAGAGAGAATTTAATCTATCTGTTTCCTTAAATATTGTTAGTTTAGGAGATAAAATTTTTAGTTTCAATTTAATTTCTAATCACTGTTTCATTATGGAGAGCTTTATATATAAGGCTTGACCTCTTTCCCTTCAAATATCAGTTCCATAACAATCACATGTAGCAATTATCAGAGAAAACCCAGGTTGGTAGCAAAACAAAAATCAGAGAAGGCATGCATAGGAGATACAGAATGATGGAGTTTTCCCATAGGGAGAGGAAGGTAACTCATTTCAAACCAAAGAAAGAATCCTAGATCTCATCTAAAGAGAAGTTCCCTGGAGTCTCTATTATAATAAGCTGTAGATACCGATATGGTGGAGACTTCCAGATCCTCTCATGTTTTTCCAGTCTTTTCCTTCAGCAACCTGAAGAGGGGTTGATCTTGTACATTATCCCTCTTGAAGTTGGAAGACAGAAACACCCAAAGAAATTGCAGAAAACTGAAGTGACTTAAAGCCTGAAGCAACCTAAAGAGCTCTCCTCCCTTCTATTTTCACCAACTTGGATCTACCCCTCCTGCAGGGCAGGGCTTTAATCTCTAACAATTTGTAGAGAATCACATATGGATGGGATTTGAGATTAAGGTTACCTTCCTCCCCTCAGTCAAAATTCTTTTCAGTCCCTTGCAAAGATTAGCGGAGGTAAATCCCAAAACCATAAACAAAGAGAATAAACAAAAATACCAGTGCTTTAAAACAACAAGCATGATTTTCCTGTCATCCCAGGTAATCAAACAATGACTTTCATTACACAATGAGAGATGAAGCTTAGAATTTGTCTTTCCCATTTTCTCTTGTTTTACTCCTCCCCCCTATAGTCTGACTGTTATTCCAGCAATAAGTCCAGGAACATCTAAATTGGACTATTGCAATAGTCTCTCTGTCTCATTTATCCATTCACTTACTCTGTGCTCAGTTATATGTAGTGACCCGTAGTAGAAAGCATTGGCCTTGGAGTGAGGAAAACTTGGATTTAAGTTCTGGTTCTGACAAACTAATTGTGAACTAATTATGTACAAATCACCTACTCTCTCAGTGTTCTAGGCCAGAAGTGTCAAACGTGAGGTTACTGGAAGCATGTGACCCACAACTCTCCTGAGTATGGCCTGAACCAGATTAAAATGTAATTGGGAAATATTTACCAAAATAAATAAAATATAACAAAACATAAGCAATATTACATTTAAAAATGAAATTGTGTGGCCCCCAGGGATCCTTATGTAGGTCCCTGTTTCTATTTGAATTTGACACTATTACTCTACGCAACTTTCAAAGAGAAAGTGTCAACTTGTACTGGTAGAGAGAGTTTCCTTACTTAGGAATTCCTTATACCAATAAAACCATAGGTCCAATCCCTACCATTATGTGTCAGATTCTATCCTGGGGCACCTCTCCTATTCTCCACAATCTTTCAGAGATCTTTCAATGCCCCAGGCAACTCTTTGATACATAGAGGAAGTTTCCACAACAGGTATTCTACATGGATGAAATAACCAGTCTGAACTCCCACTTTCCTCTTCCCAGTTCCCCAAGGGGAGAAAAATGGGTTGAGCCTGGTGCCTGGTGTTGAAGGAGATATAAAGATGAAGATGATGTATTCCCTCAGGGAGTGTAGCTAAGTCATGTCTCCTCCCCATTACCACACCTGAGAGTCTATCCTATAGATACTCCAGGAATCACTTTTATAAAACAATATCTTACCCCAAATCTTTAATGGTTTCCCATTGCCATAGAGTCGAGTTCAAACTCATGAGCCTTTTAAGACCCTTCATGAGTGGGTTCCATTGTATTTTTCTAACCTCACCTCCTACTACTTCAGTCATGTTCCTTGTACTTCAGCCAAAGTGGAAGACCCATCATTTGCCAAACCTACCCTTCACCTTCCTCCATCTGGGTTTTATTTATATTCTTCCCTCCTGGTATATTCGCTTCTTTCCCTTCAAAATTCTTTCTAATTTTCTAGGTACGGCTCAAGTACTACCTCCTCCAAAATGTTTTCATTCCTGGACTCACCAACTCAGAGTAATCATTGGCTCCTCTGAATACCCATTAGATTTTTGTTTGTAGTTCTACAAATGCATTTATTTCATTTTCCTTTGCATCGTGGTAATTTGTATATGTAAAGGGAGTGACTCTTTAAATGTAGACCCAGAGTCTCTGGGTAATGCATCTCCAGCAACCATCATTATTGGGACATTTCCAGTATGGTTTTGGTGCCAACATGGCCCAGATTTTCTGACAGCAGAGAAGAGGAGGCACCAATGATAAGATGTAAATACGAGAAAAAAGATGTGAGAGACATGAATGGCTACTTGGAGATATTTAATATTGTCAATTTGCTGGGGTACGTGTGATTAAGACTCACCATTGTTGAATTGTTATGGTATGTTGCTATTGAGATGGACTGAAATTGTAATGATGGCTGTCTAGTTACTGAGAAATTGGTGCACAAAAAAAGGAATCCCTATTGAAGACTGTTAGTCTTATGTATGTCTGTTGATGTTGATGAGAAATAGGCAGAAAACATGATGTGAGAGTCTGTGCATAATTTGGGGAGATGTCAGATGCTAAAATGGACAAGGAGGAAGACAAAACAGTATCGGTGCTTTGTAAAGGATTGGAAGCAACAGTATACTCCAACTTCCATAAAGAAATCTCTGACCTATCAAGCAACTATTCTCTTTTTGACTTTTTTGGAGGGGGGAAGACAGGGCAATTGGGGTTAAGTGACTTGCCCAAGGTGACACAGATAGTAAGTGTTAAGTCTCTGAGGCTGGATTTGAACTCGGGTTCTCTTGACTCCAAGGCTGATGCTCTATTCACTGTGCCACCTAGCTGCCCACTTATCAAGCAATTATTAAGCACCTACTCTGTGCCAGGCATTGTTTTCAGTGATGGGACAACAAGGAGCTTATTATTCCATCTGAGGAAACAACACATACACATAAAAGTAAGAAAATAGAACATAACTTGGGGAAGTGGGATAGAGGGGCAACACTAAGAGCTAAGGGGATGAATCAGGAAAAACCTAATGGAGGAGAAGCTAGGGATGCTAGCATATCTTACTAACTAATCAGCCCTTTAAAAATGTGTTCTAGAATTTTCCCAAGAATTCAAGTCAAGCTCATTAGTCCATAGTTTGCAGATTCCCTTAACATCTCTTTTTAAAAATTTGAGACAATACATGTCTTTCTCCTATCATATCATACCCTTCCTTTTCTCTGTAATCTTTGAAATATCACTGGTAGTGGATCAGCAATCATATCTACTAATTTTTCCAGTATCCAAAAGAATATAGTTCATCTGGGACAGTGACAAATTTATCAAAGATGTTAGGTACTTTCTTACCATCTTTTTAACTCACAGTGGGTATCAACTCCCTATTAGTCATTTTTGTTCTGTTCTTTTTAGTACAAAGGTCATTCTTTTTGGCAGAAAAAACAAGCTAAATAAAACCTTACCAGTTCTGTCTTCTCTCTGTTGTCTGTTATCCAATCTGCCCTGAGATGCTATGCTATCCCTTCTTTGATACTTCACTTTCCTCCAGTTGAAGTAAAAAAAAATCCCTTTTCTTGTCCTTAGCTTTTCTTGCCAGCCTCAGTTTATTCCAAGCTTCTGCTATGATTCTTAATAGGATTATGCCCTGTTTTTATATTTTTTCCTGTTATCTTCCCTTGCTTCCAACTTCTGTATAAATCCTTTAAAAAAATCTAAGTTGTTTGAGGAGTTCTATGTGAATATCCTTTGGAAAGTATAAGGTCCTAAACATGTAGAAGATACTTGGATATTCCAATCAATATGGTATTACATTGATATGGCTGTTTCCTCCAGCAGTGAAGATCGCAATTCATCCAGACTCACCTATTCTACAACTCTGATTACTCTGTCCCCGAAATCTACCTACTGCGACCAGTTGGGTGGGCTAGCAACCAGTGAGTAAAGAGACGGGGATGTATTCCATAGTGTGTTTATTCCAGAGCCATTTCATACAGAGCCAAAGGTACAAGGAGCTTATAGGGCTTATATGCCCCTAGCAGAAGAATTTACGTAACCAAAATACAAGGACCCTCCTTTGGCCTTGACCACTCCCTACTCCAGCTTAAGGCTAGTTATTCATTAAGACTTCATCCTAGGACCACCTCCAGAGTCACAAACAAACAAGGAGGCATAAACAAGGCTTGCTGGTTAACTGCCCTGAATCTTCCTTAGTTATTCATAGGACCATGTCCTGGAGGCATCAATAAACCAGACTCTATTCCTCCTGAATATCTGCCTTGTGACCTTATAGAAGTTATACAAGGAAAGGGGACATTCCATTAGTGGGGCTGGGGGACCCCTGAAAGTCCTCTATATCACCAGTGTGGACCACTCAACATCCTGAGTGCCTTCTTCTCCTTCTGCTCATGTGTAGATTCTGTCAGAGTATGTGGCCTGTGGATTGATTAATCCTAATTCTTATTATACGATTGACTCATTTTTTCTTCTGGTTAACCATCTCCAAAATGCTATCATTTAATTTCCTTCTCTGGTGTGATTCTTTGCTGTTAAGGTGCAATATCCTGCTAATTCCTGCATCTCTGTGGTCCTTTGTAAGACACTTAACTTTAATTCTTGACACTGTGGCATTACATGACTTATAAGCACACATCATTTTTGGTAGAATGTTAATATTAATAATAGATATCCTTATGTAGTCGGCTAGGGTGCTTTACATATATTATTTCATTTAATCCTCACAATAACCCTATTATGATCCTCATTGTTATGCTTGGTTTTGACTCTACTAACATCATGCGTATCCCTGCATGAAATATCCTTCTTGCTTTTCAGCTTCCTTTTGTGTATCATCTTCCTCCATTAGATTGTAAGCTTCTTGAGGGCAAGGCCTGTTTTTTTTTTCCTTTTCTTATTTGTATCCTCAGAGCTTAACACAGTGCCTGGTATATAGCAGGTACTTAATAAATGTTTATTGATGGACTGACAGAGAAAGGTTAAGTGAGTTGCCCAGGATCACAGAGCCAGTAAAGATCTGAGTAAGAATTTGAACCCAAGTCTTCCTGGCTAAGGTTACTCCTATATCCATTATACTACAAGCCTGCCTTCAGATTATTATTAGAAACATAGGTTTCTGTTTTAGAGAAAAGCTTAGGTTCATTCTAAGTACTGTATATACTGTATTGTATATAAGTACTGTGTGATTTCCCAAAGGTAATCCAGCCCTTTTTCCTTCTCCAGTTCAGCCATAGGCCCAGCTCATGGCACATTTACAAAATCTATCAAAAATGTACTGGTATGTACTGATCCATCAGCTTTATGGATTGTCTAATTGCTTGCATTGATCCTCTTTGAAAACGAAGGCCAAACAACATGATTTGGAGCTAGACAATAGTTCACCAAACTCTTTTGAGGGATTACAGATCTCATTTTGGAGGATCTACGATATTTCAGGGCTTGATATAACCAGCAGAACATCACCTGCAAACAAGAACATCTCACCAACTTCAGGGAATCTCTCTTCCCTTTGGGATCTGTACTCTGTGTTCTCTATGACAATGGCAAATGAATGTGGTGTGCATGTGTCTCTGAATTCTAAGGCCTTGGTTAATATTGATGTTAGGAAGTTTGCTATCATATCTTTTGAGTTCTTGTTCTCTACATTTAATTACATTACTAGAGACTACACCAGAGAAGAATTAAACCACTTAACTTTTCATTCTCTGTCCTTTCTTGCATTTTAATTTTCATCCTGGTTATTTCCCCCCCTGTTGTTGCTGTTCCATTTTCTAAACCAGTGACTGTACTTGGGAGTATTAAATTCTGAACTTCCTAGACCAGGTACCTGCTACTCATCTTCCCTCCTTCCCTTTCTACCTCTTACACAGAGACCTGTAATCAAATAAACACCATCTTTGCTTCTGGAAAAGGCATGACAATGGATGGCCCTTTGGTTCCACTTGTCATTTTTGTAAACTGCCTGACCAATCATACTTTTCTTGATACCCACTCCCCTTTGTGGTTGTTTCCCCTCACCCTTGAAGTCTGGGACTATTTTGCTTTTGTATTTTTATCCCTGGCACTCAGCACAGTGTTTGGCACATAGTACAGAAAATGCTTAGTAGATTTTTTTTATTCATTCATTCATTCAAAGATTCTTATAAGATTTGCAAATATTCATGGGCTACATGCTATTAAAGGACAGTCTTTCAGGGAGTATTTTGCTTGTTCAAGAATAAGATATCATGGTTAAATCACCCCTCAGGCTGAACAATTACTGTTTTTTTTTCCATTTCTCAAAGGGCTTGATTTTCAGTGTGCTAACTTCTTCTCATTCTTTTCCCTATCAATTACCACACTCTCCCTGTTCCATATTAGTTGTAGAACTCAGAACTGGGGACAGCAATCCTTTTGACTAATATTGCATGAAAAAAGAAGACACACTTACACCTCTTCCACAACGTCCCCTTATTCTTGAACTTCAGGTAATCTGTGTCATTCGGTGTCAGCCTGCTTCCAAATTCCTAGTCAGCTGTGGTTCTTCAGTCTTTTGTTTTCTTTCATACCTAATAAAGTCCCTTTCTATTAGGCCTCAAGGGGCCACTTGTCTTCAAATAAGAAAGTTAATTTTATGATTAAAAATAAAGATGTTTGTCTCCTAATAGTCAGATATTACTAGTAGAAACTATTTTGATGATTACTCTTTGACCTAAATTTTCTGGATTTCCATTTCCTTATATTCAAAATGATGGGACTGGATTACATGAAGTCTAAGAACCTGTCTAATGCTATGATTTCTTCTCTTAAAAAAATCTAAATGAAAAGTATTTTTAAAAAATTAATTATTTCTCCCACCTCCACAGAGCAAATAAAAAAAAAAAACAAACCTTAATACATATATACACAGTCTGGCAAAGCCAATTCCCATGTTAGCCATGCTTGAAAATGCATGTCTCTTTCTGCATTTTAAATTCATCACCTTCAGCATGTGTGTCATTTTCCTTCTTTTGAATGTGTGGTTTATCACTGCGTTGATCAGAGTTCTGAAGTCTTTCAAAGTTGTTTTTCTCTATAGTGTTATCATTGAGTGATTATTCTTCTAGTTCTGCTCACTTCACTCTCCATTAATTTTTAAAGGTCTTCCCAGTTTCTTCTGAAAATTTCCCTTTCATCATTTCTTATGGCACAATAATATTCCATTACATCTGTAGAGTACATTCTAGTGTATTAGTCAGCCCCCCAATAGCAGGACAACTTCTCAATTTCCAGGTTTTGGCTACCACAAAAAGAGCTATAAATATATATATTTTTTTGTATAGGTCCTTTTCTTCTTTCTTTGATTACTTTGGGGGTAAAGGCCTAGTAGTTTGTAACTGGGTTAGGTGGTTTACACAGTTTTGGTACATATTACTTTTTCAAAGTGGCTAGACCAATTCAAAGCCCCACTTAGAGTACGCTAGTATGCCTATTTTCCAGCAGACCCTCCAACATTTGTTATTTTTCTGCTTTTGTCATCTTATCATCTATCGTACTCTGAGAGATATGAGTAGCATCTTGAAATTGCTTTAATTTAAATTCTTTAATTATTAGTCATGTGAGCATTTTTATATGATTATTAATAGTTTGGATTTCTTCCTTTGAAAACTGGTGTTCATAGCTTTTGACCAGTTATCTTCTAGGGCATGTCCCTTAGGCTTAAAAACTTGAATCAGTTCCTTATAAATCTTGGAAATAAGACCTTATCAGAGAAACTGGTTGCAGAGATCCCCTCACTCTGTTTCCCTTCTAATTTTTACTATATTAGATTTGTTTGTATTATACCTTTTCAATTTTATGTAATTAAAATTTCCCATTTTATCTTTCGTGATCATCTCTATCACTTGTTTGGTCATGAAATCTTGTACTTTTCATAGATCTGAAATTATTCTTGGTCCTCTAATTTGTTTACAATGTGAACTTTTATATTCAGAGTACATACCCATTTGGACTTTATCTTGGTTTATAGTTTGAGGTGTTGGTCTAACCCTAATTTTTGCCAGACTGCTGTCCAATTTTTTGATGAGTTTTTGCCAAATAGTTTTTCTTTTATTACTAGAGTATTTGGGCTTATACAATACTATGCTACTGTTTTGCTTTTCACTTCTGAGTGTTGTGTATCAATTTGTCCAAGTGATAAACCTCTATTTAAAAAAGTACCAAATCATTTTAGGGATTACTGCTTTGTAGTATAATCTGAGGTATGGTCCTAGTTTTAATGATTCCCGCTTTGTAGTTATAGTTGTAGTCTGAGATCTGGTACCAAATCACATTCCTTTCCATATTTTGCCTGTATTTTTACCCTTTAGATTCTTGACCTTTTGTCTTTTCATATGAATTTTGTCATTTTTTTGTAGCTTTATAAAATATTAGGAAAAATACTTTGGGAATTTTATTGGCATAGCAATGAATAAATGAATAAATTTAGATAATATTATAATTTTCATTATATTGGCTTGACCTATCCATGAGCAATATACATATATATTTAGCATATTAAGTCTATCTTTATTACTACAAAGAGTGTTTTATAGCCCTTAGGTGAATCTTAGAAAATGTACTGCCAAGTATAACTTCTATAGTTTTTTAAACGGGATTTGTTTTTCTAAGTTCTTATTGAATTTTGTTGGTTACATAAAGGAATAATGATGATTTATGTTGATTTATGTTGTATTTTGAAAATTTGACAAAGTTATTATTTCAATTAATTTTGAAATTAACTCTCTAGAATTCTCTTAGTACATTTTCAATGTCATGGAGTTATAATTTTGTTTTCTCTTTGCCTATAATTATTTCCCCAATTTATTTTCTTGTATTATTGCTATGGCTTGCATTTCCAGCACTGTGTTACATAGTAGTGGTGATCAAAGCCTCTTTGCTTTCCCTCTGATCTGATTGCAGAGGACTCTAATTTTTCTCAATTACATATATTTGTTCTTGGAGTTAGATAAATACTGTTGGCTATATTAAGGAAAAGTCCACTTACTCCTGCGATTTTTAGAGTTTCAAAAAGAAAAAAAATGTTGGATTTTGTTAAAAACATTTTTGGCATCTATTGATCTAATCATATGATTTTTATTATTTTTATTATTGACATAGCTTATTATATTTATAGTTTTGCTTGTATTGAATTGTATGTTCAACTGTACAATTGCCCTCCTGATATAAACCCACCCCAGTCATAGTGTATAATCTTTCTAATATGTCATTTTAGCCTACATGTCAATATTTTATTGAAATATTTTCTATCAATGTTTATTACAGATGTTGGTTTAAAGTTTTCTTTCTTTTCACTGTATCCCCTTGGTTTAGGACTAAAGATCATGTTTGTGTCAAAGACTGAGACTGGACAGGCTTTAGTGCAAATAATCTGCTAAGTATTAGAATTAATTTTTCTTTAAAAATTAAATGTTTGATAGAATTTTCATGGGACTCTATTTGCTTCTGGAATTTTTTTTTGGAAGTTTATTATGGTACCCATCTCTATAATTCAATGAAACAAGCATTTATTAAGCACCTACTATGTGCCAAGCATTCTGCTAAGCAATTTACAAAGATTATCTTATTTGATCCTTACAATAATCCAGGGAGATAGGTACTCTGTTTTACAGTTGAAGTAACTGAGGCAGACCCTTAATTTGCTAAGGGTCACAAGCTACTAAGTCTCTGGGACTGGATTTGAATTCAAGTCTTCCTGACTCCAGTTCCAGTGCTGTATCCACTGAGCCACTTAAGGGGGTTTTGGTGGGTCAACTTACAGGATTAATGAAGGTTGGACCCCCAGCAGCTCCTTGCTGCATTGTCCCTTTATTGTCCCCCCACCCCTCCTGCTGCATAGCTTCTCTCCGTCATCTCCACACTGCATCTATCCTCTAATGCCAGGCATCGTGGACCTTTCCAATTGCACCCTTCTTTCTTTTATTAAGCCTCTTCTCCACTCTTGCCCTCCACAGTGTAGTTTTTCCTTCTGTAGAACTGTGGAGGGAATAACTCCAAATTCTGGCTGCTTGTGAGACAGTTCTTTCATGCTTCTGAGGCCAAGATGCCCCTGGGCTTTTAAAAACTGTTGTTTTATATTCAGAATCATGGCACTCTCCTTTCACACAAAGGTTAATAAAAGAAAGATATGAACCTTTCTTCCCTGTACTGCTTTATTGACTTTCTTATTGTTCCACTCTGTGATTCTTCTGTGGAAATCACCTGTACTTGAGGGACAAGGGCCTATATTAATGGGAAAGGAGTTCCTGATAGGCCATGATAATAAGATACACATAATTAATAATAACAGCTCGTATTTATATCAGGTACCATGCTGAGTGCTTTATAAATAATTTCTTATTTGGTTCTTACAACAAGCCTGGGAGGGAGGTGCTATTATTATCCCCATTTCACAGATGAGGGAACTGAAGCAAACATTTAAATGAATTGATTGAGATCACACAGCTTGTAAGTGTCTGAGTCTGAATTTGAACTCATTCCTTCTCAACTATGAGCCAGGTACTTTATCCACTGAGCTACCTAGTTGCCTCTAGAACACTTTAATATGAGTTTGTAAAGTCCCTCTAACTTTATGTGTGAAAGATAATTGATTGGCTATGTGATTATTATTATTGTTATTATGAGCAATGGCATAAGTAACACATTTTAAAGGACAGCAATGCAGCTATTGTGAGCTCCTGGGTATGCCACAATCATCTGCTATTATGATAGAATAATGGGGGACCTGGGAGAAGTCTCTTCATTATTCCATATCAATAGTCACAATACCCCAATGATGCTCTTCAGATCTCATTATGCTATTCAGATTAAACTTCTGAATTTCAAGATGTTCTTAGGGCTCTCAATGAAATTCTACTCTGACTATACACTCACAGATAGATTTTTTCTTATTGTGGGCTCATGATATAAGTTTATAGCTCAATTTCTTCCTCTAGACAGGCTATATTGTAAATGGATCCACTGTATCAACTTTAGAAGCTTTGTTTTTAACCAGCTTTGCTTCCCCCAGCCCCTGTAAATGAACGATTCTTATTTTCTGCATGTTGGATCATAAATTCACATATGTCTCTAATGGTTTAATCCTATTATTTTCATTTTTTACCCTCTTGATTTGACTTTAATGAAACACATGGTATAAACCATGCCGCCTCAGATTGCCAATTTAGTGCACATCAATGGGCTGGAATATTTTCATGCATCTATGATGTTCTCAGCATATGCACCTGTTTAAAATGGGGTCAGCTATTGAATGAGTTAAATGCCAAGTGATAAAATTTGCCAATTTATAATGTACCCTTTCAGTATAATTTGAAAAAGACACTGGTTTAAAAAAAATGAAGAATTAATCCACTGGGTTTTTTTTGTCTACACAATTCCAGACCATTGCCTCACAGGATTGTTGACAGAAAAGCACTATGTAAATGTAAGTTAATATTATTATTATTACTTTTACAATTTAATTTTATTGAGGATTTAAAATTCCTCCTAGGGAAAGAACTATCAAAATGACCAGTTTTTAAAGCTCTGCTTCAATAAAAACAGACCATTGCAAGTATGGGGTTTTAAGTTACACAAAATTAAAAACTTTTCCTTCAACTATCTTGTTTAAATTCAGTTCATGCATGTGTGCTTGCTTGTGTGCGTGTATGTGCTTGTGTGTGTGTGTTTGTGTATAAAATAATACCTAGGAGTTTTCTAATGATTATGATTTTGTTCTAAGGAGAAGGCTAAGATCATTGGAAGCTGCCAGATCTTTCCTTCCCAATAGAAAGCTGATTTTCCTTAGTCCCAGTGATTGGGTATGTGAAGGCCCTGCCTTTTACAACTAGCTCAGGCTTAGATTTTTGGCTTTAAGCTAAAAGACAACCCATTTCAGTTGAGGATTCCAGTTAAGGCCCGATGAGAGGTAGACAGAGACAGATAGTAGCAGAGACTATCTTCCTAGAGTTACCATTATTTCAGCAGAACCAACACAAACTGAGTTCTGTGCTTGTCCTAAGTGACCTTGTTTCATTGGTCTTAAGTGATTGCTGTGACTCGCCTCAAGTCTGGTGTTACTACTAAATGAATTACTACCACTAGAACTGAGATTAACAGGCCAGTCTTGTTGCTGTTACTTGTTGCCTACTAAAAATTCAAGGACAGTTTATATTTTGGGAGACTCCTTGTCTAAGGAGAAAGATTGCATTAAATATGGTTTAATGCAGTCTTTTTGCTTACATGCTGATAGTTTTCTTTTAAGTATGGTCACTTTTAAACTCATAAATTTGTGTGCCAAAAATTAAAGTTTTTTTAAAACCTTCTTTGTAACTTTGCATCCTCTCTTCTTCTAATTTCCCAGATACGTTCTGTCAAGGACATTCTCAGGATTAGTACTCAAGATGAGAAGATTAACTATTCTGATATAACCCCTACCTCTCAGATTATATATCATCTTTAGGCTAATTATGAGAATTATTCCATTATAGCTGCCTTCCAGACAGTAGGCATCTACATCTAAGGCCACCGAGGGGCTTTGAGATGCCTCAAAAATTAATCATAATTTTGGAAAAGACTTTCCACTAGCTGAGGCATATGTGCCTTAACCAATCAGCAGCCTTAAATCTTTAAGGAAACTCTTTGAGTGGGGACCTTACTGATAAGGAATGAAGCAAGGCTTTTTCTCTATGTAAACAAGAGCAAGCCTACCTTTAATGGCCCTGCTGCAGGTGTGGAGAAGGCTGATAGAGGAATAGTACTGGAAGAATTTGCCCCTCATCTTGAAGCACATGAGGGTGCTTTAGCAGCTTCTGTACTTCCTATAATTGTTGTTTTTCTGAAATTTGCCCTGCTGTGACTAAATACCTCTGGAATATACATGAGTTTTATGTTGGATTTTAGTTTAATCTCTTAGCGGTTTAGAGGTAATGCTTACCATGTAACTATTCGTTTAGGGAGCATTTGCTGTTAAACATTGAGGAATGAGCATGACAGCCTAGTCCCCCTTCCAACCCTTGGAATTAGCTCCACAAACCTAGGACAATTTCATGCCCCTAGAAGAGCTCAGTGGGGAGTGATAGAGCCTAGTACTTCTTGGGGAAGTGGGCCTTACAAGAATAGGGCGATTATATCACCAGGAAATATCAGTGGCTTTAAGCAATTAGAGATATGACTTGCTTCTCCAAACATATGTCCTGGCCACATGTGTTCCCTATGTTTGTGCCCCTCATATGCCCCTTTGCATATCCACTCTGAAAATGTGTATATTATATAAGAGAGTGAGTCCTAGGTTTAGGGAAGGAATATTGTATTGCTCTTTTTCTTAGCATACTATTTCATTAAATACCTTTGTTTGGAACTAATTGTGCCCTTTGGCTGACTAGTAAAAGTTCACACACTGGATGGGGCTTATGAGCCATGGTTTTGAGGTGGCTATAACATCTCAGAATACTTTGAGCCTGGGGTGTCCAAGTAAGGGTGTCTTTCCATGTTCCCAGAGACAGCAAGAGGCAGAGCTAGTTCTCTACATCAGTTCTTCTGATTCTTAAGTCTCAGGATGGTGATACTACGCCATTTTCCCTCATATAATTGTAGAAGAGATATCTCATGGTGGTATTTGGTTGTCAAATGAGTAGTATAGACAACTCAAGCTATGAGTTCAGGGTTTGGTATATTGGGGAAAAAAAATACCATTTATATAGTGCTCTAAAGTTTGTAAAGCACTTGGAGGACAGGATTTACACTCAGTTCCTAATTATTCCTAGGCCAAATCCTTTTATATTACAGCAGAGGTGTCAGACTCAAGGCCTTAGCCAGCAAAACTCTCAAATAGGGCCTGAACCAGATCAAAACATAACCAGATCAAAACATAATTGGGAAATATTTAACAAAATAAATGAAAATGTAATACAACATAGATAATGTTCATTTGTGATTTTTCTAAGTCAGTATGAGAATGGTAGGGTTCTGCTTCTATTTGAGTACGACACTGTACCATATCACACTGTCTCATGTAATAAGATGAATAGCATATTCGAGTTCATCCAATAAGGATAATTTTGTCTACTTGATTCCCCCAAAGAAAGGAGCAAAAAGTTCATGAGCCTCCTCTCTTTCTTGGGAACCCCAGCACTCCAAGGAGGGTGAGTCTTGATGGTTAAGGAAACTTCTAGAGGTAGAATTCAGGCTGGATGCTTGTTAAAAAATGTGAGTGGATTCACGAATGCTTTCAACTTGTCCTTTGCCCCTATTTCTGCTGCCTAAATGAATTGCCAAAGAAGCTTGTGCTCCTGTTAATAAGCAATAAGACCTGGTAGGCAAGGGTTTGCTGGGGAATTAGGTGCAATATGACAAAAGGCCAGAGGCGTCAAGGTACTTTCCATGTTGAGAAGACTGGTCCCTCCTTTTGCTGTAGTACTAGAAATTTGCCCAGCTCAATGAGATCAGATGACGGACCTACTTGGGACCTGATCGGGGCAGCCATGAAAGAAATCTGTTCCATTTTAGTCAGGTCACTTGGAGAATAGAGATCTCACATTTTGTCTGTTCCTCAGAAGGGGAAGCAGAGTGGGCTAAGTAGTGGATTCAGAAGCAGGAGACTGAAGTGACAGAGAGATGGGGGAAATGGGGAGGGGTAGAATCCTGGGTCATCTTGGTTGAGTCAGAACTTCTGTTTAAGCCTTAGTTTCTCCATCCATAAAATGGCCATGAGAGTAGGTCATACTTTAAGCAGAACTGAAATAGGAAATTAGAAACTTCAAATATTCACACTATGACGTGGATTTTCACTTTATAAAACCAATAAGAATTTCTTAAATGCTTGCTATGTATGAGGTGTTGTGATACTGGAGACACACAAAAAAGCAAAACCAGTCCCTGTCCTTAAGGAGTTTACAATCTAATCTTTTCCAAAAGATTCTCTACTTTGCCAAAAGACTCCTGATAGTTTCTCTGTCAAAGCTACTCTTGTATATTTAAAATAGGGTTTAGTTTACACAATTTGCCTATAATTTCAGCAGCCCATTATTGTAAAAAGTGAGCCACACATCAACAATTAATCAATAATTAATTATTCATTCATTTATTATTCCTATGTTTTGGGAACATTGTGCTCAGAGTTGAAGATACAAAGGAAAATCAAAGATGGTCGCTATCCTCAGGGAGTTTATACATCCTAATGAGAAAGACAGAACGCACCGCAATGTTGCATGTAAGGTGCCTGCAGGGAAGGTTACTAAGGATGGAGCAAATGCAGGATCTGCAACTTCTTCCCTCATGTAGATTGTGAAGAAAATGCTTACATGGTGGTTAATAGATGTGTGTATAGAACATTACAGCTCTTTACATGCCTATTGTCTCAGTCTTTGCCTCTTATGACCTTCAAGTTTGTTGAAGACTAAAATGGTAGATAGGTAATAACCTGTTCTCCTCATTTGGCCTCAGACACTTACTAGTTGTGTGACCCTGGGCGAGTCATTTAACTTCTGTTAATCTCAGTTTCCTCATCTGTAAAATGGGTATAAAAAGGACATCTACCTCTCAGTGTTGTTGTTGTTGCAAGGATCAAATGAAGTCGTAATTGTACAGTTCTTAGCATGGTGCTTGGCAGGTAGTAAGTGCTATATAAATGTTAGTGATGATAATGGTGGCCATGATCATACTGAAGAAGCTGGTAGAGATAATGAATGTGCCCCAGGGCACATACTGTCTCGATACCTTTTCCCTCAGCCACTCATTTTGCATAAGATCCACTAGGAATCTGGGAAACACGATTGATCCCCATAAGTTAGGGTGAAGTATTTCACTTAGGGAATCTAGTTCTGAACTTTAGCTCTGCTTCAGCTAGTGCAGTGGTTCTCAACCTTCCTAATGCCACAACCCTTTAATACAGTTCCTCATGTTGTGGTGACCCCCAACCACAAAATTATTTTCATTGCTACTTCATAACTGTAATTTTGCTACTGTTATGAATCATAATGTAAATATTTGATATGCAGGATGTATTTTCATTGTTACAAATTGAATATAACTCACAGGTTGAGAACTGCTGGGCTAGTGGAACTAGAGAGGCTTCTGCCAATCCCAGGCTAATGGTCTCTGCCCCTTTGGAAAGGGCACACTAGCACTCAGCTAGAAAAGCACCATAACAATCCAGCTGAAATAGTTCAGTAGCACCCAGCCAAGGCCTCCTCAAGGAGCAAAGCCTAGAAGTCTGGAGGATCAATCCATTCAGCAGAGAGGAGCTGGGCCCGTGGCTGAGTAGCTCGCCTGACACTACCCGGCACTGAATCGGTATTGTGCCCTGGGAGAAGCAAGCCTGGCAGAGCCACCTTTTCATTTGTGACTGTGTCATCTGTGAGGAACAGGCTCAGTCACCATTGAAGCCATTTTCCAGCACCATCACTGACCGTAGGCACCTCTGTGGACCTCAAGAAGTTTCACCAGACATAGAAAGGACCCTGGGCATTCCTGTTCTGGTTATGGCCTTGGCCACTGGTGTCTTGATACCATCGTACTTTAACTCTGTGCCCACTCTCCTCCTTCCACCCCCACCACACCCTGGACTCTCTGTGTCTTATGGGAGTTTGTCCCAGGTTGTTTTTTCTGTGGGTAGGGGGAATAAGTGTTTTGTAGCTTCTCTTCTCGGTGCGCATTTTGGATAAATGTCTTTTCTAAGAGTTAACTGAGTCTATTGGCTGTTAATAGGAAGCACACTGATGACAGCTTGTGAGCTGTCAGGAAGTCACTTACAGGGCTACCTTGAACATGGGGTAGCATTCAGATCTCTGGGGACCCAACCTGTCAGTCTGAATACAAGCTGAGGTCTCAGCTCGGTGATCAGTTAGCTAGTCAATTGGCATTGACCAACTCCATGTGCAAGGAACCATAATTCTAATAGAGGAAATGGCATATAAATAATTAAGGAGATAAATGTGGAGCAGATAATAATAACAATATTTGTTTGTTTAGTCATTTTAGTTGTCTCTGACTCTTTTGTGATCCCTTTTGGGGTTTTCTTGGGAAAGACACTGGAATGGTTTGCCATTTCCTTCTCCAGCTCATTTTACAGATGAAGAAACTGAGGCAAATAAGGTTTAAGTGACTTACCCAGGGTCATACAGATAGTAAATGTCTTTGGCTAGATTTGCACTCAGGAAGATGAGTCTTCTTGGCTTCAGGGCCAGAAATCTGTCCACTGAGCCACCTGGCTGCCCCCAAGATAATAATAATAGTAGCTAGCATTTATATAACACTTTGAGGCTTGTGAAATGCTTTACAAATGTTATTTCATTTGATCCTCACCAGCAACTCAGGGAGGTAGCTGCTATTATTATCACCACTTTACAGATGAGGAAACTGAGGCAGACAGAGATTAAATGACTTCCTCAGATTTGTGCAATAGTAAGGTCAGATTTGAGCTCATCTTCCTGACTGTAGTTCTTGGAGGCAGTAATGATAATGAGAATTTGAAGGTCTTCCCTGCTTTAAAGAGATACCCTGCCCCCTAATAGGCTGAATGTAATCACACGGAGCCTGTGGTGGGAGGAGTTTGCTGAAGGTGAAACCCACAGGAAGCTGGGAGTCAGAGCAGCTAGACTGGAGGGAGGAGAGGATATATCCAAGGGAGACAGTTAGGCTTGTGAGTAAATGTTGGTTTGTGGGAAGGCTAAAGGATGCTACGGCTCTCTATGCTGTTATGGCTTATTAACTTCTTCGCTACTGTGATGGAATTAGCTTACTGGTTTTGGGATTTGGTTTTCTAGTGTCTGAATAAATGTTTTGCCTCTGTCTTCTATATGAAGAGTCTGTTATATTTTGCAATTGAGCACTATTTAGGCGTATTTATAGTGACCGTCAGCACTGTGAATATTGCTTTGGTGTTACAGAGGCACACTGTGCATCTACCTTATCTTATCTACTTATCTACCTAGGTCAGGAGTGGGCAACCTGCAGCTTTGAGACCACATGTGGTCCTCTAGGTCCTCAAGGGCAGAATTTGACAGAATCCAAACTTTTTTGTTCTGTGAACAAAGTCACAGTCAAAAGGCTCTTGAGGACCTAGAGGGCCATGTGTGGCCTTCAAGGCTGCAGATTCTGAGCCCCTGACGCAGATGAAAGGAATCTGATAGAAATGAAAAGGGCTTCCTGTGCAAGAAGCTATTTGAGATGAGGCCTGAAGGAAGCCAGAGAGGATGTTACATATGATTTAAGGGTAACAGAGAAGGCCCCATCCCTCCCATAGGTACTCCTTTTATTTGATGTATATTGAAATACCTTTCAAGAGGTATAAAGCCTTTCAAATTATAATTGGAGAAAGGCTCAAAATGCAAATCCTTTTGGATAGGAAGCAGAGTGACCTAAATTCACTTAGAAGCAAAAATGATTGAAACTGAATATTTTCCTTAGAACAGTTTTCTGTAGTAGGGAGGAAGAAAGAGTTGTAGGACAATAAAGGGTGAGTGCAGGAGGAAATGCCACTTGTTGAGGATGGAATGGAAAAGGGCACAATAATCTGTTTGCTGAATTGAGTTGTGAACACCAAAGAAAAGCTCTGGCAACACAATTGTGTAAAGGGTTGGCCTTGGACAGTGGGACTTATTTAATTAGTGTCAGGAAAGGAACTTTTTTCCACAACCTCCCTCCTTTCTAGTTGCTTCCAGAGATACTGTGAGGATTACCAGTGTTTCAATTGGCGTCTGCAGTATTCTCTCTTCACTCAGAATGCATTGAAGAGCTTTGTCTGAGCTGTACATAATCTTACCTCAACCTTTGTAATGAAGAGGCAAAATAAACATGCTTGGTGAGTTTTCCCTGCTATTTGAACTCAGTATTTGTGCATCATTTTCCAGTTCTGTTTTATCACTTTATCTTTTTTTCAAATTCAAACTCCATTTATCCACATTTCAAGGGCAGATTGCAGGGAGGTTTGGCTGAAAATCATCTGTGAAGCAGGAGGTCTTTATCTGAGGAGTAGGTTGGGGTCATTGCAACTGAAACTCTCTTGATAAACTAGGATTGGGAGAAAGTGGGGGATTTCTTTGCCAAGGATGACCCATGATTCTCTGCCTGTTCTTTAGACATCTCCAGCCTTAGACATTTATTGTTTCCTCTCTGAGAGGCAGGGATGAAGATGGATTTGGAGTTTAATTATTTGCTGCATTCTCAGACCTCCATCCCTGGCAAGGTTATAAAAAACAAACAACAACAACTACAAAACTGCTCCAAATCTCACTTGGAAAATAACCTAGATGGTCTAGAATTGAATGAAGACTTTAGAGATGCAAGGTGTATGACTGGCTATCACCAAAAAGGCCATCTATCTCCAATACAGCCGGTTTTGCTATAATGAGACATGCATGTTCCTGAGAATCACCTTGCTTCACCTTGCAAAACTGCACAATAAAAACCACAGGGCTTATTGGGGAAAATGGGCTCAGGGAAACAACCTTCAAAACTTTGTCAAGGATACATTGAAAATGATAGGAACCTAATTTAAAAAACCCATAGTTTATACAAGCTAAATGGTTAAAAAAAATCCCTGAATAAGTAAAATAAATAGTGGTGGTGTTACTGGCTTTGGGTTAATGCTCCACATATGCCCCGCATCCCACAGAGTCCAGGCTGGTGATGTCAGGTTGTTGCAAGTGAGAAGGCAGAGTCCCTGATGGTAGTAGGGAGCCTTAACTTGGATGGGGGGGAGGGCCTCATCCATGGTGGAAGGTGGGAGATGGGAGTACAGACCAATCCTCCTCAGCCCACAATATGTACTATGCCAAAAGACACATAATAAATATGACACTTTACCCTTAAAAAGGACTGAATTTTGCTTGTAGAAGTGGGCTTGGGAAGGGTTGCATCTTGTGACTGATTGTGAAATGTTATCAAACTTTGCAAGACAACATTTGGGGTGAACTGAGGTGCCTGGGGAAGGTTTGAGGTGTGTGCCTGTGTATGGTTTGTGCTTGGTTCAACTGGGTACTATTTTCTGTTTCTAGCTGATGAAATCGTGCATAAGTAAATGTGAAATTTACTAAAATTGTTCCTTAACATATCAATTGTGTTGGAACAAATTTGTGTTTTCACAACAAGCATTACAACAGAATTGACTGTACTTCAATATTTTGATGGACTCATTTCTTCAATAAGAATAGAGTTTTATATACTTATTTGCAAAGTTTGCAAAGCACTTTAAAGACATCTCTTTTGATCCTCAGTGGGCCCTCTAAGGTTGGTGCTATTATCCCAATTTTGTAGTTGAGGAAGGGAGGCTCAGGGGAATAAAGGGGTCAGGTGGTCAATATATGTCAGAGAAAGGACTTGATCTCTGATTTTCTTGATTCTAAGTTTAGCTCTAACCATTGTACTATGCCATCTCTCAATGTGGATATGCTTTTCTGTGAAATTCTTTTTCATATCTTTCTGTAACCTTCTCCCTCTTTCCTTTATCATAGAATGTTCACCCAGAATGTTGGAGGTCTTCTGTCTTTTTGAAAAACGTTTTGAGGGCAGCAGTGCAAGACTCCAGCTGCCTCTCTGTTGACCCTTACTCACTTCGCGACCAGCCTTCATCCTTTTCTGTTCTTACATGACTCTAAGGTTGTCTTTCACATCACGTAGGTGGCACCGTGCTTCTTTCTATTACATTTGTGTCTTGTACAGACTTTAATTCTTTTGAGATTTTCATGTTTCATGATTTATAGCTGTGGAATGAGAGAATATTGGTGCTAAAAAGGATTGGTTTGGGGAACATTGAAAGCAGTTCAGACTGGGCTCCTTTTTTCTTTAATTCTGGACTTGGCTGATTGTCTGATTGTAGGACCCGTTCAAGATTTAAATATACATTATATATACATTGGGATACACCCACCCACACCCACCCACCCACACACACTCTCTCACACACACAACTTTTCTACCCTTCCCACAGAAACCTATTCACCTGGAAGTTCACTCCACCCCTTGATTTCTTATACTTGAAGAACCCCCACTTTGGCCTCTTCCTCTGGTTGACCAGTTCCTCCCAGAGCCTGCATTTTAAGGAGGACACCCAGGCCGTCATGTTTTTTTTCATTTCTCTTTAGGTTGTTCCAGTATATACTAGGCTATCTCCCCACAACATTTCTGTCTTTTAGATTCCTTTTGTGTTCTGTCTCCCGCCATTTGAATAGAAGCTCCTTATGGGCAAGAACTGTCTTTTGTTTTTCTCTATATTCTCAGCATTTAGCCCTGTGTTTGTCACATAGTAAATGCTTGATAAAGGCTTCTTCACCTCTAATATGCGCTGATAGACCAACTCAATGGACTGCCCTTCCAACTTCATGAGTAAAATGTTATTTACCAGTCTGACGTTTAGGCTGATGATCTCTTTCGAACAATCACAGACCTCGCTGTCACGTTCTTGGGTTCAGTACAAGCAGCACATTTTGAGTAGTAGCGTTTTCTGTTTGTGTTCCATGTAGGACATCCTCCAATATACTCCCAAACACCTCAGATTAGCATTGGTTTCCCTGTTTTACGTAGGTAGTGATATTGTTACTGAGTGAGTCATGGAGCAAATTAAAAAAGCACACAATTCAAATTATTCTTATTAAAATGCACTATACTTTAGTGGCAGTGTGGCATCTTGGATAGAGAGCTAGCCTTTGAGTCAAGAAGATCTGAGTTCAAATCCTGTCTCTGACCACCTGATATTATGTAAGATATTTAATCTCTTAGTGCATTAGGCAACTCCTTAAGCCTTCATGTTCCACTATGCCCAAAGGGCAATCAAATTGTCCTTACCCGTCTGTAGCCCAAAGAGATCATAGAAAAGGGAAAAGGATCCACATGTGCAAAAATATTTACGGCAGCTCTTTTTGTGGTGGCAAAGAATTAGAAATTGAGGGGATGTCCATCAATTGGGAAATGGCTGAACAAGTTGTGGGTATAAGAATGTAATGGAATACTATTGTGCTCTAAGAAATGGTGAGCAGGTGAATTTCAGAAAAACCTGCAAAGATTTATAGGAATTGATGCTGAGTGATATGAGCAGAACCAGGAGAACATGGTACATAGCAACCATAACTATGGTTGATTTAGCTCTCCTCAGCAGTACCATGCATGATCCAAGACAATTCCAAAAGACTTCTGATGGAAAATACTATTCATATCCAGAGAAAGAATTGATGGAGTCTGAATGCAGATCAAATTATACTATTTTCACTTTTTTGTTTCTCTTCCTCACTTTTTTACTTTCAATCTGTTTCTTCTTTCATAAGATGACTAATATGGAAATAGGTGTTTTACATGTTTCTACGTGTATTACATATATAGATTGTTTATTATGTTAGGGAAGGGGGAGGGGAAGTAGAGAGGGAGAAAAATTTGGAATTCAAAAATCTTTCAAAGAATGAAGGTTGAAAATTGGCTTTAACTGTAATTGGAAAATATATTATTAAATGTTTAAAAATAGAAATCAAGTGACTCAGAGTCACATAAATAAACAAAAAAAGCCTTCATGTTCTAGTACAGTTGTCTATCTTCCTTGGTGGAGGGAGTTTCCTCACCAGGAAATCTCCTTTATCAATGTAAACACAGTTCTAGACTCAAAGAAAGCAACATATGCCATTGTACAAATCAATGAACAGAAATTATATATTACAAGTTTCTAAACAAAGTCCTGTAACTAATGACTAGTTTTTGATGTGCAGCAAAATGAATGAAAAGAAAAATCCATGAACAGACTTTCGTCCTATGGAATCTCTCTCTGCGACACCTCCAGTGACTTACTGCCGCCATTCAGAAGACAAAGCAGCCTGGAAGATGGAGATTTTACCCCTAAAGATGATGAGATGATCTCAGGAGTCAGCCCCAAGTCTCATCCCCTATTGTATCTCTTCTGTTTTTCAAACAAAGATCTGCTGGGATCTTTTCAAGTTGGTCATGAGGGTCGAGGTGAGGAGTGTGTTGTGAATATGGGCTGGTTAGCCTATCCAGGCGTACCTAGACATAGGTACACTAACCAAATTAAAAATGGAGGAGTTAGGGAACTAAATGTGTGTATGAAAGAGTGTAACAGTATGTTTATTTGGCATGAACCCATTGACCAACAAGTTAGAATCAGAAGACATGGGTTTGTTTTTTTGTTTTATGTAGCTGTTTTTCAGTTGTGTCCAACTTCCACGCTCCCTTTTGGGGTTTTCTTGGCAAAGATAATGGAGTGGTTTGCCATTTTCTTCTCCACTTCATTTTACAGATGAGGAAACCGAGGCAAGTAGAACGTTAAGTGACTTGCTCAGGGTCATACAGCTAATAAATATCTAAAGCCAGATTTGAACTCAGAAAGATGAGTCTCTTTGATTCCAGACCCAGCAGTCTATCCACTGTGCTACCTAGCTGCTCACATGGGTTTGTATCTATGCTTTATTTCTTACTACCTCTGTGACCTTGGGTATATTACTTAACCTCTCTGTTCCTTCAGCGATATAATGAGGGAGTTGAACTATCTGACCTCTAGGTTTCCTTCAAACTCTAAACACTGTGATTCTATGAATTTATTTAATGACAACGTGGGACATGCAAGAGGAATTGGAGAGATAGAGTCTGCCCTGGTAGACCTGGGTTAGGGAGCTTAAATCAGAGCTAGAATAATCTGTAAGCCAGAAAATTCCATATGAATGTTAGTCATTATTATTATTCCTTCCTATTATCATTAAGGGACAGCTAGATGGCACAGTGGATGCAACAACGTGGTTTTGAGTCAGGAGGACCTGAGTTCAAATCCTACATCAAATGCTTACTGGCTGTGTGACCCTGGGAAAGTCACTAAACCCTGTTTGTCTCAGTTTCCTCATTTGTAAAATGAGCTGGAAAAGAAAATGGTAAACCTCTCCAGTATCTTTGCCAAGAAAACCCCAAATGGGACTACAAAGAGTTAGATGTGACTGAATAAGAACAACAAACATACAAACACCCCCACAGCTACACAAACATTTTTATAATACGTATCAATAATATAAGTTGAGGACCTGTGGTGCATCTCAACTACTCAGCGCGGACAGAACCTCATTGATTAGTGATGGACGTGATCCTAGAGAGACAGGCTGAACACTTCCATAGTGTTCTCAATAGACCATCATCGATCATCACTGAGGTCATTGACTGTTTACCTCAGGTTGAAGTCAATCCCTCCTTAGCTGAAGCTCCACCTGAAGAAGAGGTTTCTGAATGCCATTAGGCTCCTTTCATGTGACAAAGCACCTGGTGCTGATTCTATTCCAGCTGAGATTTATACGGTAGGGGAGCCCCCTGTTCATACAAAAGCTGACTGAAATTTTCCACATTATATGGCAAGAGGAGGTCATTCCTCAGGAGTTCAAGGACACCTCCATTGTCCATCTCTATAAAGGTGAAGGAAATAGACTGTAGTGTGACAATCACAGGGGGGTCTCTCTCTTAGTCATTGCTGGTAAGATTATTATTTTATTTTATTTTTTTTTGCTCTTTTGGAGGTGGAAAGGTAGGGCAATTGGGGTTAAGTAACTTGTCCAAAGTCACACAGCTAGTAAGTGTTAACTGTCTGAGGTCAAATTTGAACTCAGTTCCTCCTGACTCCAGGGCCGATGCTCTATTCACTGTGCCACCTAGTTGCCCCTGATGGCAAGATTCTTGCCAAAGTCCTCCTTAATAGGCTGATCCTTCACCCGGAAGATGGTCATCTACCTGAGAGCCAGTGTGGTTTCAGAAAGGGTTGAGGAACAGTTGATATGGTATTTGCTGCCTGACAAGGCAGGAGAAATGCCAGGAGCAAAGAGAGGTCTGTACACAACATTTGTAGATCTGCACAATGCCTTTGATACTGTTAGTTGTGAGGGCTTATGGAAAATTATGTCAAAATTTGGTTGTCCAGAGAAGTTCATTAGCATTGTATGTTTATTCAACACCAGGAAAACTCAGGTGCTCCATCAATCACCACCACACCATCCATACATGGAACCAGTGGTTACAGCAAATGGAGAAGTTTTGAATGCTGTGGATAAGTTCATTTACCTTGGTCGTGTACTTTCCAGGGTTGTACACATTGATAACAAGGTTGAAGCCCATATTGCCAGAGCTGGCTCAGTGTTTGGGAGGCTCCAAAGGAAAGTATGGGAGAGAAGAGGTATTAGACTGACTACCAAACTTAAGGTCTACAGAGCTGTGGTGCTGACATCATTGTATGCCCATGAAACCTGGACCATCTACCGCACCATGCCAGGAAATGGAATCATTTCCATTTGAACTGTATGTATTGTTTATATATCATATATAAAATGTTCATATATATATTATATATGTGAGTATTTAAGTATTTATCTATATATAACTTGTTTATATATCTTAGATACCAAACCCTTATCAGAGAAATCTGATATGAAGATTTTCCCCATTTGATCACTTCTCTTCTCATCCTAGACGCATTAATTTTTTTATAGAAGGTTTTCAGTTTCAAGTAATCAAAGCTAACTATTTTATCTTTTGAACTTGCCTCTATGTCTTGTTTGGTTAAGAAGATATCTCTTACCCATAGTTGTAAGAAGTATATGATCTGTTCGTCTTTTAATTTCTTTATAGTATGATCTTTAATATTAAGGCATATTTATATGTAGATTTTTTTTTTTGTTGAATGTGGTATAAGGTGTTGTTTAAAGCCCATTTTTGGACAGAATGCACTCAGTTTTTCCCAGGATTTTCATGAAATAGATTTTTTTCTAGGTAATTTATGTTTTTCACTTTTTCAAACACTTAGTTCTTGAGTTTCGTTGTTTGGGATTCTCATTTTTCTAGTCTAGTCCATTAATTTATCTATTTTTCTAACCAGTACTAGATGGCTTTGATGACTCTTGCTTTACAATTTGGGATCTGGAAGAACTACTCCCTCTTCATTTCTACTTCTTTTCATAATCCCACTGGATATTTCAAATCTTTTACTCTTTCAAATGAATTTTGTTATTATTTTATCAGGATCTATAAAGTATCGACTTGACCATTTGATTGGTAGGGAATTTAAAAAGTACAAATTAAGTCTGGAAGCATTGTCATTTGGTTGCATAGGCACGGTTCAGCTATGAGCACTGAATGTGCCTCCAGGTATCGGAGTTGTTTTTTATTTCTTTAAACAACGCCTTGTAACTGAATGTATTCTTTTGTATGCTTTGGTAGGTCAATCTGCAGGTATTTTTGAATTTTGTAGTTATTTGGAACAGAATTTCCCTTTTTATCATTGTCTCTTTTAAAAATTATTATACAGAAACATTATTGATTTTTGAAGGCTTACTTTGTAACTTGCAACTTTTTTGGAATTGCTAACTTTTCAAATTTTCTGGGATTTTTCAAGTATACCATTATAGAATCACCAAATAGGAATAGTTTTATCTCCCCTTTATCTATCTTTGGGTCTTTCTTTTCTTTCTCTTGCCTTATTGCTACTGCTAGCATTTCCAGAACTATATAAAATGATAGTGGGGGAGAGCAGGAATCCTTGCTTCACTCTCACCTAGGCTTGGGAAGCTTCTAGTGTATCTTGAATTACATATGACGCTTTTTATGCCATTAAAAAGAAGTTCCTCTATGCCTGTACTTTGTAGGATTCCAGCATAAATGAGTGCTGTACTTTGTCAAAGACTTTTTTCTCATATCATGTAGTTTTAGATGTTTTGATTTTTAATATAATTAATTATGTTGATTTTTTCCTAGAGTTGAGCCATCCCATCTCACTTGATCGTAATAAATGATTTCTTGGATAAATCACCGTAGATGTATCGATAGGCTTTTGTTTAAAGTTTTTGAGTCAATATTCATTACTGATATTGACCTATCGTTTTACTTCTCTATTTTATCGTTCCCTGGTTTAAATATTAAGTGTACATTTGTGTCATAAAATGAATCTGGTGGGATGCTTTATTTCTTAAGTTTTGGGAATAATTTGTGAAGTATGGGTTGTATTTGTTCTTTAAATTTGATAGAATTCTCATGTGAACCCATTGGGACAAAAACCTTTTTCCTGTGGTAGTTCCTTTATAGCTAGATCTCTTTCTGTTACTGAGATTTGGCTATTTTAGATCTTTCTGATCTTCTGATAGTTCTGTCATTTGTATGTTTTTGAGAGTGTTCTTCTATTTCTTTGGTGCGCTCAGTTTTGCTAGCATACAACTGTGCATAATATGTTCTAATTATTATTTTTATTTCTTCTGGTTTTGTTTTAACTTCCTCATTTACTATTTTATTGATTTGATTTTCTCCTCTCTTCTTTTAATCAGACTAACTAAAAGTTTATCAATTTTTTTTCCTTTCAAAGAGTCAGTTCTTAATTTTATTTGTGATTTCTATAGTTTTTTTATTTTAAGTTTATATCTCTTCTAATTTTTATCATCTTCATCTTTGTGTTCATTTCAGGTTTGCTTATTTTTGTTTTCTAACTTAAAATTCATATTCAATTCATTAATATTTTCTTTTTATATTTTGTTAATGTATTTTAATATGGAGATGATCCCTCTCCCCCACCCCCGAGGACTGCTTTAGTTACATCCCAGAAATGTTGGTATACTATTTCATTATTATACCTTTCTTTCACATAACTATTAATTGTTTCTGTGATTTGTTCTTTTACCCACTCATTTATTTAGGATTTCATTGGGTCTGTTTCTTTTTTGTGATGTTTCCCAAACCAATGAATACTTTTATTGGGTTATGCTCTTTAAAGGATATATTTACTATTTTGCCTTTTTATATTTGTTTATGATATCTCTGAGTTTTAATACATGGTCAACTTTTGTAAAAGTTTTATGTCTTGCTGAGAAATATATATATATGTAATCTTTCTTAGAAGATGCCATAGGTTTTTTTTAATCTCGAATTTCCCCAGTAATTTATTCAGTTCTATATTTTCTCTTTTATTTATATTTCTGTTAGACTTACTCAAAACTGAGAGAGGAAGATTGAAGTCTTCTGTCACTATTATGTTACTGTTTATGTCTTCTTGTAGCTCACTTAATATTTCTTTTATGAATTTGGATGTTATGGCATTTGGAGCACATATGTTTATTATTAATGTTAGTTGGTTGTCTATGGTTTCTTTCAGCATAATGTAGTTTCCCTGTTTATCCCTTTTTATTTTTTGTGTGTTTATTTTGTTTTGGCAGTGTGGTTGATTTTGTTAGTATAATTGAAATTCTTGCTTTTTTGAGTTTACTTAATGCACAGTAAATTTTTTTATCTCCTTGGTTTTATTTTGTTTATGTTTTTTTTTTAATGTATTTTCTATAAGAAACAGATTGCAGCATTTTGTTTTCATATCCAATCTGTCACCCTTTTCATTTTATTGAATTATTTAATTCATTCACATTTAAAGTTATGAGAGTTAGACTTATCCATTCCTCCACTTGTCTCTAATATTTGACTTTTTCCAAGCTTTATTTTCCCCCTCTTCTTATGCAAACGCAGTCCCATGTTATTTCAGTTACTTTAGCTGGCTGTCTTCCCCTCACTCCTGATCTCCTCTTCTGTTTGCTACCCCTTTCCCTTTTGGGTTTTGTGTATTAGTTCCTTTTATTTTACTGCTTTTATCTGGTTATTTAATTCTTCCTCCTTTCCCTTCCCCATCAGTCAAGTAGATTTCCTTTTCTTCTTCTCTCCTTCAATTAGTCTTGTTCATTACTTTTTAAAATTTCATTTTTTGTACCCCTTTCAGGAGAGGATTTCTGTCACTCTCTTAATTATCCATTCCCTCTTTCTGTTTACTCAAGACCTTCACTCTCTGGTTCATGACTCCTATAATTATCTGATCTCTCTCCTGTGTATTCCTCATGGAATAAAAACTTCTGAGGCATCTGTTCTGGATTCTCCCCTCTAAGTAGTTTCTACCACTGCCTTATAGAGCTTGCCCTGAGCATTTTCCTTTTCCATTGTATCTCACTTCCAGAAGAATTCCAATTCTTGCAGGTGGCAGAGAAGATATTGCCCAGTGGTAGAATTGATCCCCTTCCCCTATATTCCTGATTATATAGCCCATCATTGATATGTATCCTACCCATGGTTACCTTCTTTTCAGCACAGAGTTCCCATCTCCTTTCACAAAATATTTCCATTCTTTTATAGTAGGACTCATCAACGTAACCTCCCCATACCTCCTAAGCAAGTTTTCCTTCCTTTCCACACCTCTTCAAACCATTCCCGCTCACCTTTACTCATCTCTTACAGTTTCTCCTCTTTTCTCCTTAAGATATGACAGGAATACCTTTCCCCTCATTGCTAACCCTCAATTTGACCTAGATATATCACATATTTCTCTTTATTCTCCCACTCCCCTCTTTTATGCTTCCTCCCATTTTGTAGCATAGTCCCACAAAAACACATTCGCCTGTAGAGAGGGTGTTTCAAGGTTCTGTCCACCTTGTCCCAGGATGGCCTCTCCACTGTTTCCTCTGCTTGACTTCTGTCTTTCCCTCTGTCTTCCTGTTTACATTTAGAAAGAAGTCTCTTACTGGTTTTTCAGCTGTCACTGTTACTATCCTGCTGCATGCATTTACCCTTCTTGAATTTCTGTCATCCGGGGTATTTGAGAAGCAAATAATCTCTTCAAGTCTGGTTTTCTTTCTAAGAATGTTTCAAACATCTTTTTGTTATTGAATATCTGTATTTTTTTTCATTTATGTCTAAGCTCATATTTGCAGGATAGGTCACTGTGGGTTGCATCCTGAGCTCCATTACTCTTAAGATCACATTTCCCCATTTCCTTGTGCATTTTCTAGTAGATGGAGAATAATTGTGTTATTCTAGGTGGTCCAGTGGATAGAGCACCAGTCCTGGAGTAGGAAGAATCTGGCCTTAGATACTTACTAGCTCTGTGACCTTAAGAAAGTCACTTAATCTTTGTTTGCTTCAGTTTCCTCATCAATTTTCCTAAAAATTCCTCATCAAATGAGATAATATCATCTACCTCCCAGGGCTATTGTGAGGATCAAATGAGATGATAATTGTAAAGCATTTAGCACAGTGCCTGGCACATAGTAAATGCTATATAAATGTTAACTATTTCCTTTCCTTTGTATTTGAAGTTCTTTCTCCTTGTTGCTTGCAAAACTTGTTTCTAAATCTAATTGTCAAATCTAACCACTATGTGTCCTGAGTTTGCAGCTTCGGTTTTTTCCTGGAGACAGTAGATGAATTCTTCCAATTGATATTGTATTTTTTATGTTCAGAAGTTCTGCACAATCTACTTTTATTATTTCGTGCATTATAATATTCAAGTTTTGTGACTTGTCATATTTTGCTGGGAGATCTATAATCCCTATGCTGTCTCTATGTACCCTGTCTTTAAGATTAGTATGTTTTGTTTGTATGTATATTTTCTTTTAGTGTTATTATTTTTTGCTTCTCTTCTAGGTTGTCCTTTGCTTCTGTGTATTTGTATTCCCAATAAATTTTTCTCCCTTTTGTTTCTTTAGTGAGACAAGCCATTATAGATTCAAAATTTTCTATTCTGTCCTTTATTTTTTGCTGTTAAGATATTAAATCCTGCTTTCACAATTCTCATTAATCTTTTAAATCATTGAGGAAAGCATGTTGTGGTTCTGTATTCTCCTTAAATTTCACTGAGTTCCTTGTGTTGGATAGTTTTCCTTTGTTTTGCAATATCTATTCATAGATGTTTGCATTTGTTTTAGATCTGGAAACCACTGTTCCTTCTGTTGTCAATGTTTTCCATGCTGATTTATCTGTGTATGTTCAAGGTCTTTGAGTTTTCTTCTTACTAAGATCATTGATGATTTCAGTCTTTTTTTTAAACTCATTTTTTGCCTATTGCTCATTTTCTAACTCCCTCCCCTCTGATGGTGGTTTCCCTGCATAGCTGGGCAATTCATAGTTCATCATCCCAGGTCTCTGCCCCAAGTAAATGCTGGGCTCTTTCCCTTGAGCTTGGTGGAGTGTTACATAATCTCTTCCTTTTCCCTTCCTTTTCCCCTCCCTCCCATTACACATTTTATCCTGCCTTATTTGCTTGATTTCTCAGTTCTATGGTCAGGCATTTCATAGTGCTGTCTTCCTGGTGCCACTCAGTTGGGGAGAATTTCTGTTGTTTAGAGTTTGCATCTCAAAGAATTTTGGAGGAGTGGAGTTTGGGGTATGGGGTTGAGCTCTTTTTCAGGCTCAGATACATGTCCTACACTATTCTTTCTGTTCCTCCATTTTCCTAAAGAAGAAATATTTTGTAGCACAAAGTATTACCTCAGTGTTGGCTATTGAGGACACAGCAAAATTCCCCAAGGCTCTGGAAGGAGGAAGGAGGAACTGGGTTGTGGCATTGGGGTTTGTAGCAATCCTATAGATTGAGTCCCTGGGTCAGCTAGTGTGGCCTCATTGCTGAAAGCATGGTGGGCAGTAGGGAGGGGGGTGATGCTGTATGAGTTCAAGGTAGGCATAAGCTTGTGTTTTTTTTAAACCTTCCTTTGGGTCTGGGTATGTTAGACCATGGAGATAAATGATTGCTTTATCTTTGGTCACGATTTACATTTTGGGGAGCTTTGTTAGATCATGAAGATCAAAGAAAATATCTAGTCCTCACATCTTTATCACATAACCTTTACCTCCTGGCTTTTATCGAGGAAAGGGCAGTCCATACCTAAGGAGTGTAGCTTGCTCCCCAGTAATTTGCCCAATAGCCCCTGACTCCTTAATCACTAGGAAATTTGTTAAAGGGTAAAGCACAAGATGGGAAGCCATGGTGGTTGAGGAAGACTTGGTAGAGGGCAGTCTCCCTAGATCTTGAGTTGTTTCACCCCTGTGTCAGATGTGGTAGGCAATGGGTCTTGAGATTTGGAGTGAGATAGGTGACCTTACAGTTGAGTGTGGTAAACTTTAGGACTAGAGCTCAGGAGAGGGAAATGGGAAGTTGTTCTGTAGATGTAAAAGTGGGATAGAAAGGGGTGGTGCAGGGATGGTGAAAGATTATAAAGTCTAGGAATAATGGGCTGGGAAAAATATGACTTACTACGTTTTAGCACCCTGGGACAAAACCACATTGTTCTGTCCCATTTACAGCACTGTTCCTGGACTCCACTTCCCTCACCTATAAAGTAAAGTGTTGGACCACATGATCTTCAGTTTTCTTTCTAACTCCTGATCCCATAGCCCGACTTTGAATCCCAGACCTGTTACTTATTAGTCATGTGTTTCTGGGCAAGTCACTGAATTTCTCTGTTTCTCAGATTTTTCATATATAAAGTACAGATCACAATGCTTGTATACATCTACTATAGTCCTGCTCTGATTGCCACCTTGTTGTGGAGTGACCATAGTCCTGCTACGCCTGTAGAGTGTGCAAACCCTGACAAATCCTACTAAATTGGAAAGACTTTGAGTATGGTCCAGTGATTGACTATGTCTGTTGTTTGAGAACCAATCTAGCTACATTCAGAAAGGGTTATCAGCAGAGAGATGATTTTTTCAGGTCCAACAACTCCTAGAGATTGCCCATCAATCCTTGAAGAAGCTAGGACAGAAGACAAAGGGAATATCTGAGGATGAAAATCACCATTCTTTGAAATATTACAATAATATGTAGTTTACAGATACAATCAAGCTAGATAATGCATGTAAAGTGTGTAAAGTGCTATATATCATTCATAATAACTTTATTCAATTATGAAAAATTTGTCTCTCTGTATAATAGAACAAAGAACATTAACTACAGAAGGATAATAGAAAAAGAATAGAGACTTGTCCTTGGACCATTTCTACCTAAACTTCATTGAAAAATATGAGTCAGTCAGTAAACAACAATTACTTATTAAACACTTACTATGGGCTAAGGCATTGTACTAAGCCTAGGGAATAAAATTAATAATAATAATAATAATAATAATAATAATAATAATAATAAAATAAGTAGTAGAAAGGGCATAGCTAGATGGCTCAATGGATAGAATGCTGGGCCTGGAGTCAGAAAGACCTGAGTTCAGATATGGCCTCAGACACTTACTAGCTGTGTGAGCCTGGGCAAGTCACTTAACCCTTAATGTGCTGGAGAAGGAAATGGCAAACCACTTCAGTATCTTTGCCAAGAAAACTCCATGGGCGTGGTCCATGGGGTTAGAAAAAGTCAGACATGACTGAATGAGCAGCAACAAATAATTATAATAATCATGATGATGATATAAATATAAAGTTAAGCTATCTGTAGCTCAAGGCAATTTGAAAATAATTGCTGGGTAAAGATTTGGCTTGTAATAGATATGGAAAGGAAAAAACCAAAGGGTTTCTCATCTCATGATAAATTCACAAGTACCCTGGAAAGAAGCTGGTTAGGATTTTATTTTTAGTTTTTCAGATTTTTTTTGTTTTGGCTTTTTTTTTGGAGGTGGGAGGGCAGAGAAAATAGAGTTAAGTGACTCGCCCAAGGTCACACAGCTAACACGTGTTAAGTGTCTGAGGCCAGATTTGGACTCAGGTCTTCCTGACTCCAGGGCCAATGCTCTATTCACTGTGCCACCTAGCCACCCTAATTTTTTCAGATCTTGTTAGATTTAGAGGAGTCTCAACCTTTTTTATATCATGAGCTCCTTTGGCAGTCTCATATCATTTATGGATCCTGTCTCAGAATGTTTCTCAGTGCAAAAAATAAAATTCATAGGGTTACAAAGGAAAACAATTATATTGAAATAAAATAATCCAAATATTTTAAAAAATAAGTTCTGTGTTAAGAACTAGTCTAGACTAGAGATATGCTTAATTTTCTCCTCTTACTTCTCCCACCCCTGACTTTCCAAATAACCAGACTTCTGCTATAGGCATTCTATGAAGTAGGACAATATTCTGAGGGTTTCCTCAGAATATTGTCTAGACAAGGGAGGCTGAGGTCCTTGTTGAAATTCATGTTATAAAGTCAGTGGTGATGCCAGGATTAGAAATTAGAACTTGAAATTCAGAAAATAGAACTTCCCTTCCTACAGTAGTTTTTGCTTTTCAATCAAACATAAAAGAAACATAAGGCGTGATAATTGCAGGCATGCTTCTCGCCACCATGGGGCTTAGCTGGGGAGCAGACGGACACACTGAGTGGCATATAAAATTAACAAATATTTAGGAATTGACCAAGATGTGTAAGATACTGTTCTATGGCAGATGTAGAGAGGAATAAAACACTGTCTCTGATAGAAAGGAACACATAGTCTAGCTGGGAAGACAAAACATACATCTGTGAAACTCTCCTGTACTTATTGTACTATATGCTAATAGGCATAAAATAGTAATTTGTAAGTGAAGCAGCATGTTGGAATGGCTAGAAGGCCTGCTTTAGAATCAGGAAGACCAAGATTAAATTTCTGCATCATGCACATGCTGACTGTGTGACCATATGTAGGTCATTGATCTATTGGTGATGGGAGTTTCCATACTGGAAGTTCTTTATACTCATAAAATTACAGATTTTGAACTAAATAAATGGCAGATAATCAGAGGTTTGAGTAACATCAGATAAACCAGGCTGTATGTTGCTCACCTCTCCTCCTCATCTTTCAGTTAATTTTTCTTCATGCTCTTAATCAACATCCTTTAGCTTTTAAACCTTGAGGACCCATAACTATGTAAGACAATGAAGGGTTGTGCCTTTGGGTTATGAACATTTTCTGGTGGCAACAAAGGTTCTTTGTTTTATCACTACTCATGTCTTGCTGAAAAATAATCAAATGTCTGCAGATGTTTGTCTTTCAAAAGGCAGAGGCAAGGGAAGGTGTAAAATATTCACTGAACAGGTAATGATGTATCTAGTCTAGGGTGGGAATGAGAATATAGGAAGGAAAGAAGGAAAGAAAGGAATATAGTGCTTACTATGTGCCAAGTCCTATGCACTATTTACAAATATTGTCTCGTTTGATCCTCACAACAATCCTGTGAGATAGATGGTATTATTATTTCTATTTTACATTTGAGGAAATTGAGGCAAACAGAGGCTAAGTGACTTGCTCAGAATCACAAAGCTAGTGACTATACAACAGTGGTTCTCAACCTGTGGGTCATGACCCCTTTGGGGGTCAAACGACCCTTTCACAGGGGTCAGCTAGGAACTGAGACACTGCTCCTCCTATCTGTCTCCAGGCAGGTCTGCCCACATGCAGATACGCCCACAAATGGGTATTAAAGGGTCGTGGCTTTAGGAAGGTTGAGAACCACTGCTACACAAGGATGAATTTGAACCCAGGTATTCTTGAGTCCAGGCCTTGTACTCTATCCACCATGCCACCAGTTGCCCCTTAATAATAATAGGAAGGAATAATAATGAACATTCATATAGATTTGCTGGTTTACAGACAGCTTCAAGTAGAGACAAAATCTGTGAAATGGAGAAGAAAGTTTTTATTATTATAATTTTACAGCTAAGGAAACTGAGCTTCAGTGGTTAAGCGGCTTGACTTAAGTCACACTGCTGGAACTGAAACCCCAAATGGAGAAGTACGAAATGTCAGCTTTGGAAGGGATGTCAGTGTCCATCTGGTTCAAATTAGACTAGACTACTGACTGAGAATTCCCTCTGTGATGTCCCCGACATCCAGACCTTTAATGAAGCAACATTCACTACCTCCCAAGGCAGCTCATTCCATTTTGGACAGCTCTAATCACTAACACATTTTCTATACCCCTGGCCTAAATCTGTCTTTCTATTGCCGTATATTGTTTTTTGTTCTGCCCTCTGGGACCAAGAATAATAGATCTAAACTCTCTTCCACTTTTCAGCCTTTCAAAGACTTGAAAACAATTATCACTTCTCCTGTAAGTCTTCTCTTCTTCAGGTTCTACTCTGGGAGAGCCTTCTGCTCCAAGAGAACACTCAGATCCTTCAGTCAATTCTCATACGGTACATAGAGTTGGTAATACTACTGGGTCACTGCAGGCTTAGCACCTACTTCATGCCTTGGATTCCTGTAATTGTTGTTTTATTCAACTAATTAGCTAATGGGGGAATTCCACCTAGTTTCCCCCCCTCCCATACTTCCAACTTAAGATGGAAAAAAAAATTGTAAATTTTACATAAGCAAGTCATTGATTGTACTTGCTATTCAAGGTAATCAGGCTTGGTTGGAGCTATTGTCCAGTTGGAGAGAGTTGGAGTCCCACATACTTAAGGAAATCATCTGTGTTGTTAAAATAAGATGAAAACAATTACCTTGTTGGCAAAGTTTCAACAAGAACAGATGAATATTTTGGCTACATCTTCAACTCTCTTGATAAGAACAGAGAGACTGAGGATTTCAAAGTCGGGTGCTTCATTTAGAAACTTTTTGTCTTCTCAAAAAACATATTTTCCCATTCTCTTCTCCACATTTTGCTTTTTCCCTAGTGGTAATGGGTATTTGTACTCATCTAAAAAGCCTGGAAAAAGAAGGAAATAGCTTAAAGTATAGACAACCATTTCATCGCTTTATCACTTTCCTCTTTTGAAATGAGAATAAATACTTGCTAGGCTCCGTCCCACTGAAACTCAGGATCTTAGAGCCTGGTGGGTCACTGAACTACTCAGTTTTTGTAGATGCTGTTTCTTTCTCCTGCTGGACCATGAGTTACACTATGTAGTTTGTACCACCAAAACAAGTGCACCTCATTTGAAGTGGGGCTACATAAGCAAAGTCAAGCAAATGTGCCCAAATGCCCACAACATTAAAACTACAAGATTTGAATTGGAAGAGACCTTGGAGAGAATTTATTTCACCACTGTCTCCTCCTTTTGTAGAAGAAGAATCTGATATCAAGAGAAGTGAAATGATTTGCACAAAGTCACACAATGGCAGAATCATGATGATGATATTAAATTCAAGTCCTCTACCTTTGAATACCTTGTTATTTCCATAGATAGAGCCATATTGCTTTTTTCCCTTAAATGCCCTGAACACTTTGAGATTTGATTATATTTGGTCTAGCTTTTGGTTATACTGATGTATGCCTTCTGATTTTTGCATGTGTTAGCCCGGTCTTTCCACCTAGAGAATAAATTCCTTGAGGATAAGGAGGTATCATTGTAAATGGAATTTTTGGAACTTGAATTTGATTTTAAATATTTCAATACAGTGTATTTAAAGGAATTTTTGATAAATCTTTTTGTAAGTAAAGAGCCACTGTATCATTTGGATGAATGCAGGTTTTTATAACTGGATTCTTCTGAAGGTGCAACATTCTTTTAAAAACATCATTTGTATGACTGAATTTTAACTTACATGAGACTTAATTTGAAATGTCCTGAAACAATGGCATAAGGACACTGAGAGGAAGGTATGCAGATCAGGAGCTCATGGAACACTATAGCTTGCAGTACCATGGGAAGAGGAAGTCCCAGACCCATACTTGGGCATACCCATAGATCCCTATCAGGGTACTGTAGTAGGGATAGGTACAAACTGGCAGTGTGGTAACCCATTACCCAGTTCTGGGTCATAGATCTGGGGGGATTGAAACGGGGACCTGCACAGGGGAGTGGCATTCTGTTCCTGATTAGGGAAGCATTGAGTGATGTACCTAAAAAGGAGAATATTCAGGAGCCAGCAGCAGTAGCAACAAAGATATGGCTCATATACTAGGTCCAGAGCAGGGTTTTATAACCAGCATCTAGTCCAGTGAACAGAGGAATAATCAAAGCAAGAATCCCAGACCAAATAAGACCCTACAGTTCTGTCACTCTGAACCAACAGAGCTTTCTAGTTGGCTGATGGGCATGGGGTCCAGTAGCAGTGTACTGTAGCATAGACTCAAATCCAGGAAGAAACTTGCAGAGCTCAGACTAGGGGTCAGCAATCAGATTTTGCCCTACATCAGACCTTTTTAGAAACACTGAAAACTTGTAGGTCCTCAGGCTGTCCCTGAGATACTGGAATAATGCAACACTCAGTATACTAAGATAGCAGAAACAGGGCCAGCCTAGACTTTCCCTCTAGAAGTGTGGTAGAACTCAGCCCTAAAATCAAGACTGAAGTAAAAAAGTAGAATGGAAGAATTGGCAAACAAAAAAAGAACCTTGTGATAATGAACTATTACAGTGTCAAGGATGCTCAAGACATAAATGTAGAACAAGAGAATAACTCTAAAACATCTATAGGCATTGCTTCGGAGAAAAACACAGCTTGGGCACAAGTTCAGCTAGAATCCCTAGAAGAGATGAGGCAAGAGTTAAAAAAAAGAGTTAAACTTAAAAGAAATAAACTGAATGAGAAAACTTGAGAAAAAATTGGAAAAGAAAGAATTAGGGAATTAATAGCTTGGCACATGACATGAAACATATAATCTAAGCAAAAACTCCCTGAGAATTAGAAGGTACCAAATAGTAGCCAATGACTTCATAAGACAGAAAGATGCATAAGTAAAAGTCAAAAGCCTGAAAAGACAGAAGAACAGGTAGGATATTGTAAAAGCAACTAATCTGAAGAACAGATTGAGTAGAAAAAATTTAAGAATCATTGGACTATCTGAATATCATAACCAAAAAATAAAAAATGAACTTAGACATTCTATCTGAAGAAATTTTAAAAGAAATCTATCCAGATTTCTTAGAATCAGAGGGCAAAGTAAATGAATCATCCGTTCACCTCCTGAAAGAAACTCTTAAATGGAAACTCGCAGGAAAATTATAACCAAAATTTAGAGCTTCCAGGTGAAAGAAAAAAAAAAAAGCTCAAAGGAGAGAACTCAAAAACTGAGAAGCCATAGTCAGAATTACACATGATTTAGCATTCATCACTATAAAGGATTCGAGAATTTGAAATATATTCTGGAAAACAAAAGCTATATGGGCTTACAGCCAAGAATATCTCACCAAGAAATCCTGAGTATAATGATACAGAGCAAAAAAATGAATCTTTGATGAAATAGAGGACTTTCAAGCATTCCTGAGGAAAAGACTAGAGTTGCAGAGAAACTGAAGTTCAAACTCAGGAGTGAAGAGAAACTTAAAAAGATAAACTTGAATGAACAACAATAAGGGACTAAACAAGGATAAACTGTAACATTCAATTATAGAGAGATGATTCATCTGTCCCCTATGAACCCTATCATCATCAGGGTTCATAGAGGGAGTCCAATTAGACAAGGCTTGAGAATGGTTCTATTATGTCTTGATGATATTAAAAAAAGAATGAAAAGAGTGGGGAGGAAGAATACTTTGAGGGGAAAGGAAAATGAAGGTTAAAGAAAATTATCACATATAATCAGGGTACCCAAGTTGTCATTTATACAAACAAGGAAGAGGGCGGTGGGAAGGAGCGACTGACACTTGAACCTCACTCTCACCTGAATTAATCAAAAGGAGGAACAATGTACACACATAGTTGGGCATAGAATAAATTTCACTGAATGGGAAAGTAGGAGGGAAGAAGGAGAAGGTGAGAGGAGGAATTAGAAGGATAGGTCAAGGAAAGGATTAATTTTAAGTAAAATCAGCTCTAAGCTTGTAGAAAAACATTTATAACTCTTCTTGAGGCAGCCAAGAATAGCAATCTGAAGGGGTGCCCATAAATTGGGCAATGGATGAACAAGTTATGGAATATAAATGCTCTTGCCAAAGGAACTTGCAGTTTCCCAAAGGTAATCTGGCTTGTTTTCTGCTTCAAATTTGAGTCCTGCTTATTGCCTATTTGCAATGTTTGCTTAAGATATTTTTATGTGTATCTGTGTATGATAATTTATTATATTTATATCATATTGTGCTGAACTTTTAACAGTAGAATAGTGATCAGCCAAAATTCCAGAGGATTGAGGATGAAACATGTTTCTCAGCTCCTGATAAAGAGATGAAAGACTGAGAATGAAGAATCAGACAAATATTCTTTTTGGACTTTGCCAATGTGAAAAGTTGTTATGATTGACTATACATGTATGTAATGGATTTTGTTTTTCTTTCTTAGTTGGAAGGAGAGAATATGGGGTATGTGTGTGAGAAAGGAGATTTTAGCTGATTAAGACAAATTTTAAAATGAAGAAAAATCATTGATCTTCTAAAAAATCCTGAAGTGATGAAGAAAATGTTAATAATGCAGTTTAAACTTAAAAGTGTGTCATGGGAATGGGATTTTTAAAATCTTCCTGTGAACAAGTTAAACATTTCCCAGCATATCCCTGGGTGGAGCAGTCTGGAGTGTGAGTAGGGTATAGCATGGGTAGGCCCCACCCTCAAAAAATGATGAGCTGTCTATGGGTTCAACAATTCTAGGAGCAGGTGTCAGGGCAGAGTCATCTTGAGGTGGCCAAAGCAGCTGGCAGAGAGGTAGAATAGCTTCAAAAGTAAGTCTAAGAATAGAAAAAAATGAAGAATTATATTAAAGGAAAGGAAACTATTGATTGATGAGTGTCCATTCATTCATTAAATAAACATTTATTAGGTACGTATTACATGCAAGGTCTTGTACTAGGTGTGAAGTTTACTTTAATTTTCCAAAAGGCTTGTGTTCTCATTGGTATAGATATTCATGCCCTACAATGATATAAAGACCATTGAAGCCTGCCCATCCTTTGTGACCCTTGTCAATGTCTTCCTTTATATGCCAAAGGAGGAACACCCATTGTCCTGGGGAACCTTCCTTGAATTCCCTATATATTGTGAGGGACTAGAAGAGGCTCTCTTTCAGTTATAAACACCAGACAGTAGAGTCTGACTATCCATTATAGACACTAGATGCTAGAGGCCATCTACCTATTATAGATGTTAGACAGAGGCCATCTGTCCATTATAGATGCTGGATACTAGAGGCCATCTGTCTGTTATAGACATTAAACACCAGTGAATGCTAGTTTGTTACAGACACTAGAGTCCATCTGTTTCTTGTAGATACTAGAGGCCATCTGTCCATTATAGACATTGGACATTAGAGGCTGTCAGTCAGTTATTGACACTGGACATTAGAGGACACTGGTCAGTTATCATCACTGAATGGTAGAGGCCTTCAATCATTGGGCACTAGAAGATGCTGGTCAGTTATTGACATAGGACATTAGAGGCTACATCTCAGTTATCTGTTGCACTTGCCAAAGGAACTTTCAATTTCCCAAAGGTAATCTAACTTGTTTTCTGCTTCAAATTTGAGTCTAGTTCATTGCTTATTTGCAATGTTTGCTTAGTATATTTTTACGTGTATCTGTACATGATCATTTATTATATTTATATCATTGTATAATTTAAATTCAAATACAAAACACATAATTTTATATAACAAAAACCTATGCATATAACTATAAAATATATGAGGACAATTTATGTATAAATATGTATATAAATAATATGTATAAATTTGCATACATAAATATACACATACACACATATGTATATATATATACACACATTGAGAGACAAGTTCTATAGTTTTTCATCCAATTATATATCAGAATCTGTCCATCTAAATATATCTCATAGTCTGAACCATTCTTCATCCACTTAGTTTTTCCTATGTGGATTTTCAAGCAAACATTCTTGAGTAATTATGTATCTATTTTAGGAGGCTCTGCAACACTCAGGTGTTGATGCAATCAGCAGAGTGTCATTTGCAGAAAGCAATATTTGGAAGACCTCACTCTAAACAGGAGATCCCATTTGACTTTGAGTCTTCACTTAACCTCCTCCAATGTTCAGTTACAAAGATAAAACAACAACAACAACAATGTAGTCCCTTTCCTCAAGGAAATGATAATTGAATTGTGTGGGGCAAGAGAAATAAGGCACATAAATAAGTGGATATCATGCAAATAGTATGAGTAAGAAAAAAAAGGTCTAAACAAAGTGCTGTGAGAAAAAACGAAGACAGATCATGTTCATCTTGGTAAAGGGAAGACTTCATGGAGAAAATAACATTTGAACTGAGTCTTAGTTGTGTTGGTATTATCACAACATTCAATACTCTTTGGGGAGGGTTTCTTTTAATCAAGTCAAATTTTGCTGTTGTCTTATCTGACTTTTACTGAAGGAAATGACATTATGCTGAAAGGTATCATAGATAATTAATTTAATTATATTAATTATAAATAATATAATAATAAATTAATTAATTATAAATTAATTTAATAATACTTAACATGTCTGCACTAAACAGCATAGACAAATCTAGCAAAAATATAGACAAGAATATCTCTGGGAGTATCAAATTATGGCATATATAAAATCTATCCAGTTCAGGGCTTTGCTCTGTAGCTTTGCACCTGGGATAGCCTACTAGGTCTGGAAGAATAGAAATAATATCTCAAGAGTCCTTAAGTCTGTTCTTCTCTGGATTTAGAGACTCTGGAACAACCTCAGGATGCCAGAGGGTGAACAAATTGGATACATCCCATATGTACTTAGGCATCTAGTGGTATAGGGTAGCATAATGGCTGTTATGATTAGCATTAATTTTGACTTTAGCTAAGCTGCAAGAAGGAGTCCCTTCTGGTATATATCTTTTTTGATACACCACTGATGAATGGTATTCCAAGATTGAATTTTGAGTCAATGACTTAATATATGGGAATGACAATGCTCCATCCAGGAGTAGAGTTCACCTAATATTGGCTGGTAAGAATACATTTACCTGGGATCTTAAAAATTTGTTCAAGAGTGCTTTAAACTGAAAAGAAAATGGGAGGGGGAAAACTGTATACATAATGTTATGGGAATCTGAAGATCTTCCCTGCCCCTAGGCCCTTTGCTAAAGTGTCTACGTGACTGAGGACCCTTGGATATTTGAAAGTATACTCTGTTCCCTAATAGGCTGAATGTGGTCA
>CM053581.1:78695810-78760692 GCA_028627135.1 Pseudochirops cupreus
TTTCATCAAAGATCCTGTGAACATTAGAATATCAAGGTTCTTGCTCTCAAGGAGCTTACCATCAATGTAGGGAGTCCAGACCAAGGCACTGTGATCAAAATGAGGAAAAGTAGCAGGTTTATACATAAATAAGAACCATACTGAAGACAATTGTGAGTGAATTGAAGGATCATTCACTAGGTACCTAAAGAAGGAGAAAAGCCTAGAGAAGGCAAAGACTTCTCTGAGCTCACATAGCTTGTTGGTGGCTGAGATCAGACTAGAAAAAAGACCTCTAGATGTCTACACTGGTTTTCTTTCCTAAATACCTACTACCATCTTGGTATGCTTGCCCTCAAGCTTACCACTAGACTAACACAAGAAACAGTCAGCAGAAAATCACAGGCCAGTGTATAATAAAATAAAACGAAATTTAATCAAGGGCTCAAGAGAGTTGGGATTGTCAGAGAGTGATGGGGTGATCTGAAAGATCTGAAAGGCTAGAATTTCATGGATGACTTGGGACTTGAACTGGGTAGACCCTAATGTGTTGGATGAATTTGGAGGGGGAGAAAAGAGGGCAGTCTAGGCAGAGGAATCAGTTTAATCAAAGGCAGGGAAGAGGAAATGGGCATTCAATGCTTGGGAGACTTTGAGGAACTTCCTCCAGCCTGATTTCAGCCAAGAGTGTGCCCTAGAGATAGGGCTGGACATCTAGGGTGGGCTTAGGTTATGCAGGACCTTGCTTCTATTACCTCATTGAGGATCTCCATTCTGTGTTTGTTAACTGGATAGAAATTATGCTGGTTACAACCTTTCTTAAAGAGTTATTAAGAGGACTTGCTTTTGTGGAAGTGCTTTGAGTTTTGGGCAGATAGACAGCCACTTAAATTAATCATCAGTGTATTTCCTGGAATCTCCCTGCTGTAATCCAGTCCTTCTACTCCTCCAGTCTCTTCCTAAATTTTCTAAGCATTGCATAGGGCCTATCTCTGTTATGACTAAAACAATCCCAAAGAAATCACAGCCCCTTAAGTTTGCCATGCTCAGAGATTCTCACCACAGAAAACTCTTAATCACTTTATCAGCAGGCTGGAGAGCTTTCAGAGAATGATGCCAGATCAACCCTTTCAGTTGGGCTGTAGCAAAAATAGTCCTCTGTCAAGACACAACAGCAATATTTGCAAATGCCGCATTATAGAGATAATATTTTCTTTTGGTGTCTCCCATTCTGGCTTGGGAGTCTGAGAAGATGCTTCTCTCTATCCACGGAGAATCCTAAGGGTACAATTGCCAGAGACGTAAGCCATAGCTTCTCATTGAGTGAACCCAAGCTAGTCTTATGTATAAGCAGTGTAGCCAGTATTCATCTAGACTGAGCTATAAGGTTTGCAAAGCTCTTGTTATTTCAATTGATCTTCACAATAACCTTGTAAGGCAGGTACTATGAGACCTCCATTTTGCAGACTAGAAAATAGAGGCTGACAGAAGTTTGGTGGCTTATCTAAGGTCACATAGTAAATGTCTCAGGCAGTATTCAAACTCAGGTCTTTCTTGATTCCAAGTCTAACACTGTATGTGTTATTGGGTAAGTAAGAGTAAGGCAACCACCTGCTTGCATGAAACTTTGGGGAGCTTCCAAATGAACACACTGGCCCCCAACCAGTTTGCTTTTGACTTGATGATTTACCTTCTGCCAAAGAAGGCAAATCTCTCTGAAAAGGGCAGTGTATAAAACCTCACTGTCATTAACTTCTCAGTATAAATTAATTTGCCATCTACTCATCTCACTTTGATGGGGAAATGTGGAGGAAGAAAAAGAGAGGAGGGCAATAATAGGTAGAAATGAGGCATCAAGGGAGTCCTAACAAAGGGAAAATAATGAGTACACATAGGAGAGATTGGAGACTCTGAAGAAAGACTCCATCTCACAGTTAATTTTGTAATATTTGCCCCTGGTTGGGCCAGGGCTAGGACTCAGGCCTCCTAAATTTTGGTCTAGCACACATCCCACCAAAACAGAGCTCCTCTTGCCACACACTGTACATTTTCCACCGAGACAGCAAAATGAAACAGTGAGGGAAATATCCCTTACAAGCCTCTTACTACTTTCCTCCAGGATCCCCAGCACTGTAACTTCCCCCTTTCCAGAGTCAGCATTTAGAGATGGTTGTAAAGACACAAACAATTTACCGCACAACCCCCTGGATGGTGAACTTCAGTAAATCGGTTCTTGAGGAAAGATTTAAATGGAAAGGACAACGGCTATAAAGACTTAACAGGAATTCATTAGACTCTGCAGATAGAACAGATAAAAGATCCATAACTACAGACAAGAAGTGGAAGAAAAATCCTAAATCATTAAGATGCAATGAAGCTCTGTCACAACACATTATATGGCTCATCCTAGAGGGCTTGGTCGCAATTATTTCAAGGAACAGAGGAGAAAGGAAGGGGACAGTGCTTACCTCTCTAATATTAGCACAGGGTTTCATTGCTTTGTTGCTTAATATTACTCTACCTAATTTGCTCATTTTGCCTTCAAAGTCACTATTTTCATTATCTGCCATTATTTTCTAGTAATTTCATTTCTTGACCCTTTTGGTTCAGACCTATGATCTCATTGCTGTAGGGCAGAGACATTAAGCTCACAAACTCTTGAGTGTAGCAGGAATCAGATTAAAATGTAATTGAGAAATATTTAACAAAATACATAAAAATATAATAGAACATAAATAATGTTGATACGTGGTTTTCTAAGTCAGTGTGGATTCCCAAAGGGATCCTTTTATATGCTTTAGTGGCCACCATTTCTTCTTGAGTTTGTAACTATTGGTGTAGGAAATTTACTGGCAAAGAAACACTCTTAATGCAGGTGGGTAGCTGTTCAATATAGATTCTTAGGGAGTTGCCTACAGCTATTGAGAAATTAAATGACTTATCTAGGGTCACACTCATTTCCTTTTTTTCAAAATCCCTTACAGCCTTCTCTTTTCTCTTTTTTTCCTTTTCTTTTTTGTTTCCTTCATGCTATTTATGACTTCTGTGGGAGAAAATTTGGGCAAGAAAAGGGAGAAGAGAGGACTTGGGCAGAAGGAAAAGAAGGAAGTCATGTAAGTCATTTGGGAAGGCCTGGGACTAATGGAGTAGGTCAGAATTTGAATTTGGGAAGAGGAATTTGACAAAATTTGGGAGAAATTGAGAAAAATTTGGAGAACAATCTAGAGACTCAGATACTGACTATTTCATGATTTCCTTCTGGGTAGTAAAAGAAGCAAGACCAAGGATAGTTAAGAAGTATATAAAAGGGTTAAGGAAGATTAGCGGGGAGTGGAACCTTAGAAGGCAGATTCCAGGCTGTAAGGAGGAATGGGTAGTTAACAAAACAAGGATGAGACAAATAAGAGGGTTAAGGAAATCAACCAAATAGACTGATAGGATGGCAGCAAATTGGTTGGGAAAAGCTTTAACTTGAAAAATTAATAATTTGATGCAAAAATTTAACCAGGAGTTTAGGGTCCAAGCACAAGCATTTTCAAGAAAGAAGACTGAACATCATCACCATTGATGAATACTAAGGGACATTGTGATGTGTCTTGCACTGAGTGGACCATGTTGGTATTTCTGCCCCAGTCCAAGAACTATCAACTCTTCCAATTGTAGGCTAATTTTTCTAGGGACTAGAAGGACACCAGGTTGTTAGGGAGGATGAAAAATTCCTAATGGAAAGAGAAGTAAGGATTCGATAGGAGGAAAAAAAGGTTCTCAGGTGAAGAAGGGAGACTTGACCCTTATCAGTTTGGTAGAGTCAGTCAACTAGCATTTATTAGGCACTTTTTATGTGCCAGGCACTGTGCTGAGCATTGGGGATACAAAGAAAGACAAAAAAAAATTGGTCCCTACCCTCAGGGGGATCACATTCTAATGGAGGAGTCAGCATGTAAACAATAAAGCACTTATGAGATACACATAGGACAGAGGTAATCTCAGAGACAGGGTGCTGGTAGTTGGGGTTGGGGTGGGGAGAGACCTGGAAAGCCCTTGCAGAAGGCAAGATTTTATCTGAGACTTGAAGGAAGCCAGGGAAGCCAGGAAGCAGAGGTGAGGAGGGAGAGAATTCCAGGCCTGAGGGAGAGCCAGTGAAAATGCCTGGAGGCTCAGTTTGGATACTCAACTCCTCCCAAAGCTTTCCTTTATGGTAGGGCTGGGACCTGAAATTTCCTGCTAACTCACCATGTTCCCTTTGTAACTCTTCATGGTCTGGACTCCAGGGCACATTATGTCCCCTTTCCTCACTATTATCTAGCTTTCTTTTGTGTGTTGTTTTCCCCGCATTTGACTGTAAGCTCCTTGAGGGAACAGACTTTCTTTTTTAAAAATTTGTATCCTCAGTGCTTGGCATGGTACCTAGCATGTAGTAGGCTCTTCTTTATAAATGTTTATTGAACTGAATTGAGGTAAAATTCTTGGGTGAGGAACAGCCAGAAGGCCAGTGACACTGGATCATAGATGTACACAGAATACATCTTCCCATAAGAAAACTGGAAAAGTAGGAGGAAGGGTCCAGATTATGAAGGGTTTAAAAACCAAAGGGAGGATTTCATACTGAATCTTTAAGATAAAGTAACACTGTAGATTATTGCATGTGCTCTTTCTCTCTCTCTGTCTCTCTCTCTCTCTGTCTCTCTCTGTCTCTCCGTCTCTGTCTCTGTCTCTCTCTCTCCCCTACCCTTTGTCTCTCTGTGTATCTGTCTCTGTCTTTCTCTGTCTCTGTGTCTCTCTCTGTCTCTGTCTCTCTCTTTCTCTCTCTGTTTTCTTATGTTCAGTCCTGCAAACTGGCATTTGAATGGAGGATAGATTGTAGTGGGAAGAGGCTCAAGGCATGGAGACCAAGCAGCAGGCTGTTACAATAGTTCAGGTATGAGGTGATGAGGAATTGTACCAGAATGACAACTGTGTGAGGGGAGTGAAGGGGACATGAGATTTTGGGAAGGCAGCATGACATCTAATCTGTTGGTGACAGATTGGATATAAGGGGTGAGTGTGAGGGAGAAACTGAGGATGTTTGCACAAGGTTGAGAGCATGGGTACCTGGGAGGATGACAGTGTCCTCAATAGTGATAAAGAAGTTTGGAAATGGAGAGGCTTTTGTGGTGGGGAATATGGTGAGTTGTAGATCTCTGCTGGATATTCAGTTTGAGATGTCCAATAGGCAGTTCCTGCTGTGAGACTGGAGGTCAAGAGAGAGCTGAGGGCTGGATAAATAGATCTTAGAATAATCAGTATAGAGATGATAATTAAAGTCATGAGTAATGATGAAATCACCACAAGTGGGATAGTACAGAGAGAAAAGAGAAAAAGGTCAGGGACAGACCCTTGAGGGACAGCTACAGTGTGTGACTTGAAGGAAGAGGTGTTAGAGAAGAAAAAGGAAAAATATAATACCTGTACAATCAGAGATTAAAAACAACTTGGAGGCTTTTCCTAAAGAGAGAGCGGGATGCTGTAAGGATGAAGAAGCTGCTTGTCCTTCCAAGACTAATATAGTACAGTCACAGAAACTTTCATTTGGGAGATCACTCTAGTAAGGGGCAAAGGACAAAGGGAAAAGCAGTATTAGTAGTAAGTAGGAGTAGTAATTGGTGAGCAGTCTGTTTCTGTTTCTCTGTCTCTTTGTCTCTGTGTCTCTCTGTCTGTGTGTCTCTTCCCCAAATGCAGAATAGCAAACAATTTCTTGACTTATCTGAATGACAGATAATTTCATCTTCCAGAAGGTAGAGGAACCAACAAGGAGAAATTCTGTTCTGGATAAGATTCTCACTAACAGAGGGACTGATGGCTGAAATAGAAATAATGGAACTTTTTTTGGCCGAAGGAACCATTCGTTCTGCATTTTGTGACAGAGAAGGAGAGGAAATCTGGGCATAGTCTGACATGTGCCCTAGATTTCATGAAAACAGATTTTAAAGAGTTCAGAGGGAAAATGGGTAGAATCTGATTCAGTAGAATAATTTGGGGGGGGGGTAGTCAGATCAGGAAGGATAGAGATGTTAAAAAATGAAATTCTGAAGACACATAGGAAAACAATTCCAATAAATAGAAAAAAAATTAGATTTGTCTGGAGAGACATTGTGGATTACACAAGGAACTTGCCAAAAACTTAGGTTTTAAAAAGAAATATGTGGAAGATGTAAGCAAAGCTAAGTAACAGGAGATGAATTTGAGATGATGATATGGTCCTTTATTTATGATATCAGGAATGCTAAAACTCACATTGAAATGATGCTGGTTTGTATGTTAAGGAGAACAAAAAGGGCCTTAGGACTGTTATGAGTGATTGAGCAATAAGTCCAGCTGTTAATGAACCTGCACAGTTAATACGAGCTGATCCATTTCCCATGCGGACTTTTGAGAAGGAGTAGACATTTTGTAACCATTTCCATTTCTCCGACTACTTGGTGAAAAGGAATCTTGGATTGGCTGAGGATCCTTAGCTGGAATTGGGGTTCATTGAAAAGGCATTAGTAGAATAGAACCTGGCCTTCTTTTTGGTCTTTTTCTTGCCTGACAACCTTACAGTGAAAGAAAACAGGGAAGGGATACCACAAGATTGGGAAGGGAAAACATTCTAATTTTCAAAAATGGGAACACTGCACAGGCTAGAACAGCAAACTTGAATTCCTCTGAAATTTCCGGAGGGGATCACTTAAAAGATGGCGGTTGTTATTGTTTTTGGTGGTGGCGTTGTGTGTTTGTGAGTGTGTATGGTCCTTTATTAACGAGTAAAGCAGAATTGCAGTAGCAATCATTGAAGGGTAAGCAACAAATGTTGGAGGGGATATGGAAAAATTGGGACACTGATTCGTTGTTGGTGGAATTGTGAAGTGATCCAACTATTTTGGAGAGGATTCTGGAATTATGCCCTAAGAATTATTAAACCGCTTATATCCTTTGACCCAGCAATACCACTACTAGGTCTATTTCCAAAGATGAATAGGGAAAAAGGAAAAGAACATATATGTTTGAAAATATTTATAGCAGCTCTCTTTATAGTTTCAAAGAACTGGAAATTGCAAGGATGCCCATCAACTGGGGAATGGCTGAACAAGTTCTGAGATATGATTGTTTTGGAATACTATTGTGCTATAAGAAATGATGAGGCTGATGATCTTAGAAAAAAACACGAATAGACTTGCATGAAATAATGAAGAGTGAAACGAGCAGAACCAAGAGAACAGCAATATTTCAGAACAACTTTGAATAAATAAGTCATCTTGAATATTATAAATACCCAAATTAACTACAAAGAACATATGAAGGAAGATACTATCTGCATCCAGGAAAAGTACTGATAGAAGTATACACAGAATGATTTTATACATATATACATATTTGTGTCCAATGGTAGTTATCTCTACTATCTCTACTAATCTACTATTTCCCTCTAGCAAGAGGGAAAGGCAAGAAAAAAATGAAAAAAATTACATGCTAACTTTATTACATATTTAAAAAGAATAACAAGTTGTACATAATAGATCTGCAATTTCATGTGCAATCATCTTTTTTATTATGTTATATAAATGCTTGTTTTATTTCATAAATTAAAAATAAAATAAAAAGAAAGTTGACATATGAAAAACAAATTTCAGTAGATCCAAAGAAATGTGAGATGCATACATTTAGACATCCCCACCCCTAATGTTCATATGGACTATTTGTGTCCAACCTGCGGCAGAGCCTTCTGAGTCCATATTGTCTGATCAGCCACAATTGGACATGCTGTGCCTTGACCCCAACATAGTGATATCATTTTGGTCCTTTTTGACAATAAAGGACAAGAACCAACTAACCAACCAACCATGATATAGAGATTCCTTCCATGCATGGGTTGGACAAGATGGCTGCTAAAGGTCTTTCCAACTCTGCAATTCCATTATTCTATGACTCTTGATTTCTTCTCTTCCATCTTATTTATTCCCTAATATGAGTCAATATACATTTTCCACGTTCCTTTCTCCAGTATTATATCTTTATTCTTTCCCTCTCCATATTGCATTATTGTTATCAATGATCATCCAGTCTGTCAGTCATCCATCCATCTATCCATCCACCCATCCATCTATCCACAGCATGGTAAAATGGAAAAAAAAAAAAAGCACTGGCCCTGGAGTCAGAGGGTTTGAGCTACATCTGTATGAACATTAGTAAATCATTTAATCTCCACATGTCTCAATTTTTCTGTCTGTAAGATGAGGGACTAGATTCCTTTGGAGTCCCGTTGTAACTCCAGATCTAGGATTCATTCTTAAATCCTTCATTTTTCCTGAAACTGTGATTTTGAGAATTTTTCCAGTTTCTGAAGGTTGATGTTAAGGTCTCTAGTCGTAGTGGTGGTAGAATTAGGTAAAAATCTTGTGCACTTCATTTAAATTAAATTGTTTTATCCCTACTAAATAGTGTTCCTGTATTCATTTGTTTAGAAAAACCAAACAACTTCTTCCTCCCATCAAATATAAGTAGGCAGAAAAGAAATCTCCTTGCTCCCTTAGAGATTTAAAGAGAAGATACCAGAAATAGCATTAACTGTTATAAAATGTAGAATATCTATTTCTCACCTCAGGCTGATTAGCACAGATTTCTCAAAGACTCATCTAAAGAGAAAGTCTACACGCCCTCTGCACTCTATCCTTACCCAACATGCACACCTCTCTCAAGAGTGATATAACTGTATTCTTAAGAATTGTTTAATATCTTACTGCAATTTTCATAGCTTGTGAAGTAATTACCTGTAAGCGGAAACAAAGAACTACAGAACTTTGGAGCAACTCTGTGTCACTTTCAATAAATCCAAAAGGATGAGAGTGGGCGTTGTCAAGTGACAGTCACAGGAAAACTGCCAGGCAAGAGAACTGAACGTGCTCCTGTTTTTGTTTCTGCTCATCTCCAAGATTCATTTTAGTCTCTTGAGTTTTATAAAATTGCTGAAGAGGTTGCAGCAAGGCTAGAATTTGATTTCTTACATTCAGGTTATGGATTTTCTCCTCACACATGCTCTAGGATGTTGTCTTTAGGAGGGTGATTGGTGATTTTATCCAGATAGAGAGGGAGTGTCCTATAGTGAAAAGAGTGCTAGACTTGGAGCCAGGAAAACCTGGGTTCAGATTCTGTCTCAGACTCTTACAAGCTATGGGGCCATTGGCAAGTCATTTATCTCTTTTAACCCCTGCCCCCATCTCAATTTCTCCATCTGTAAATGGGAGATATCAATGCCTATCATACCTGTTTTACAGGGATGTGGTCAGGTTCAAAGGAGATGATGTATATAAATTATTTTGCCAACGTTAAAGCATCTCTATAGATCTCACAGTTTCAGGGAAAATGAAGGACTTAAGAATGAATCCTAGATCTGGAGTTACAATGGGACTCCAAAGGAATCTAGTCCCTCATCTTACAGACAGAAAAATTGAGACATATGGAGATTAAATGATTTACCAATGTTCATACAGATGTAGCTCAAACCCTCTGATTCCAGGGCCAGTGCTTTTTTTTTTCCATTTATTCCAATTATTATTGGTGTTGTAGCTGTTATAGGGAGTCATCCTTCATATAAACTCCCAAGCTATATAGTAAAAGGTTAAAGGGAAGAGAAAACTTGACAGTTCTGTTTGAAAGTCCAAGAGATACTTAGAACAGGTATCTGTCTGTCTATCTATCTATGTATCTATCTATCTGTCTGTCTGTCCATCCGTCCATCTGTCCACACTTCAATCCATCAATCTATCCATCGATCCATCCATCTATCTATCTATATCTATCTATCTATCTATCTATCTATCTATCTATCTATCTTTCTATTTGTCCTATTTGTCTCTCTGTCTAAATGTGGGGAGGGGTTTGGAATAAAGAACACATTTGTGATTAATTGACATAGAGATCTCCCAGATGAGAAAACTTCCCCTACAAATTCAGGTTGACACTCTTTCTGCAATTTATAGTCCCAGAGAGCTTCCGTAGCTGCCTAGAGCACTTAGAGGTTAAGTGAGTTTCCTGGGGTCACACAGTCAGTATGTATTAGAGGCAGGTCTTTAAACCAGGCCTTTTTGGCTTTCTATTCATTATGTCATAATAGTGGATAGATATCTAGCTTTGGAGTCAAGTAAGACTAGAGTTAAGTCCCACCTGTAATGTAACTTAGTCATGTGACCTGGGGTAAGTCACTTAACTTCTCATTGTTCCAGGCAACTTTGTAGTTTGCAGGAGAGCTGCTCATCCTTAGTGGAAACAGTCACAGGTCAAGTAAAAAAAAAAGTGTGAGCAAATAAATAAGAAAATGGACAGAGAAATAAACAGATAAACAAATAAATGCTTTTTGGTGTTGGGAGTTTGGGGATAAAGTTAAGAATCAGACAAGAAACTTTCCCCCAAACCTTTAGGGCTTACCAACCAGATGAATGTGTTTTCTGAGGTTTTTAGTTAGATCTCGAGACATGTGTTACTTCTTCCTTTTGAGGGTTAGACTCCTTTTCTTACTCTTTCTCTTAAGGAACATTGAACAATCACATCTCTAAAGAATGAAATATTAAAAAGAGGATAGCTTCAAAAGGCAACTTCCAAATAATGGTCCTTTGTTGTCACGGAAATGTTGAGATTCCAAAGAAGTAGAATCCTGATACCAAAATGTTTGGTTGGATCCCTGTTCCAAGTCCAATGTTGGTGTTAGAGTATCTCTACAAGGGGTTCCAGAAAAGAAACAATAGGAAAGGTGAGTCTTAATTTGGTAGCTATGGTGAAATGACTGTGAAGGGAGTTGGCACTTGAAAGATTTCTTTCTTTGTTCAACATGGAATTTACTATGAGATTGAATATGCTTCCAATGAGAATTGGGAATATAACTCCGTGGTGTGTGTGTGTGTGTGTGTGTGTGTGTGTGTGTGTGTGTGTGTATGGGGGGGGGACAATTGTAGTCCTTCGGTCAGTGCTTTAGGCTTAGCCTAACTCATGTCGTTTAGTTGCTTCACATTTAGAATCGTAATGAGATGAGACACTCCTCATTCATCTAATACTTAACAAAAAAGAGTTTCCTTGGCCATATATAGTTGGCGAAAGCTAGGATTCATCACTGATTCAGTTGGATGTAGCTTCTCTATTTCTTTGTTGGCTATGGTGTTCCTCCAGGAACAAACCTCAGGGAAGACTTCTCTGCACTGGCTTTTGTGCTAAGACCACCAAGAAACTATACCAATGGTTTGAGCTTTAGTCCACTGGCCAATTAATACTGGCCAATTTGGATGCTTTTTAAGGAAACAGTAGGCTAGCCTTGATGGGATAAGGTTCTGGAGAAAGCTTAACAGTGCTTAGAAAATATTACTCCATCACATCTAGGGGTATTTCCAGGTTGTTTTTGGCAGGGGAGGGCAGAGAGGAGGAATAAACACATCTATGAACTCCTTTTAAGGAAATTCCCTCCACTAATAGAAATAGTCTTAGAGAATTGCCTGGGCCACTGAGATGTTAAATGACTTTCCTATGCTTTCTCCCTGAGTGTGTGTCAGAGATGGGACTTGAACTTTTGTCTTTCTGGTTTTGAGGCTGGCTTTCTATCCACTATGCCATGGCTGCTTCTATATATTGCTCTTCATATGTAAAACATGGTGCTATTTACCCACCATTAAAAGGATATTTTATTTGAGTTGCTTTTCTAGAAGTCAGGAATGATGTGTATTGAGCCACTGACATAGCTATCTTTCTTAAGAACAAAAGTATTGGTATGACATCTGATTTGAATTAGGGTTAGTTGCAGCCTGTGGACAGAGAACAGAGTGAAGTCAACTAGCTTATAAGGAGGAATGAATCACTACCTTGGCCTTATTGGTCTTACAATATAGGAATCACACACTAGTCTAACTTCAGCCTTAAAGAAAGGAAAATTCTCTAGAGGGTAGGATTTTATCTGGGACTTGAAGGAAAGTCTGTTTGATGATGACTAAGGTTCCTTTCAGTTCTGTATGTTATGATTCCATCAAATGGCTTGTGCAATTTTTCTGGCCTTAGCAAATTGTGATAAACTTTTCAAAATATGTTTAAGTTGTGGTCTCTTTATGCTATATCCTGCAAACACTGTTCTCAACAGACAACATGGTTATGAAAAAATGTTGGCTAAGTAAGTAGGGAGGAATTTTTTAAATAAGTTTTTGTACCAAGGTACTATAATTTTGTTGGTACAGGAATTCCCTCCCAAGATGTCATCCTATTTATTACTTAGTAGGCAGATCTTGGAGAACTGTTCAAAATTCAGGTTAGATACCTTGTCCAGTATGTTTGGCTTTTGTTAAGGCCATTTGGGGAATGAATGTAGAATCATGTATTTGAACCTCACCCAATCTAGTTTTTCAAAAGCAAGAATACAAATTGAGTCAAAACTTTTCAATATAATATATAGCCTATAATCAAAGCACAAAAGTTAAGGGGAAAAAATGATTATCTACCATAACAGAACTCTAAAGCCAATGTACGATTCATGGATTTGTTGATTCTTTTTTTCCTGTTAGGGATATTATCGAGTGTTAACACATTAACATACGTTCATTATAGCATCTGTATGTAAATCTATACAAACATCGGTATACATACTTGCTTCAGGAACGGCGGAGGCTGGAGGACCTCTGAAATTCTTTCCCTCTCTAAGATCGTATGTTTCTATGTTGTACAATCACTGATAGTCGTTTTCCTTCATCACCAGTCTTTTACTATAACAGTTGTTTAGTTGTGCCCAACTCTTCATGATCCCACATCTGGCTCTTTGTGATCCCATGGATCTTACTTGATCCCACATCTGGCTCTTTGTGATCCCATGGATCTTACTGTCCATATGGTTTTCTTGGCAAAGATCCTGGAGTGGTTTGCTATTTCCTTCTCCCCTGGATTAAGGCTGACTTTCCCAGGGGCAGACAGTTAGTCACTATATGAGGCTAGATTTGAACTCAGATCTTCCTGACTCCAGGCCCAGTGCTCTATCCACTTGAGCCACCTAGCTGCCTCTTGCTATAATAATAGTAGTATACATTAACATAGTGCTTTAAGGTTAGCATATTATCTTTTTCTATATTTATAACGACCCTCAAAGATAGGAGCCATCATTATTTCTATTTTATAAGTGAGGAAATGAGGTAGACAGAGGTTGAGTGACTTGTCCAGGGCCACAGAATGAGTAAGTGTCTGAAGTTGGATTTGAAGTCAAGTCTTCTTGATTTCAGGTACATCTCCCTATTCATTCCACCACTCAGTTATATATTGAACATTGCCAAGAAAAGTTGATTGATCATTAACTATTTGATAACAGAGATCATCTTTTTTACCTTTACTTGCAATCTAACAACTGGATATAGTAAGTGCTTAATACATATTTGTCAATTGGGTGATTTAAACTTTGCTTGAAGAACTTGCCTGAAGACCTTTGGTTCTACATACTTGTGTCTTACTCTCCCTTCTAGACTTCAGTATGCTCCACGAGAGCAGAGACCTTTTTTATGTCAACTTTATTTCTTCCTCTGGACCAAGCACAGAATGCTGTGCACAGGAGATGCTCAAATAATGTTTATATAATGGATGGATGAATGAATGATATCGTTTTGTTTTTCGTCTTTTCCAATCTGCTTGACATTTCCTTCTTGCCTCCCACGTGCTAATTAGAGCTGTCCCCTAGTGCTCTCTCCCTCTTGGCTTCCTTTGCTGCAATGACCACCTCTATGCAGATGCTTCCACATCTATATCTCCAACCTAATTCTTCCCGCTTTGTTAATTTTAGCAGCAATTTTTAGGAGCTCTTCTCTGTGCCACCTTAATAATTGCTTGTCCTGTTCCCTCTTCTTTTCCAGTATAATCATCTTTCAAGGCCCTGTTCCACATCTGCTATGATGTCTTACCTGACTAATCTGACTCCTATTAATTTCTTTCTGTTCTGAACATTTGAAGCACCTGTTGGTCTCCATATATTTTGGAACCTAATCTGGTGTCATATAGTACTGATATTTAACTGTTTCATTTGTGTTGGTCTTGTTTCACTAAAGGCAGCAATCGTGCCTTATCAATCAATCATTGATCAAGAAGCATTTAGTGGACAACCTCCTGTGTGCCCGGCACTGTACTAGGGATACAAAGACAAAAGTGAAAACAGTTCCTGCTCTGAAGGCACTTGTAATCTAGTTTATATTTGTATATATTCTACAGTGTTGTGCACCATTTAATAAACATTTGCGGTGACACTTCTGAGCCTTACCATATGTATCTTATATACTCATATGCCTGTCTGCCATATCGCCAAAAGTTGCAGTTATAAACATCTTACAACTCATGGTAAAAAGGAAAGAATTTATTCCTTTGATCATATCTGTGAGTATTACCAAATTTAGAGTAGCATTTTTGTCCATATAGGGGAAGCTAGGTAGTGCAGTGGATAGAATGCTGGGCCTGGAGACAGGAAGACTCATCTTCCTGATTTCAAAGCTGGCCTCAGACACTTACTAACTATGTGATCCTGGGCAAGTCACTTAACTCTGCTTGTCTCAGTTTCTTCATCTGTGAGATGAACTAGGGAAGGAAATGGAAAACCACTCCAGTATCTTTGCCCAGAAAACTTCAACTGGGGCCACTATGAGTGGAATACAACTGAGAAACAACTGCATAGTAACAGAATATATCCATATATAACCTTTTCAGAAAGGATGTGATCATGAACAAAAGAATGATCCACAGTCATGAGAAAATCTTAACCAGACTCTGTTGCTTTTCACAATTCACCAAAAGTGAAAACTCATTGAAAAGTAGCAGAAAGTCAATAAGTTGACCAAGTGACAAGTCCCTTCTTCTCAACTGTGCTCAAATACATAAACTAGATTATTGGAATCTATGTGGAGGTACTTCTGCCATGTCTTAATAGCCTCCCTACATTTGGGACTATGATGAGCAATTCCATTTTGTCCTAAAAGTAGCAAGTTTAGCAATATTCACATAGTCCAAAAATAAAATCTTGTATTTGGTCACTTGTTATAAGGTTTAATTTTATATAACAGATGTAGTTAAAGTATTCTTGAGAAAGAATCACTGCATGAATTTGTGCCTATGCCTTCTTTTATGAAACTGAATTTTTGAGGGCAGCTGTATAATGATTTATAAGGTAAATTATTATCTATAATAAAGTACTACTATGTTTAAAATAAATGAATAAAATTTTACAGTGAGGAGCAAAGGAAAGATTAATGACTGGAGTCTGAGTACATGCATTTAGATCCTGCTTCTGAGACCTATTAGTCATGTGACTTTGGTCAACTCAACCTCCCTTGGCCTCAGTTTCCACACCTGTATATGGCCCCTTTAACATAGATACATTTAATTTACTGAAAGGGGCAGAAAAAGGACATTTGTGTGAGAAAAATATCATGACACAGTTCTGAGAACCCTAGAAAACTACCTTTCAGAGAAATGTATTAAAATCTCAGAAGGCTCAAAGGCAATAGTACTGACTGAAGGTGAAGATGGCTGCATTTCAAAGCTATATTAATAAACTATACATCACAAAAGTGCTTGGGCGCTGGGAAAACTGTATATTGTTTGTTTGTATTAGATGAGTCACTAAGCACAAGAAGACCCTGATTTGAGACACTGGAAGCTACAGGAGAAGAGAAGATGTTAGGAGATGAGAAGGCAAAAATTAAAAGAATGAGAAGGCGCAAGAGTTGACTATGGAGACTTGTCTCCTGCTGCTTGACAGGAGCTAAGTGAAACGTTAATAGTAAGAAGAGAATGTCAGAGTAGAAGCTTGGGCTGAGTGAGCTGAGAGCACTGACTGAAGCCAGACAGTCTCTGCAGCTGCTCTTCTCATTGGAGGGAAAGTCTCTAGCTGCCAGAAGGTGATTGGGGGAGGTAGGGTCCTCGTGCTGTGTGAAGAGCTAACTGGGCTTATTGTTCATTAGTCATGTCTCCTGCCTGAGAAAGGGGGAAACGCCCTCAGGGGTTTGACTGTATTGCCTTCTATTGGCCTTTCTGACTTGAGAAGTTGAAATTCCTCAGAGTCCCAAGAGCAGATCTGAGGAGCTTTATAGTTTTCAGACTTAAAGGAATAGCTACTTTAACTACTTCTGTTCTCATTATATTTCTGCTTTACCTTAGCACTACTTAAGTGGCCTGAATAGCAGAACAAGTGACTCGATCCCACAGGATGATGGAGGGCCTCAGAAGAGGAGAGGTGATGTGTAGTGTGGATAGTCCTCTAAAAGAGACCACTGATGTCCAGGGCCATAGGCCAGGGTAGTAAATTACTCTGGGAACATGAGTTTCCTCACTTATGTACCTCACTGCTAGGCTTCTCTAAGTGTTCACTCTTCCCCATGGACACAACTTAATAATAGGAGAGTGTCACCTAGATTTGTGGATGGCTGATTATATTTTGATTATTCCTGCTTTTACTTTCTATTGAGTAAATGTCATGATTATTATTGCTTTGTCTTCTGTTAGTAAATGTTTCATGATTAAGGATAAATGGTATCATCAATGATTGATTTGCTTAAGTTGAAAGCACACTGATGGGGGCTCAGGAGTTCCAGTAGCAAATAGTAGGAATGATTCCCCCCACACCAGGATTTAACCCTAGGACCCTGAGGGTGAATTGTAGCAATATGGTGGCTATGGCCAGCTCCTCTCTGGGAACACCAACTAGTCCCACCCTTTCCCCCATACTTGCTGATGTAAAAGTGGACTGGGGTGGGTGAGCCATCATAAGAGAGTGAGGGAGGGGAGTGGGATGTGAGTACCATGTTGAATGTCATATCAACAAGCTACACTGCTATCAGGAGTGGGTTGGCATGACTTCTGGCCTACATGTAAAATGTAAATAAGGGTGTTAGATTAGATGTCCTCTGAGGTCCCTTACGACTTCAGATCTATGATCCTATGAGCCTTTGAATTGAATTTATTGAACCTTAATGAAAAGGATGAAGAGTTTGGAGAAAGCCAGACAAGAGAAATCATGATAAAAACTTCCTGTTTTTCTCTCTGTCTTTGTCTCTTTCATTTCTTTTTTGTTTTTTTTTTTTAAAGTAATCTATTCTTTGCAATTACTTGAACAATGTTGCTCAGAGCTGCTGAAATTCTTTACAGGTACACTTCAGGCCTAATTTGAAGCATCTGTCTTGACAAGAATACTAAAATCTCTTCTGAGCAGTAATAGAATAGGGAAACGAAGGAGAAGGAATGTGATAGATGGATGAGGCTGGGAATATCACTACAATGCTGGCAGAGAGCAGGGTCAGTGAAGAAGCTATTTCAAGTTTTGAAAAGGTGTATTTGGATTCTCTCTCTGTTGTCAACACAAAAGGTTCACAATGTACTTTTTCAACATTCCTTCTTTTGGATAGAGAAAGGAACAAGGCCCTTGAGGATTTGAGAAGACTTTTGGCATAGACAGAAGTAATGCCACTTCAAACCATCTGTGCCCACGGTAGCAACAAGATACCCTTTTTTCCTTCCCACCACTGATCTGAATATATAGAAGATTTATGTTCATCTCTCTTTAAGGAAATGGTCCAATTTAAGTTTAGGCTGAACTTTCTCCCCTGAGTCGTAACAGTAAGCAATAGAACATGCTGAATGCTTGATTTGCAACCAGCATTTTCAAGTACCTGCTCTGCTCTTTACTGTCTGAGTGATCTTGGGTTACTCTTGGGAACCTCTCTGGCACCTCCCCTGGAAAATGAGGTTAGACTCAATGATCTCTGGAACTCTCTATATTCTAATATTGATCTATGATTTTACCTAAATCCTGACACTTGCTTGAGCAAATCCCAACCTGTTAGAATATTAATTTTCTTATCTGTAAGAGAAGACCTTTGTACTAGATTACGAATTTGAGATTCTTTACCTTCTTTGTGTTACAGATCCCTTTGACTGGCTGTTGAAGATGATGATCCCTTTTTAGAGTAATGTTTTTAAATGCATAAAATTTTTATTTTGTTTAAGTTTACGCAGGAAATCAGTTACACTGAAATATAGTTTTCAATCTATTTAAAACAGTTAATGGACCCCAGGTTAAGAACCCTTTGGTAACCTCTAAGCTTCCTTCTATCTCTAAAATTCAGTGTGATTCACTTTTCCAGCAATCAAAAGATGAAGGCAAGGGGTGGATTTTCTGGCAGGAGCTACTGGATAGGGGTAAATTTTTATAAGCATTTTACAGAATTCCTGAAATCATATCACTTAGGCTAGAGGTTCACATTTTTTTTTGTTCCGCAAACACCTTTTAACCCCAAAGTGTCGTAAACCGCAATATAATTTGAGATACAACTCATACTATAATCTTTGATTTATTCATTAAATGTTTACAATAATTCGCGGCAGCTAGGTGGAACAGTGGGTAGCGTGCTGGCCCTAGAATCGGGACGGGAGTTCAAATCTGGTCTCAGACACTTACTATCTGTGTGACCTTAGGCAAGTCATTAAATGCTGTTAGCCTTGGTTCTTCATGAATCTGAAGAAGGAAATGGCAAACCTGTCCTGTATCTTCACCAAGAAAGCTCCAAATTGGGTCATGAAGAGTTGATCGTCTCTGAAACAACTCAATAGTAACAACAATAGTTTACACTTATTACAATGATAACAAGCATTCAGTGCTTCAAATACGCACATGCTTGTTACAGAGGAAATATATTTGTAACGTAATCGGGCCATTGTTTCCTGCTGAAGAAGCCATTAAAGAATTTTTAGCATTAACCCTTTGACCTGTTGTCCCAAACCCCTAAGTGGTTTGTGAAGCATAAAAGCAGAACGTCTGGTAAAGCTGGCCCTTTAGAGAAGCCTAAGGAAGGCACAGAGAACGATCAATTAGGCAGCTATTGTGAGAAAATTGCTTTTCCCCAGCAAGAGGCTCCATGGCCTTCTGCCCAGATTGTGTTATGCAAAGTCAAACATTGGGGAATATTTTTTCTGTGTGTTAAGGTGCTTTGGTGTATGCCCAGATTACCTGAGACACAGGTTCTCCTCTGTGGGAGATGCCCTGGACCTGCTTTTGGGAGAAAAAATTCAGAGGTTCCCTGCATGTTGGTGAGAGCAGCTTCTTTCTAGTGATTATGCAGCTGGAACTGTTGAATCTTGAAAACTGCCAGACTGGAACAGTTTTGTTCTCTCTTTCCACAGGCTTTCAGAGGTGATGATCTCGTTCCACTGCAGTACGGGCACCATGCAATACACAAGACAGAGAAGGGTACATCCTCCCTCTTTAGGCTCTTTGGCCCAGTGAAGTGAGTTTAGAGTTTTGATTTATTTTATTTGTCTCTTTAAGATGCAGGTATAAGGAGTAGAGTCCTCCCAAACCCAGGAACTCAAGCCTTGGGGGCCGTGAATGCAGGATCCCAGGCTAGCTAGCGTATTGTATCTTGGGACGCAAACCCGGGGGACTTTGAATTTGGATTTTCATAAAATTATGCTATATAGGAACTAAGTTAAGGTGAGAACTTTATCTCTTCCCCCCTGAATGGTAGTGGTGGTGGTGAATGTTTATGTTTTTGTTTTTGTTTTTGCTATACCTTTGAAGTAAATATTTCTTCATAAAAACGAATCTGACTGTTAAATGGAACTGGGCTATTGGGGACCCCTAAAACTGAGGGAACACAGTTGGTAGGGACTGAGTCAATGACAGAAACAAGAGACCTGCAAGAGTATCCAGGGGAAAGGGTGCAATGTACCATACCCTGGCCTTTCTTCAGGCAGTGTGAACTGGAGTAGTCCCCATTAACATGTGCCTTATAGAAAGGTTACAATTTGCATATAGTTTAAGTTCAAGGTCCTTTCACCTGGCTGCTGTGACTAAAAGACCACCTGTGAAAGTGACTGAAGAAGGCTCAAACACCCCTGAGCTGAACAAGGGAATAAATACTACACCTGAATAAAACTAGACTCTTGGGTGAAGAGGAACTGAATGTACTTTGTCCCTTCATGTAATCCCCCTTGTTTCTCAATATAGGGGAAATTGGTATCAACTGTAGACGTGAACTTGGACAAGTCATTTGATTTCTGTGGCTTTCCAATGGAAGCATTCAATTTATCTATAAGGCCCTTTCCAGCTCTAATAGTCAGTAATTTTTGTTGTTCCTTACTTAGCGTTAGGAAATGTGAGAAATGATTGTTTCTCTCTTGTATTAATAACTAATTATTGAATCGTCACCAAGGTTTTCCCCTTTTTCTACTTCCTCGTCCAGAAATCAACCAGTCTGGGAAATCTCTAAGACTTACCCAGCCAGGATGGCTGAGATCTGATCAAAGACAGTAAAAGAAATTCTAAGCTTAGGCCAACGGCTGCATTTCTGCTCATTGTGTTTGCTCAGACAAGTCAGGGAAAATGTAGATCTTTTCTTTTGTCAGACTGGTGATGTGTATATTAATATTTCTCTTTGACCACGACTTGAGTGGTACCAGTCATGTACCTCAAGACCCTCACTGTACTTCAGCTCAGTCGCCCATTGCAATATTCATTTTCTCATGAATTGTTAACTAATCAGAGTTGATTACTACCCTTAGGAACACATACTTTTCCAAGGGCACACAGCCATGAGGGGTCTTTGGTCTAAGAGAGAGGGGGTCAAATGACCGTCATTTTATTAAAATGCTAACATTATTAATAAAATGACTAAAGTACCCAGGAACTATGTCTCTCAAATTTTTTAAACATCATAGGAAGAGGTAGGAGGAAGAGAAATGTGAATCTTAATCAGACGTTGGAAATTTTAGGTGGAGCTAGTGGTGATTTATGGGCCAAAAGATAATTTTGGTGTCTTTAAGATTTACTGATTTTCTCTTCTTTGTACTATCTTTAATTTTTTTGTCCTTTTATTTTGAACTTGGCAAATATCAACACACACAAATACTTCCATATTAAAAAAATAGAAAAAGAGTTGCCATCCATCTTTTATGTCAAGATTTAAAAAATAGTATATGTTAAGTTTAACATGCTATTTCTGAAACTGCTCTCCTTATCTCTGTTCCCATCCATACTTCCATGTATTTTTTAAAAAAATGTTTCATTGGAATAATTTTTTTTCCATATTGCCATCACTCTTTTCTCCCTGCCCTCAAATAAAAAAAAAATCCTTTGCAATAAGTAAGTCAATCAAAACAAAACCATAATTTGGCATATCTGAAAATGTATGGCTTATTTTGCATCTCTAGCTCATTACTTCTCTGCCAAGAGTTGGGTAGCATGAATTATTATCAGTGTTCTGAAATAATGGTTGGTCAATATATTAATGTTAGTTATAATGATAATGACTTAAGTCTTTCACATTTATTTTCCTTTAAAATGTATAATCATAGAAATTATTTTCCTGGTTCTGCTCACTTTCCTCTATGTCCCTTAATGCAAATCTTCCTAGGTTTCTCTGAATCCATCCCTTTCATCATTTCTTATGGAAAAATAATATTCAATTATAGTAATGAGACACCTGTGTGATACAATGGAGAGAGCAATGGGTCTGGAGTCAGGAAGACCTGAATTCAAATCCAGCATGATACTTCCTAGGTATGTGACCCTGGGAAAGTCACTTAGCCTCTGCCTGTAAAATTGGGATAATAATATTGCCTACCTCCCAGGGTTGTTGCCAGGATCAAGTGAGATAATATTTGTAAAGCATTTTGCAAACCTCAAACCATCATATAAATGCAAGCTATTATTCTATAGCACAATTTGTCCAAGTTATTGATGAACACCTACTTCCACCCCCGCCCCCCAGTTCTTTGCTACAACAAAAGAAGCTTTTATAAATATTTTTGTACAGAAGGATTCTTTCTCTCTTTATTTGATTTCTTTGAGCTGTATGTCTAATAGTGATATTTCTGAGTAAAAGGATGTGTTTAATGACTTTTGGGGTATAGATACTGGATTTTACTATGATTGGATCAATTCACAGTTGCAGCAAGAGTAAACTAGTACGCTAATCTTCTGAAATCTCCTTCAACATTTGTTATTTTTCTTTTTGGCCATTTTTGTCAGTTTCCTGAATGTGAGGTGGGACCTCAGAGTTTTTTAAATGTGCATTTCTCTCATTATTAGTGATTTGGAATATTTTTCATATGGTTGTTGTAGCCTGTCTTTCTTCTTTTGAGAGTTGCCAGTTGATAACTTCTGACTGTTTATCTATTAGAGGAATTTTTCTTGTACTTATATATTTATATGAATTCCCTATACATGTTAGATATCAGACTTTTTCAGAAAGGTTTATTGCAAATGTTTTTTCCAAGATAACTCATTCCCTTTTAATTCACCCTATACTGATTTTGTTTGTGCAAAAACAGTTCAATTTTATTATGCAATTAAAATAATCTATTTACTTTCTGTGGTATGCTATATCCCTTATTTGATCAAGAACTTTGTCACTCTTCATAGTCACACAAAATATTTTCTCAGCTGATCCTCTAATTTGTTTATGATGTGGCTTTTAATATCTAAAATCCTATATGTATTTGTAATACATTATTATATATGGTATGGAATATGTAACTTAATATTGAACCAACCCTGCATTCCTATTATAAATGCAAGCTAGCTATAGCATATGCTTTTAATATACTGTGTAATTTCAGTGTTGTAATATTTGTTAATATTCAATATTTTGCATTGATATTCATAGTAACTGGTCCATATATTTTTTTAATCTGTCTTTCCTTGAGGTATCAGGACCAGATGGTCTCATGGAAGGAGCTTTATGGAATCCCTTCTCTACCTCCTTTTTTAAAAAAAAGTACAATATTGGATTTAATTGTTCTTTGAATGTCTAATAGGCTTCACTTGAAAATTCATTTGGTCCTTATTTTTCCCCTTGGAAGTTCCTTCATCTCTTGATCGAGACATAAAGAGATTGGACTAACTAAATCATATTCTTTTTGACCTGTAAGTTTGGATATTTTGTATTCTTATAAATATTCCTTTTTTAAGTTATCATTTTTTGCTAGCATATAGCCAGAAAAGTGGTTGCTTCTGTTTTATTTCTTCTAGATTTGTCATGAATTCTCCCTTTTCATCTTAATTTTGGGAATTTGGTTTTCCTCTACTTAAAAAAAACACATTAGATTTGTCTATTTTGTTAGTTTTCTTCACAAAACCAGCTTCTAGTTTTATCAACTATTTGTTTTGTTTTCAGTTTTATCTCTGATTTTCAGAAATTCTATTTTTGTGTTTACTTGGGATTTTTAAAAGTTTTTTTTAGTTGCATACCTAATTCATTGTTTCGTTCTTTCTTTTTTGTTGCTGGAAGTATCTGTTGATATATAGTTCCTCTGAGGATTGTTTTGGGTTATATGCTCCAAATTTTTATATGTTCCCTTCATGTTGTTATTACCTTCAATGAAATTATCTCTGATTTCTGCTACTTCTTCTTTGGCCCACCAACTCTTTAAGTTAATTTGATTCCATGTAAATGTTAATCCTTTCTTCAGTCACTTTATTGATTGTAATTTTTATGTGTTGTGGTAAGTAAAGGATATGTTTAATATTTCTGCTTTTCTTCATTTGTTGTTGAGCATTTGAACTAGCATGTGATCAATTGAGAGTCATATCACTATGTCTGGGTGGTAGTGGTGGAGTGGAGCTTTGATGGCTTTGTTATAAACATGCTCAGTCTAGGAATAAATAATATTTATTGGAAAGTCAGGAAGGTTTTCATTACATTTATTTTACATTTATTCTGTAATGAATAAATAGGTAGACTCCCAAAAAAGACTGCAAAGGATCAGACAAAGGCAAGCCCTTTTATGCTCATTTCATTTGACTTTCCTGCTGTTTCTCCCTTCAGAGCTGGGATTGGCTCCAGCTCTTCTGGGTTACAACTTTTCTGACCTGTCCATTAAGCATGTGTGATAATGAAAAGTCAGTGACCATCCCCCAACTGGTCCAAGCCAGCCTAGTTCGGGCCCCTCTTTACAAATTTATGCCTTTCTACATGTAAACACCCATTGTTCCTATAGAATCTGTGGAAACCAAACTGCCAGCATTTCTCGCAGCTAGATGAGATTTGAATATTCTGAATGAGGAGGAGAATGACATTCTAGGCAAGGAAAGCATATCCAGCAAAGGCATAGAGTTGGAATGAGAATGGCATAGGGATCTGTTTATCACATGGTTATTTCATTTGTCTTTGGGCACAGATCTTTGCAACATTACTACTATTATCATCACACTTCAGATAAGCCTTAGGGAGTTGCTTGAGACACTTAAGGGTTTAGTGAACTTGTCCAGGGTTATATAACTTGGTTAGTGTTAGAGGCTAGATTTGAATGAATGTCTTCTTGACTCCAAGTTCAACATTCTCTCCATTTCTCCACGCTACCTTTCACATAGAATATTCTTAATAAATGTTTGTTGAATTGAGTCAGGTTTCTCCATTTCCAAAGGTGAATATCTCTTGTGTGACTCTATACCAGGCAAATAGGTGTGTTGTTGGAAGCTTATGGCTTTATGAGTTTTGCCTTCAAGGAATTTGTAATTCAGTAGTAAATAAGACCCCCAGTTCAGCTTCTCTTTGTATTTTATGGTACACATATTTAAGTATTTGTTTATAAATGCATTTTGAGATATGTTCAGGAGTAAAAAGGCCCTTTGCTTTATTTCTCTTGAAGGGGGTTGGCTTTTCTCGCAATGGGTAACATTGTTTGAAAAAAAAAACACAACTAGCCTTTCTTCTAAAAGCAAATGTATAAGCAAAGTTGGAAAGAAATAACTAAGAAATCTGCCTTGTGTTAATTAAACATAATTGACTGATCTATCAGAAAGAGTTAACTCACTTCAAAGAGTGCAATTATTTTTAGAATTCCAGGGAAATTTTAGGTACCTGAGTCTTCTGTGGACCAAGTCTACCCTGGATCCATGGTGTGATAGACCAGAGATGCAAGTGTCCCCCAATGTGATTTGTGTTGGAGGGCCATCATGCTTTCTTCATTTCATTCTTTAGATGGCTGTCAGGATTTCAGTGATCTTAACAGTGGGAGATATCACTTTTCTGTTTCCTCATCTTACCTCCTTAATTAATCTTTTCCTTGTCTCTGAGGCACAGGCAGAGAAAATGACTTCATAGACAGAGAAGATAGAAATCTCTTCTTTCCATCTCTCCGGGGAGTCGGTGGAATTTTGAGTAGAGATGGAGAATTTTTGAGTTTCTGAAAATGCTGTGTTAACCACCAGATACAGATTGCTTCACCTCTTCTTTGTTGGCAGTGAAAAGTAAATGAGGAATAGCCTGCCTTCAGCAAACATGTGAAATCTGTGATTATTTTCAGTACTCTAGCTTCTAGGTTCCCTCCTTGACCTTTGTTTTTTTGGTTTGTTTGTTTTCGGCCTTTCATAGCATATTACCCATAAGTTTAATAGGTGTGAATGGGAATGGGATCTGCATATTTGATCATCTAAGAGCAGACAGATCCATAGTTGCAATGACTATCAGTGAACCCAACACCCTGTGCCATACCACTGCATCATCCTTCCATGTTCTTATCTTGTTAAGCATTATGAGTTATTTGACTCTGCCCCTTCTAACTAGCCGTATGCCTTCCTTCCAATTGTGCTTTGTCAATCAAACCTTAAAGGATCATTACTTTAATAAGCAGTTTATTTGGATTAGATGACGGGTTAAAAATGTAAGCATAGAGCATAGGTGGGTGTATTTTAGAAGCAACAACTCTTTTAATTTCTTAAACTCCCCTCCCCCCCACAATCCCATAGGTAGAAATCACTTGTAATGGCTTCTACTTCAAGGTTAGAAAAAATAAACTAAAACAAAAGTTGAGGTACTTTATATATAAAACTTTTGAGTGCTAATGAGAACAGTGGAGGTCATTTAAGTCACTCACAGCAGTGTACACTGACTGGAAGCTATGTTTCTTGCTTGTGGTTCTTAGGGTAATGGGAATCTTGAGGCTGTTCTCCCTAGTTTTCTGTGTTTGTTTCCTCATCGGCTTGCTTGTGAGAACATGGGCCTCTCCAGTGCATTCCAGGGTCTGGAGCATTTTCATCATCCATGACTACTGACTTCTGCTTGTGGACAAGGAAGCTTCCTTATTTGGGACTTCCGAGAAGGGCAGGGATATATCTTCTCTACTACTATGCCTCTTTTTGTTTGCAGATGATTTGAGTACTCAAAGTGGCCTCTGAGGCACAACAGAGTATGAATCTATTCTCTTTTGCTTGTGTAATTTTGGCCTGACAATTAGCATCACAAAAACAGGGATTCTCCACCAGCCGGCACTATATATCCATATCTGGCACCATTGGTTACAGTAGAGAAATTTTGAATGCCTTGGATAAGTTCGCTTACCTGGGCAGTATACATTTCAGAGATGTCCACATAGATGATGAGGTTGATGCATGTATTGCCAGAGCTAGCTCAGTCTTTGGGAGACTCCAAAAGAAAGTGTGGGAGAGGGGAGATAGCCCGCAATTTCTCATACTGAAGGTCTACAGAGCTATTGTGCTGACCTCATTGTTCTATGCCTGTGAAACCTGGACAGTCTACCAGTGCCATGCCAGAAATTCAAATTGGTTCCGTTTGAATCGTCTTAGGAAGATTCTGAAGATCACCTGGCAAGATAAGGTGCCAGACACTGAGATCCTTTCTTGAGCTAAACTGCCAAGCATTCAAACTCTACTGCAGAGAGCATTTCTGACGAGCTGGTCAAAAAGCCAGAATAGCAAACATATGTTTGCTTAATCAACTATTTTATGGAGAATTTACACAAGGCAAGCACTTACATAGTGGTCAGAAGAAGCAACACAAGGACACTCTCAAGGTTTCTCTGAAGACCTTGAGACCATCAATTGTGAGACATGGGAGATGCTGGCACAGGATTACCTAGCATGGCATGCCTGCATCTAAGAAAGTGCTGTGCTCTATGAACAAAGTAGAATCACAGTAGCACAAAAGAAACATGAGATGGACAAGTCTAGAGACATCTCCATCCCAAATGTTCAAATGGACTATTTGTACCTGATCTATGGTAGAGTCTTCCAAGCTCATATTGTATTAATCAACCACAGTTGATTTGTGCACACTGTGCTTTGACCTCAACGTTGTGATGTCATTGGTCCTCTTTGAGTACAAAGGATGAACAACGATACTTATTTCAGGATCTCACTTTCATCTTGAGAAAAACTTAGGTGCTCAGTGACATCTTAGGTATCTTTCTTCCTGGGCTCCTGAGAAATCTTACTAGATTTGTACACTCCTTGACTTTTTTGCCTTCTGGGATATAAAATCTAATGATGCTATCTACCATTTATATAGTTTTAAGGCTTGCAAAACACTTTACAAATATTACCTTATTTTTAGCCTTACAGCAGGAGAAATTCGGTGACTTGCCCATGACCACATAAATAGAATTAAAACTTAAATCTTCCTAAATAAAAGACCAACACTATCTACCACACCATATGACTATAATTAGGTAAAAGTCCATAAGTTCTTAGACACAGCTTTATTATATGTAGTAACTAATTGTCCTTCTGATGACCCAGATAAAAGTGTTGAATACATTTTTCCATATTGTGTATTTCTCCTTTGGGAGGGTTTACATTTTAGAAAAAGGACCCTCTAGAAAGCAATGAATAACCAAAAGAAATGACTCTAATGGTAAATTTCATTCATGTCTCTTCTCTTCCTCCCAAATACCTTTGTAAGGTGCAGTGTACCTTACCTCTCTAGATGTACATCTTGTCTCTTTGCATTGGACCGTAAGCTCCTTGAGGGCAGAGTTTTTTCATTTTTGTGTTTGTATCCACAGTGCCTGTTGGTGGATTGATTTCTGCTTGCTCATTCCCCTACCTTGAAGGTATTCTGTATCCTCCTACTTTGCACTGGCTCCCCAACATCCCCTACTTCATTCCTTATACCCAGCCTTGCCCTCTACCTTTCTAGTGCCTCAGCCTCTAAAGCAGCAGTTCTCAACCTGTGAGTTGCGACCCCTTTTGGGTTTGAACAACCCTTTCACAGGGGTCATAGAGGTCACCTAAGACCATCGGAAAACACATATTTCTGATGGTCTTAGGAACCGAGACATCGCTCCTCTATCTGTCTCCAGGCAGGTCAGCCTACATGCAGATACACCCACATATGAGTATTCAAGGCTTGCGGCGTTAGGAAGGTTGAGAACCACTGCTCTAAAGTGTCCTTTCATCCTTCACTTTCTTCCATCTTTCTCCTGAAAATACTCCAAGTTTCTTAGCCAATCTCAACTTTTAGGGGTTGACAGTCAATTCATGTTAAAGCATGAATGAGTTAGCCCTGAGACCTCTTGAAGGTATTAGTATTTCAACAGAAGAATTTGTTTCGTGGGGTCAGAGATTTAGAACTAGAAGGGTCATTAGAAGCCTAGTCCAATCCTGCTTTTACAGATGAATGGATAGGGCTGGATAGATGAGGAAAGAGAAACATTAAATGACTTGCCCAAGGTCTCAGAGATAGTGAGTGACAAGATTTAGATTCAGATTCTCTGATTCAAATCTATTCTTCTTGACACTATAACAGGTTGATTCTCAAAACAACATTCTGACTGATGGTATTTTAGAAAGGGAGTAACAATGATAAAGGAAGGTCAGGAAGGGTAGAGGAGAGATTTGGGGGCAAAAGGTAGTGATCCTATGATAACTTAGTCTACCTGTGAAGAATGACAGATCAGTACCCCATCCCTCCACCCCACCTGAGAATGTCATAGCTGCCCTTTCCATCTTTCTTCTACTACCCTTAAAAGCCACCTCCATAATTAGAGCAGGGTCCGTAAGAAAGTCTGTGCTGAGATGGCTTGGAGACCAAGGAAGCAAATTCATTTACTTGGGTTGTAACTCTTGTAAAACAACAACTTAGACAGGCAATGTGATAGAAAATGCTGATCTGAACAGTTTTAGCCCTGGCTGCACAAATGATGAAGAACAATGATGAAGTGTCCATGAAAGGTGAACAGAATCGTCCAACTCCATAGCACTGTAGTAGTGATCTCCACTGCATTCAGGTGCTCCATAAGAAAGAGTAAAGAGCAGTAAATTGAAGGTCACTCAGAGTGCTGTGGATAGAATGATGTGCAAAGGCTTCCGGTATGAATGCCTGACAAAGGACTCTGCTCTTCATAGAAGGTCAGGGGTGACAGATGTATTCAAGGAAAGTTATAGAGTGAAGAAATACTGGAAGGGTCATATAGCATGGATGGTAGATAATAGATTGACTGTCTGACATATAGATTGGCTCTTGTGGGACCATAAAAGAATGACTGGGAGCCTTGAAACTCAGTGATATGAGCCAGCGGTTTGGTTATTGGAACAAAGATAGAAAGGCTGTGAATATGTGCTCCCATTTATCTGGGCTCTGTCAGATCCAAATAAACAGACTGTAATTGAGTTCTTTTCCGTTTCTTTTCCACCTTCTCTACCTCAAAGTGTAAACTAGTGGGCACCAACCACCTTGTTTACCCTGTGTGTTCTGGATACCTTCCCTGAACTGAATTCAAGTGCCTGAGTTTCCTTTAATGATTGCTTGAATTCTGTGAACATATTTTAATGCCTGACTTTTGTATAAGACTTTATATTCTTCAATGTATTTTTATTCCCATTATCCCAATTGATCTTTCCTCTGATAGGCTGATGAAGCTGTCATTAAAGGGAGTATCTTTTGCGAATTTTCAGGGTCAATGGATATTAGATTGAATTATGTGGTTTTCTGAGTGATAGAAAAAATTTATTTATACCCTTTAGATATACATGATATTTCTTTTTATTCCTCTTTTCTTTTGGAAGAGAGAGAGTACATATTTAACTACCTAGCCAGTGATTTCAATAAGAATGCTGGTAGAATCTCTGAGCCACATTTTTCTCATCTGTAAAATAATCTGGGATAAAGAATCAGACCCATCCACACTCCCATGATCTCTGAGAGATATATGAACTAAAGTGGAATTACATGCAGAGTACCAAGGGGACCCTACTTTTGCATATGGAGTCCATCAAAAAAACCTATCAGGTTCTAGGTAGTCTTTGAGACTATATACATGTGACCAAAGCATAGTTCACCAGCCCTTACTGGTGTGATTGCTTATATTGGTCAGCCAAAGAACACATTTAGCTCAGACCAAAGCCTTTTTCAAATCACCCTTGTTCAAATCTTTATCCTCATGCCCTAGATCAATAGTTCTCAAACATCTTGGTTTTGCACCCCTTTACACTCTTAAAAGTGATTGAATACCCTATTTCAAGAGTTTATCTATTGATATTCACCATTCTAGAAATGAAAACATTTTTAATATTATTAATGGTTTTGATCTTGCATACCAATCCCTCCACCCATACATCCCTCAAAATGTTCTGGGAACTCTGTGAGGGCACCTGGATCATGCATTGAGAAGCACTGCCCTAGGTCAAACAAGATACTCTCTTAGTACAGGCTCTTAGTATTTACTCTTTCTTCATCATCTGTCGGCTGGTTTTCAACCTCAAACTATGAAACACTAACTCTGATATTACCTTCCAATGTGTTAAATTAGGATCTGGGAATACACACTGCACCCCCAGCCCCCATCCTTCTGCCCCTGCCAAGGGCAAGCAGCTGATTTTCTTTTCCATTGGCTCCATAACAGCTTTACTTCCTGACATCATATTCTAGACTGGAATGTCCAGCACATAGTATATAGACCTGCCCCTTGTAACACTGGAAATCACTGGCTCCAGTGGTTCCACAAAAACATCATCTTATAGGAAACCATCACCAGCTCTCCCATTTGCATTTTGGGTGTTTTTTGTGATAGCATCAATGGGGTTTTGTGACTTTTGCTAGTGTGGCTTTGGTTCCACTGGAATAATGACTTCATTGCAAAATGAGTTGATGGGAGGATACTGCAGAGGGGACTTATGTATTTCCACTGGATCCTCATACAAAATGGAATGGTTAGAAGAGACAGGAAGTAAGTCTAGGTGATGTTCTTTAATTCTGAACTATGTCCTACAAAATAATTGACAGATACTATTTGATGAGAATACTGAATAACCCCCTCCCCTTCTCCATTTTTGAGTCATTCTAGTCTGTATGAAGTAAGGAGTGTGTGTGTGTGTGTTATGTGTGTGACATTTTTTCTTTTTTTTGATCCATCACTGAAATTTCTCTGACCCCTGAAGCTGAAACTAAAGATTAGATGCTCTGCCAAAACTTCACATGGATTCCTTTGTCCTAAAAAAGCATTCATTTCTTTTTCTCTCTGCACCAGAAGATGATAAATCATGTGGTTGCAGAGAAGGTTTCTCAGCACCTAATTTAATAAAGTGTTTTTTTCTCTCTTTTTTTCTTTCTTCTAAACCCACAGACAATATTTTTAATCTTTCTGCTTTTTTTGAGTTATAATAGCCATGTTATGAAAGTTATAAATGTTAAGAATTTTATCCTTCTGCTGAGATGCCAGCCTTAGTGTAGATTAAGCTGGTTTGGTATTTACATAGGAGTATTAAAAATAAAAGATTTGAATATGAACTTTAATTTTTAGTAGGTGGAAAGAATAGTGGTGGGGAGAGCTAGAAAATTCGCTGGATATTGATCTGAAAAGTCAATGGTTCAGACATTTGGATTGAAAGTCAAGAGGCCTGAGTTCCAATCTTGACACTGTCATAAATTGTGGTTAATTAAGGCAATCACTCGTGCTCTCAAGGTCTCAGTATCCTTTGGTGTAAAATAAGGGAATTGGATTAGCTGAGCTTTAAGGTCCTTGTCAACCCTAAAGTCCTATAATTATATGATGTTGTTTATGGCAAAGTGTGTGTTGGATAAACATTTGGGAGATTGTTCACTCTACTAGGAAATCAAGCTTGTTGAAGCATCATCTTATTTATTAGGAATTATATTGAAAGCAGATAGGAAGCTGCTTCAGCATAAAGAAGTTTTCAAGTTTTGTCCTTGACTTCTGTTGGCTAGATGACCCTGGGCAAATCACATATCCTTAGCAACTTTTATCTTAGCAACATAAATTATAGAGCAGGGGATAATCAGCATTGGTAGAGGAAATTCCCTCATTGGGAGGTTCTATATAACAAAGAAATCACAGGTCCCTTCCCTGTCCCTCAAAAGAAAAGAAGAGAAAAGAAGAGAAAAGAAGAGAAAAGAAAAGAAGAAAGTTCTACTGAGGACTTATTAGTAATCAACACCCTATTCACCACAGAAAATCTGTAGAGTTTCAAGGTTGAAATTTTTGTTTTGTTTTCCCTGTGAATTCATGTTATCTGGAAATTTAAACCTCATGGCCATATGGTGGGATGTCCAAACAGTCAAGGGAAAATTTAATAGAGATGCACTTTCCCCTCCATGGGGGATTTCTGGTCAATTATGGTATCTTCATTGGTGCCAAAGATGAATGGGTTAGGTGGGGCCAGTCTACTTTAGAGGGTAGGTGTTTTATCACATATTCACAAATTTGTCTCTTTAAGGCTATTCAATATCACTTGAACTAGTGTTGGGATACAGTTCAAGTCAAGGGAACGAACTATTGCAAGTGGAGAACAGACTGCTAACTTCCCATGCTTTCCAAAGTCATGAAAGTCAAATTCTGTGTCCCTTGTTAAAAATGCCTCTTCTTAAAAAAAAAAATTAAATCACAGACATAGAAACACAAGATAAAGTAGGTTCCTGGAAAACTGGTTATCTAAAACTACATGAAAGAGTGTTTGCCTCCGATAGCCCACAAGACCTTTCTACTAGTAACTTACCTTTTGCTAAGAAAGAAAAGCTAAGTGAGTTCACTTTAACAAGGTAGTGCCAGCAACATCCATTGAATTTAACCCGAGATTTGTTGTCCTTTAATTTTTCCCTTCAGAGTGCCTTCTAATTGCTTTGTTAGTTTTACTTAAAGAAGTCAGAGGTAACCTGATGTCTCCATTGCTTCAGGACTTTTTCTCATATTGCTGACCTGTTGTTGGTAGCTGGTTTTGAATGACTGATCCCCAATGGGTTCTGCCCTTGGGAGGGTTCATTACACCATTTCTAAATGGACTCAGTTGAACATACAACCCTTAAAATTGAAAACCATTGAAGGTTCCTTTCGATCCTGAAATTTTATGACTTGAATAACTAACATTCATGGAATTATTGTTAAGTGGTTAGCACGGCTAAGTACTGTGAGTCGTATGAAGTATATAAGACTTAGTGCCTACCCTCAAAGAGCTTACATTCCAGATGAACAGACAAGCCATGAAGGCAACTGAGAAAAATTAAAAGCGAAACTGCTTGATTGTAGACTTTAATCAAGTGGGAGCTCAGAGAAAGCAGAGATCAAAAGAGGTTGGAGGGTCCAGGGAAGGCTTCATGGAATAGATGATTTTGGAACTTCGCAGAAGGCTTCATAGAACTGAGATAGGTAGAGGAAAAGAGGAAAGGCAGCAGGATGAAAAAAAGTGACAGAGGTAGGAATGAGAATGGTAAAAATAAGGGTATTTTTAAGACACTTGTTTTGGCTAGAGCAGGGTTTCTTAGCCTTGTTTTGTGTCATGGACCCCTTTGTTGCATCGTATCCCTTTGCAGAACGTGATTTAAAAAAAATGCATACAGTAAAATTCACAGGATTACAAAAGAAACCAAAGGTTAGTGGAAACAATGTGATCTTCCCCATCTCCCCCCTATCCAAGCTCATCGACCCACAGAGATCTCTCCATGAATCCCTTGCTTTATGAACCTCAGGTTAAGATTGTCGTTGTTCAGTTCTTTCAATTGGGTCTGACTCTTTGTGACCCCATTTGGAGTTTTCTTGGCAAAGATATTGGAGTGGTTTGCCATTTCCTTCTCCAGCTCATTTTACAGATAAGAAAACTGAGGCAAACAGAGTTAAATGACTTGATTAGGGTGACATAGCTAGCAAATGTCTAAAATCAGATTTGAACTTAGGAAGATTAGCCTTTCTGATGCCAGACCCTGCACTCTAACCACTGTGCCACCTACTTGTCCATGGAGATGAACTTGGGGCTCTGAATTAATTCTGAAACAATGGTAGATAGCTCCCCAGCCTCCTGATTCTCACCTACATACTATAGATAGTTTCCATGGGCATTTCCTTGCTATGAATTTACTTCTTACTGAGCCTTGAATTGTTTTCCTCCCCCCAAAAAAATTATGTAAAGAGTTTGAGCAGCTTAACAAGGATACTTAGTTATCCCTTTATTTGGAAGTAAATTAGATGGTTATAAAGTTAAATAAAACCCAGAAAGTTCCTACTGTGATTTTTTTTTTCTCCTTTGTCAAAATAAATAGCCTTGAAGTGAACATAAAAATGTAAATGGCATTGAATCTAATGAAACAACATGGAGCCTAATGAAGTGGAAGTACGGGAAAGCAGGCCTGCTTTTATCACATTGGAATTTTTATGTCCTTGCCTGTCTCCTGATCACTCTGTGCTAACGTCATCTGGAGAAATGCTTTAGGAAAGATTGCTAAGAGGAAACAAGAATGACTGAACACTAAATTCCCAATGAAACAGGCACCAAGAAATCTGCCGGAATCAAATGATTAGAACATAGAGCACTTGCCTAGGGATTATAGAATTTTCTTAAGGTCTCGTTGGTAGCTGGTGGTGGATGGTTGGTGTGATACACTGAATGCTGGGCTTGGAATAAGGCAGATCTGGCTTTCAGTCTTATTTCTGACACAATAGCTGTGTGACTATGGTGCGGATCACATAACCTCTCTGAGCATCCATTTCCTGATCTGTAAAATAAGGAGAAAACGTACCCAGCACACCCAGTTCACAGGGTGCTTTTGAAATGAAAATGAGAATGTATGTAAAGTGCTTTGCAAACTTTAAAGTGCCATGTAAATGTCATTATTATTATTTTTAATTATTTGGCCCCATTGATAAAAAGGAGATAAAGTGTTCTTTTGATCTCTTAGAAACTGACCCAACTCAACCTTATTACTTCCCCCTAGCATCCAAGTCTACCCTTCTTCCCTAATTTCTATGAAAGGCGTTAATAGTCAAGCTCAACCTTAAGGGTCTATTTGACTTTTCTCACAATGTAGTGGAAAAAGCACTGAACTAAATTGGTTTTGAGGCCAAGCTTTGCAACTTACTACCTATATGACTGAGTAAATCATACCTCCTCACTGGGCCTCAGTTTCTCCATTTGTCAAACGATGGGCTTCGGTAATACAATGTATAATTTCTGTTCGGGCTCTACTGTTTTGCCATTTTGTATATTCCCCTCTCATCCTTTCCTGCTTCCTGACATCAGATGATCACGAATCTCCCAGCCTGTCGGTTCTTTATTATGTCTTGTTCAGTCATCCTTTTATTCCTATTCCCATTGCTACCATGCTAGACCATCATCTCTTCTTTCCCGATTGTCTCATCTTTCCCTCCTTCAATTGATCCTGCACACATTTTCTGATACTTAGTGAAGCACTCTTTTCGATACACTTTGCTGTCACCACTGGATTAATCTTCCTTAAACACTGCTTTCACAATTGTACTGAAAATTCTCCAATGGCTCCCTATTGCTCATAGAATGAAAGGCAAGAACCTAAACTCATTCTTCAGATTCCATGCTCATTCAACTCATCAGCTCATGGCCTCTTGAGAACTGATGAGATCTCTTTGTAGAATCAGAGTGGTAGCCATCAGCATTTCTCTCTAAAGGGGAAATAACAACTTTGCAAGTTTTTGTTTATCTTTTTTTCTTGGAGTAGGTTCCAGCAATTGGATCAAACAGCTGGAGCCAATTAAAGCAATATAAGCAGAATCCTTACTTAGTGAGACAGGCTGCTTTAATTGGTGACATCTTCTGCTTTGTGCTTCAGGGGAGCAGTAAGGTTACTTCCTAATAAGGTTCCTTGGATGGACTTGTGTTTAAAAATGCCAAGAACTCATTGTATTTTGCTTTTATAACCCTTTTCATCAGGGCAGAGAGAGACCTTTTGAGGTACTGTATGGTTTTTTCCTCCAGGGTTGATGGTGGCAATAAGGAGTGTCCAGGAAAGATGACAGGCAGTGAGGCTGACACTACAATCACCTTGGATTGGCAGCATGAAGAAAAGAGAAGCTTGATGATTCCTTGTCCTCATTAGCAAGGTGAGAAAAAGTTGGAAATGATAGAAAATAGAGTCTCAGAAACTGAATCACAGAATTTCATAATTAGAAGCCATCTAGTCCAACCCACACCTACATAAGAATCCCTTCTACACCACACCTAAAAAGTCACCATCCAACATCTGTTTTCAAGGAAAGGGAATCTACTACCTCTTGAAGTATCCCTTATGTGGAACCTCAGTTTGTAGCTTTTCAACTTTCATTGTTCCTGATTCTGGCCTAAGGGGTCAAGCAGAGTAGGTTTGATACGTATTCCATATGACAGCCTTCAAATACTTGATGACTGCTAATCATGTCTTCTATTCTCCAAACAAAACATCCCCAGTTTTTTCAACTGATCCTCATGAATCATGATCTTGCTAACTTTCTCTATCCAGGTCATTCTCCAATTTAGCAATGTCATTCCTAAAATATGGTGCTGAGAAAACCCCCTACAATACTTAAATGTAGTCTGACCATGGCAGAATACAGTGGGACTATTACCTCCCTAGTCTTGTATACTGTGTTTTCTCCAATGTGACCTAAGAGATTGTTTTTAAAAAAATTTCTACTATAGGAATCAACATTTATTTCTATTATAGTGCATCAGATCAGTTTTGGTACCATGTTCTAGCCTGTCAAGGTCTTTTTAGTTCTAGACACTGTCATTTAGGACATAAACCATGCCCTGAACTTCATGCCATCTGCACATTTTATAAGCATCCCTTTCCCCCTTGATAACAATGTTAAATAGTCCAGGACCTAACATAGATCCCAGTTGACATTGAACCATTAATGACTACTCTTTAGGTCTAGACATTCAGCAAATACTGAATTCACATAACCATACTGTCCTAGTTCCTTCTTCTAGCTGAGAATAGCATGAGAGAATTTATCAAATGCATTGTTAAAATCTAGGTAAACCATTCCTACAGAATTTCTCCAATATACCGGTTAAGGAATCCTGTCAATAAAAGGAAATAAAATTATATTGGCACAACATGTTCATAGCGAAATTATGCTGGCTCCTTAGCGATCCCTGCTTCTTCTTCTGGTTCTTCACCTACCATCACTGTAATAATTAATTCCAGATCTTTCCGCAGGATTTGAAGACAAGCTTATTGGGTTACAGTTTGCATATTTTGCTCTCGCTTTGTCTCTCTCTGTGAATTGGCTCATTTGTGCTTCTCCCGATCTGTGGCGCCTTTCCAGTTCTCCATAATCTTTAAGTGATGACTGACAATGGCTAAGGAATCTCATCTGACATTTCTTTCACTGAGATGTAGTTTGGGCCTAGTGACTCAAATTCATCAGGAATATCTAGGGGAACACTTATGGTCCTCTTATTCATCTTGGGTTTCTTCTCCCTACTAGTCATTTTTATTTTGTCTTTACATTCTAAAAGACATTTGCATCGGTGGAGAAAACAGGAAATTATGAATTAGGTGGTTCTGCCTTCTCACCATTCTCATTTATCATCATTAGCCTCCATCCCAGAAAGCAGCTCTCTTCCTTCTCTGGGTCTCTGATTTTCCCATAGCTCAAAATCCATACTAGCTCACATTTCTTCTCACAACTTGGGGCTGAGAGACGTGATTGCTATCCCTTTGATCCCACTGTTAATAAATGCTGGAGCTAGGTTTCAGATCCAGCCTTCTTATTCCCAATTCAATGCCTCTTTTGCTACTCTATGATCTTCTTTGCTGATTGGATCTAGATTCTAGCCATTCCCTTTTAGGTTTCAAACTTTTACTTGCTCTGCTTTTTTAAGCCTCCTTTGGAAAAGTAACAATAATGGTGTATATTTATATAGCACTTGAAGGTTCCAAAGCACTTTAAATACATCAACAAATTTGCTTCTCACAACAAACTTATTAGGTAGTTGGAAGTCCAAGCGTTATCATGCCTATTGTACAGATGAAGACACTGAGGTCAAAGAGGTCTACAACCAAATTTACACAGCTAGTGACAGACTGTGATTGGGGTCAACATTTTCTGGCTATAAGTCAAGTATGCCAGATAGCTCTTCATCTGTTTGTTCCTATGCTAATTTTTTCAATTAACAAATGTTTATTTTCTCTCTCTTCTTCCCCTTCTCCTATTAAGAAAGGAATAAAGAAAAACAAAACCCGTGTAAAAAGAGACATAGTGAAGGGAGAGAAATTCCCACATTGGCCATGTCCTACATCTCCTCTTGCATCTCGAGTCTATTACTTCCGTCAGGAAGTGGGTAGAATTCTTCCTTATTGTTCTTCCAGAGTAATGGTGGACTGTGTGAAGTCGCTAAAAGAATGCTGGAAGTAGGTCTTTAATCCAATACATGATATGACCCATGATTTAAAGTTAATCTGGGTTCTGGTCCTAACTCAGTTGGTAATTTAATGCTTAATTGGGGGAAAATCAATTCCCTTTCTTGTTTATAAAATGGGGAGAGAAATTTCTCTCATACACAAGTAAGGGTAAAATGAGGTAGCAAGTATATATACTGCAAAATATACAGTGCTGTAAAACTCTAAATACTATGTCTATGAATCTGGGTAATTATATGCTGATAAATTTCCATGAGGAAACAAATTTATTTGTCTTGCTTTGATTCTTGAAGCTTGTCCTGATTTATGATTTTGCCTTCATTCTTGATATTTTTAAAATGGCTTTTAGGCATAACTTTCATACATGTAGAGTCAGATAAATGTCTATTGCAATAGTAGCCAAAGTATATAGTAAAATTCAAGTGTGCAATTAAAGGCACAGTTGAGATGGAAGTCTAATTGTTAGCAGAGAGCAGGAACCCTGGTGAGCTTGAGGAACAGCCTGCCTGTTCCTCCTCTAAGACCCAGGCTTCACTGGTCTCTGGCATCTCCATTTTTCATTGCATCATTTTTAGACAAGGGTAAGGGTTCTTCACATTTTTTTTTGTCATGGATCCCTTTAGCAGTCTGCTGAAGCCTATGGCCTTCTTCTGAGAGTAATAGTTTTTTGTTTGTTTGTTTTAAATTGTTAACTAAAGGAAATGCCAAATTTCATTTAGAAGTGAGTGTAAATAAAGATATATATATATAGTTTTACCATCTAATTCATTCCCTCCTTCTATCCCCAAATCCCTAGCAATTGGGCATAGATAGTAACAAAACTAAGTTGGTTTAGCCTGGGGTGGATACCTGGCAAAAGTTGGAAGTTAAGGTTCTGCCAATCAGTAGAGGGTTGAAGTGGACCAAGATACACTGTGGTACAGTGGAAAGAGTGCTTGATTTGGTAGCAGAGGATCTGATTCTTCTACTTAATAGCTGTGACCTTGAGTAAGTTGCTAGACTTCTCTGGGCCCCCATTTATTCATCTGGAAAATGAGTGTATAACAGGGTTTATAATGGAATCTTGTTTTGTTCCCACAAAAATTATTGGAAGATAATCAATAGCTGTGTGGAAGCTCTTGCTTATCTTACTTTACTAAACCTTAGTCTTCCTGGAACTATGACAAGGGCCAGAAGGAACTAGAAAGGTGGGGGTGTGGCACAAAGCTCTGACCTTAGAAGAGAAGAGGGCAGGTCCTGGTCAGATCTCTAGTATCCTCACTACCATGCCTCTGTAATCTGCATATAATCTGCATATATTAAGGGAATGCAGAATATATAGAAGGAAATACAGTGAGGAGTTTGAGGAATCTGATTAACCTTTGAGAAATTTGACTTTCTCTATATAGAGGGAATGTAGAATATATATGTGTGTGTGTGTGTACATATATATGCAGAGAGAGAGAGAGAGAAACATAGTGAGGAATTTGAGGAATTTAACTAACTCTAACTATACCAGGAAGGAAAGAACTTGTAGACCATCACTCCTGCTTAGGTATGAGGTTGGGTGTGTTCCTAGTGAGTACCACAGCTGGTTCCTTGTTGGAAGCAAAAATAAACACTTTTCTTTGCATACTCTGTTTTTGAGTTCTTTCAGTGAGAAGGGTTTTATCATTTTAAAGGTTACATCATATGGATCTTCATGGTCCCTAAAAAAAGGGAAGCAGTGGGTAGTGGAAGCTTGTCCCAGGCTAATTTCCTGACCCTACCTGGGAAGTCCTGTGATATCCACAGCTGTGTGGGCCTTCCTAAGGGCCCCCAGGGAAGCAGTGGACAGAAGAATCTCTGGCATCACTCCCTGACCTTACCTGGGAAGTCCTGTGATACCCAGAGCTGTGTGGGCCTTCCGAAGGGCCCCCAGGGAAGCAGTGAGCAGCAGAAGCTTTGGGCTCACTCCCTGACCCTACCTGGGAGGTCCTGTGAATTCCAAAAGCGTATTTCTCACAAGGGGTTTGGAGTTGCTTCAGTGACCCCATGTTCCTAGTTCTGGAACTAGTAAATGAGAGCAAGTGGCAAGAGTGCCCTAGTCATATATGATCAGAAGAAAGTCAAAGGTTAGGGAGTCTATGTTATCTATGGTCAGAAATTAATCAAAGGGTCCAGAGGCCTGAGAGTTAGCCAAATTAAGATGGAGTAACTAGGTTTCAAAGACCCAGGGTGATAAGGAGGTCAACATCATAGGATCAAAGACTGAGAATTGGAGCAAACATTAGAAGCCATGTTACCTAAATCTCTCATTTTATGAATGGGGAAACTGAAACCCAGAGAGAATAAAGATCTGGCCAAGTTTCTACAGGTCACAGATCTCGGATTTGAACCTGGGGTCTTTCATTCCAAATCCAGTATTCTTTCCATTAGAATGATGGTCTAGTGGAAAGAATTGTGGATTTAGAGCTACTGGAACCGGGTTGGGCTCAAGCTCTGTTACTTACAACCTGTGTGACCTTGGACAAATGTCTTTCTTTTCTCTGGGTCCCAGTTTCCTCATTTGCGAAGCAAGAAGAATGGACTAGATGATCCTATCATTTTATGGCACTTGAATGATCAAGCAACCAATCGTCAAGTACTTACTGCGGGGGGATTCTCTTTGAAATGCACTTGTACTTAGGGGACAAGCGCTCTTTGGGGACACAGCTAGGGAAGACGAAATTTCTGACCTTTGTTTAAAGGCAAGTTGGAGAGAAGAGGGATAGGCAGGGAGCAATGAGAGAACAGTGATGGTGGCATTTAATTAAGTGCTAAGTCAAGGAAAAAGGAGAAGAGAGAAGATAAAAAGAAGGCAAAAAAGGGAACAAAGAGAGAGAAAAAATGTTTTTAGCCTTTAAGAGCCCGTGTAAGACAATCATGCTGCAGGAAAAGTGAGAATTCATGGTAGAGTGAAAATGACAACCAGAAGGAGAACCAGCAATTGATTTCCTCCTCTTTCAAACTCAGTGGCTGATTATGAGCTCCCCACCTCCCCTTTTCCTTGTTCTCTCTCACCATTCACTAATTCTTTCTAATATCCTATCAGAGACATGTAGAATCAAAATAAACCAGGAGACATTCACTGCAGGAAATTCAAGGAATAAGGACCACAAATACTTTTGGACATTACCAAGTTCTGGGAACTTGGCATGCAAACATTGCTAATATTACTGAGTTCTGGGAAATTGCCAGATAGTCTCAGCACAGAATAGTTTGCTGGAGGGAGTGAAGCAAGAAACAAAGGAAAGAAAGTAAGAATCTAGGAAAAATTGCAGTTACCAGTTACCCAGAAATTGCTTACTCTGTTAGCAATTTTTCTTCACTACTTGCCCAGGCATTTTCTTGTCTCCTCTAACAGGGCCTTGGGATCCTGGTGAGACAGTGAACTTGTTTCCAAAGGAGAAAGATAGAAATCTGTTTTGAGCCAATTATGTTGATCTATGTAAGGTTATGCTAATTGGCACCTGGTCATCTCTGGAGAAAACTAACATCAAAGGTCCTGGAGAGATAGTTTGATTGAGTAGAAAATTCAGAAAGGCTCCTCCTGAATCTGACACTAACCTATTTTATATGATGTTGAACGAGTTGTTTATCTTCCTAAGTCTCAGTTTCCATATCAATCAGTAGTTGTGCAATGAACTATAATATGGCAGCAAGAACATTGCAATGATAACATCCATCTTGACCTGCATCCTCTTCTTGTTGTCTCTTCTCTCTAGGTTTTCATGACACTGTCGTCCCCTGGTTCTCTGAATCCTCCTCCATGCTTTGCTTTGCTGGATCTTTGTTCACATCTCGACCAATTATTCCCCATTACTGTCAATGTTATCCTCCCAGTCACCCAGGCTTACAACCTTGATGTTATCCTTGACTCCTCCCTCTTACCCCCATGTCCAATCAGGGGTCAAGTCCTGTCATTTCCACTGTGTAACATCTCTTGTATATGCCCCCTTATCTCTTCTGACATTACAACTATTGCAGGTCTAGATATCACCTCACACCTAGATTACTTCAATAGCTTATAGATTGATCTCTCTGTCTTAAGTCAATACCCACTCCAGTACATCTTTCACACAGCTGTCAGACTGATCTTTCTAAAGGATAAGTCTGACCATATTACTCCCCATTCAATCAACTCCAGTGATTCTCTATTGCTTCCAGGATCAACATATAAAACTCTGTGTTTGGCTTTCAAAATCCTTTGTAACATGGCCCCTATTACCTTTCCAATATTCTTTTTTGTTTTGTTTTTCTTTGGAGGGGGGAAGGCAGAGCAATTAGGGTTAAATGACTTGCCCAAGGTCACACAGCTAGTAAGTGTGTCAAGTTCTGAGGCTGGATTTGAACTCAGGTCCTCCTGACTCCAGGGCTGGTGCTTTATTCACTGGACCACCTAGCTGCCCCCTTTTCCAATATTCTTACACCTTATTCTAGAGGGCATCTCCAGTCGACCTGATCTATATCTTGCCACTGGACCCAGATAGCTCCAGAGGAGAAAGTGAAGCTGGTGACCTTGTACAGTCCTCCCTTACTTAAATCCAATTCACTTACAAGTAATGGCATCATCTTCCTGATGTCATGATCCTCTTCAGGAACAGAGGAGAAAAAACTTGTTAAGTAGTCTAAGCTGCCCCACTGGGGACCCAACTGGTCAATTCCAGTTGGGCAACTCAGCTCCTTCTTTTCTTCCTTCCTTTCTTCCTTCCTTCCTTCTTTCCTTCCTTCCTTCCTTCCTTCCTTCCTTTTTTCCTTCCTTCCTTCCTTCCTTCCTTCCTTCTTTCCTTCCTTCCTTCCTTCCTTCCTTCCTTCCTCCCTCCCTCCTTCTTTCCCTCCCTCCCCCATTAGATTGTCTTTTGCCTTTTTTTGTACCCCCAGGGCTAGCCACAATGCCTGGCATATAGTAGGTGCTTAAATTACACACCTTCCCTCACAATAATGTTTTGAGACATGTAGTACAAGCATTATAATCCCCATTTTATAAACGAGGAAGTGGAGGTTCACAGAATCAAGTGGTTTACTCAAGGTCCCACAACTGGTGGCAGAATTTGAATCTTCTGAGTTAATGATTGATTTTTCTGCAATACTTGCCTCCCAAATGATGCTCAGATAATAAGACAAGCCCTGAATAGTTATGAATGCAAAAAAGATAGTTTGTTGTCTTTCGTATTTGATGTTCAGCCAGTCAAATCAACAAAGCATCTGTGCTTTGTACAAGGCAACGTAAGCTGATCCTACTGACTGAAGGCCAGTAGAGTATACCCTCCTAGTTCTTTCTCCTTAAATAGAGATGAATTTATGCCAGTCCATCCATATCCTCTTATTCTTTGTTACATATATTTAGCATGTTGTAAGGGGTGGATACTAAACCTGCATTCAGGAGACCCCAGTTTGAATCTAGGCTCTGAAATTTACAAACTCTGTGACCCTGAGAAAATTATTTAGCTCCCCTGAGTTTCAGTTTCCTTACTTGTAAAATAATAATTATACCATCTATCCCAGGGTATTTTGTGAGGAAAATGCTTTGTAAGCTTAAGAACACTATGAGAAGAGCTGAGTTGGGTTTAGTGGAGAGAAGCTTCATCTCTATCTACACCTTGGTTATTTAAACCTGAGCAAATCAATTAACTTGTCGGTACCTCATGACTCTTTCAGTCTTTAAGAGGCTAAAAAAGTTTTTTGAAGGCATTGATAAGAGAAGTTCCCTCACCAAAAACTCTCTATATTGATAAAACCACAACTCCAATCTCCTCTCCCCCCAAATCCGACTTTTACATAGTGCTTTTGAGGATTGTGATGGTCTTTACATATGTCATCTAATTTGGAGCCCATGACACCCTTGTGAAGCAGCTACTATAGGTGTTATTCTCCATTTTATGGATGAAGAGACTGAGACTCACAGATGTTGAATCCTGCCCATCATCACACAACTAGTAAGTGCATAGGGCTATAGAGTTGGAAGGGACCTTAGACAAGATCTAATCCAACCACCTCACTTTATATTTGTGGAAACTGAGGCTGAGAGAGTGTAAGTAATTTGTCCAAGGTCACATACCTATGTCAGGGCTAGGATATGAACCCAAGTCCCCTGCCTCCAAATCAATGGAAAAATCCATTACGCCATTGCTGGCTACTCTTCTCAACCCAGATTTCTCCTGATTCCAAATCCTTTGTTGTTTTTTCCTAACCACATCATGCTGCCTCTCAATATAGAGAGAAATATAATGAAATGTAGGAGAGTACTTAAATATGAGTGATTAGGAAGGCTGCCTGATATTGGCAGTACAGTCTATGTTTGGAAATAACAGGAGCTGACTGGTCCATACACAGGGTCACATTCAAGACTTTGGATTCATTAACACTGTGCTTGAACCAGCCACAGCCTGACATGGCATCATTGGCTCTAAATGACCAAAGGAAAGTGCATATTTGAAACAATTATCTGGATAATTCAGGCTATTATCTGGATAATTTCCTTCTGTTATGGGGAAAATGACTTATTTGGTCCAAATTTACTGGAATGATTGTCCACATTGATTGAGTGCTCCAAATAATTGCTCATCTCTTGCCTTCACTTAGTCTAGGCAGACACAGCTTTGCATTAAAAAAAGGGAAAAGGGAAAAAATTATCATTCAGCTGCAATTTCTCATTTGGCAGGCATCCAGCTATTTTCTTATGATATGACAAAATATGATCTCTCATTTAATTCTGCTCCTAATCCTGCCCCTGGGCAATACTGAACTGAACCAGACTCCAGCTCAATTATTATCTTGGCGAAGAATTCACACCTACAGCTCTTCCTATGGATTGCTCTTACAGTCACAATGGACTTGGAGAATGATAGTTATCAGAAAACCTCTACTTGCTAAGCCAAAGTCAGGCTCTGTGCTCTTTGCTAAACTGTGAGTGACTATGCTTAGTTTTTTGAACAAACTCCCAGGCATTACCAATTTATTCAATCAACAAATAATTATGGAATCTTCCCCACTAGAATGTGAGCTCAATGCAAGTAAGGACTGTTTCATTGTTTGCACTTGTATCCCCAACTCCAGCACAATGCTTGGCACACAATAGACATTTAATAAAACCATGTTGGTTGATTGATGCAAAAGCCAATGACAGGCACAGACACTACGTGTTACAGAAATTCACGAAGAGAGTTTCCAGCGGGCATAATTAGGGAAAACTTCATGGAGGAGATGGGAATGTAATATGGGCAGGGTTTGATATATGGACAGGAGTTAGAAAAGGCAGAGATGAAATTAAGGAAGGCTTTCTATGCAGGGCTAACAGTGTGAAAAAAGGCAGGAAAAAACTTGGATGTGCTCTATAAATACTTCTTAAATTGAATTGAATTAAGGATCATGTGGAGTGCTGGAAAGGCCAGACAAGAGTCAGACCAGAGCTTGTCTATCTTTCTAGATATTTTTTAAACCTTAAAAAGGGAGTTCACTTTGAAGATCTAGCAAGAATAGGAAGACAAACTTTTCCTTCCAACACTCTGGGGAGAACATTCTCCCTCTTACCACTTCTGTCTCTGGGGAGAGTGGGTTCAGAGAGAAGATGGTTTTAATGTAGCATTGGTCCCACCAAGTCCACGGCATTACTGCCAGGTAAGTCATGCTCTCAAGTGCTATTGGGCTGGGTCCTGAAGGTTGCTCTTCTGGGCATTGGTACTGGACTGGCTGCAAAACTTGCCATGAACTCTACTCTTAGTCTCCTAGCCTCCCAAACAGCTTGTTCTCCTTCCTTGTTCTTCAAAAATATAAGGTTTTAGTTTCTAAATTAATGTTATTCACTTTTTAGTTTGCTGAACCTTCTCATCCAAGCTGTACCATCCCAGCAACCCATTGGCTCTGTTGTCTGAGTAGCATGCTGGGCTGTCTCCAAGAAGTGTGTGGCATCAGGAACTCTTTTCTTTTTAGTTCCAGTGTCCTCTTGAATTTGGAGTTACTCAAAAGGTAACTCCAAAAATTAGTACTGCTCAGAAAATTTGCCTTCACTGGTTAAAGAGCTAAATTCTGGGATCAAGTGGTCTAGGGTAGAAGTATCAAACTCAAAAAGGGCCACTAAATCATGCATAATAAGCCCTGCTGGCTGCTTCTTAATTTAGAAAGCCTTATATTAATGTTATCTATGTTTTATTAGAGGCATCTAGGTGGCACAGAGAACATGGGACCTGGAGTCATGAAGGCCTGAGTTTAAATCTGGGTCCAGACACTTACTAGCTCTGTGACCCTAAGCAAGTCACTTAACCCTGTTTGCCCCAGTTTCCTAAACTATAAAATGAGCTAGGGAAGGGAATGGACAATCACTCCAGTATCTTTGCCAAGAAAACCCCAAATGGGGTCGTAAAGAAATAGGCCATGACTGAAGAACAACAACAAAATATTTTATTGTATTTTTGTTTATTTTGTTAAGTATTTTCCTATTATATTTCAATCTGGTTCTGGTGGCACTCAGGAGTGTTGTGAGCAACCTGCACATGCATTTGAGGGTTATATGTTCGATGCCTCTGGTCTGGAGAATTCAAAATCTCTCCTCCTCTCAAATGGGAGGTTAGGATTTAAGAACAGGATCTTCTCAGGCTGTTTATAAGTGCAATGTTGTGTAGCTCTTCTACAAGTGCATTATTGCTTTTGGGGATGGAGAAATCCTTCCCCTGCCTCCTCTACCCAAGGAAGAAGAGCTAAGGCATCCTAGAGAGTCATCTTCCTAGAATAATGCTGAACTTTGTATTTGGTAGAGAAGTCACTGATGGAGAGAGCTTGCTATCTACAACAAGGTAATATTTCCATGTTGCAGTATACCTGTAAAGACTGTCGCTTGACTTTGTAGCTATGCCCTTATTGTGGAATTAGTCATATGCCAGAATCTTTTCTCCATTAAAAGTACAGATTAGAAACCAGGATGCTGGGGCAAGGAGTCTGAATGGCCCACAAGTAGGCCAGTTGCAGTAAGGGTGGTGGCAGAGGCTTGTAGTCCCAGTTCCTAGGGAGGCTGGGCTGGAGGATTGCTTGAGTTTGGGAATTCTGAGCTGCAGTAAGCCTAAAGCTTCTTGGCAGTTCACATTTGTTGGGCACCTCGACCCCCAGGATCAGATGGCAAGAGTTTGCCTAAGGAAGAGTGAAGCAGTTCAGGTTGGAAAAGCAGAGCAGGTGCCAATTTATGTTTGGATCAAACCCATGAACAACTACGGCACTTCTAGCCTGGGAGAGATAGGGAGATCTAGGGCCCCATAAATAGATAAGTAGTAATTAAGGAAATAAATAAATAGATAAAAATCAACAAGCATATAGATAAATAGTTAAATAAATTAAGGAAAAAATATGTAAATTTCTATGAGGAGCTAGGTATTCACAAACTGCTAAATGAGTAGAAGCTTATTCATGAACGCTTTCTCCCAAGCTTCCCTAATAGCACAACTCTGAGGGCATATTTTCCCCAGGCTATATAGACCATCCCCTTTTGTAAGGAAGAAAATCTCTGATAAACTCACTTAAGTGAAGAATTTGTAGGGACTAAAGTGCTGGGTTTGAGGAGAGAGAAGGATTTATTTTTAAAGAGTAAGTTGATCAAGCACAGTGATTAATCCTAAGGAATAATCCTCTTCAATATTCTCATCCCCCAATGGAACTGTGATCTCATCCATGTCAGCATCCATTCTGATAATTCATATCTAAACCCATCCATGCCTGCCCATCCTGTGCTACTCTCATCCATGACCTCTCATAAATTCATCATGGAAGAGTGGAGTTAACTAACATGTGCTAGTGGCAGAGGGAGGGTGGGGCTCCAGCTTTTCATGACATTACATGGAAACTAGTGGAGCACATTGACTAATCATCAGTTATCCTTTAGTATCACTATCCAACTAGCCCATTACTTCTTCCTCCCTCCCTCCCTCCCTCCCTCCCTTTTTTCCTTCCTTCCTTCCTTCCTTCCTTCCTTCCTTCCTCCCTCCCTTCCTCCCTCCCTCCCTCCATTCCTTCTTCCCTCCCTCCCTCCATTCCTTCCTCCCTCCCTCTCTCCCTTCCTTCCATCTTTCTTCCTTTCCTTCCTTCCCTTCCTCCTCCTTCTCCTTTCTTCTTCCTTCTCCCTTCTTTCTTCTTCTTTGCCATCCTTTAGATGCTTCTCCTACATAATTCTTTCTTTGCAATATATCTTCATAATGATTCATTCTCTATTAAATTCCTAAAATTTGAGGCATTATGGCAGGTGGGTGGAGTACATGTTTTTGGACAGATGACACCTCACCAGCTCCACTCCAGTCACAGTATATGTGACAGCTATATTAGTTGGAGGCGCATGGGGAGGTGTCTCTAGGCTTTACCTGCCTAACTGGAGGGGATGATTGGAAGTCAGGCCAAGCCATTCATCATTTGGACTTATTACCAATCTCTTCACTTCTCTCTAATTAATCTTCTAAACCCACTGGGGTCACCAGCCTCACTAACCCAGTGGAGAAAAATGCTTGCACACTCTGCTAGGTGAATTCTAATTGTCCAGGAAAAACTCAATGAATCCTGAATCTCAGCTTAGAGTTGTAGGCTCAAACATGAGCAGGATAAGTACATTAAACTTAACGAAATGTGATGCTGATGTCTCAGGCTCTGTCCTTTATGGAGAAACAAACATTCTGAGAGGAGCGAGTTGACACAGACACATACAGAGTAGAGCTGCAACAAGGGACCAAACAACAAAAACAGGCAGACGTACCATATGGTGCCTTTGACAAAAGTGAAAGACAGACACCACCTCACATTTATATTTAAAAATTTTATAAGTTTGACTATTTTGGTGAGTTTCTGTCTACTCCTTCCTCTTGTTGTAGGTTTTTTTCTAAAGACTGGAAAAAAGAGAAGGGAATGGGATAGAGAGTGGAGAAGTTTGGAATCATAATGCAAAAAAAAAATGTGCTGGCCTTTGTACATGAAGATAATACTACTGATCCATGACAAACTTTGGATTATGTCTCTAGTGATGGGGCACACTGCAGAGCAGGTACTTAATGACGTATGTTCTCTTCCCCCAATCTTGACCCAGGTTTGGGGCCCCTGCTAAGCAATCAGTTGATAGGAGGTATACAAGATCTACCCAGGAGTATTCAAGATCTTCTCTCCTAACTCTTCTAGGACTTCTCAGACCAATGAAACTCCTAGCTCTTGGGGCCCCTGGAATCACTGAGTGGGTCATACCTAGTGGGGAACAGAGAAGCTGCACTCACTATGTATTTTGTGTTATTTTACAGTTATGTCCTCTGGATTTCAGTAAAGCAACTGCTTTCTTAATAGTTCATTGTCCTGGATCTGATCATTTTCTGAAACATGAAATTAGGATGTGAGACTAGGGGAAGCTAAAGGATGAGGAGCCTTTATCTCTCTATTCCACTAACCATCTAGAAAGAATTCCCCCTTTCTCCCAAAATTCCCTGCCCGCATACCCTTTCTATGCATTTAACACTCTACCTTTGTACTATTTTTATGTATTTCAATGTTGTAGGGAGATATTTTATCCTCCTACCAGATTAAAGGGACAATACCTTATTTTAATTTTTATGCCTCCCTCCCAGCCAGTGCTTGCATAGTACTCTATACTTAGTAGAAATTTAATAAATGTCTATAGAATTGAATTGAAGGGTTTAGTCTGTAGCCTGGTAACAGAGTGATATTAATCATCCTGTTTAAAAAATCATCCTGTTTAAAAATAAAATAGATTACAGATCTGGAAATTTGAGATGGCTATGGAAAGACTTAATCCCCGATATTCTTTTGTTACCTAATACCTTTCAAAATACTTTGCTATATCATCTGATCTTCGTTGTAGCCCTGCAAGGCAATTGGCACAGATCCATGTCATTATTCCCATTTCATGGATAAGGAAAGTGAGATCTTCAGAAGTTAACTGTCATTAGTGAAAGAAAATTGGAGCTATTATAGCCCATGTCTGGGTTGCCCTAGGCCAAAGAGACTGGTGACTTCTGAAACACAGCTGTTAAACTAGGAATTAATTATTGCTCAAGCCTTGAAGTTTCACAATCAATCAGTTGGTCAATTAGTGAACATTTATTAAACGCCTACTGTGTTCCAGGAAACAAAAAAGAGGTAAAAGACAATCCCTCTCTCAAGGAGTTTACAATCCAATTGGAGAAACAACATGCAAACAAATGTATACAAAGTAAGCTGTATAGAGGGTAGGTAGGTAATAGCCAACAGAGAGAAGGCATTGGGAATAAGAGAGGGTGGGGAAGGCTTCTGTAGAGGGTGGGATATTAGCTGGGACTTAAAGGAAAGCAGGACAATCAGTAGTTGGAGCAGAGGATGGAGGGCATTCCAGACATGGGTGACAGAGCCAAGAGATCTTGATCATGGAACAGACAGGAGGTCAGTGTTATCAATAAATGTTGGGGAGTAACATGTAAGAAGACTGGAATGGTAGAAGGGCTCTGAATGCCAAACAGAGCATTTTGAATTTGCTCCTGGAGGTGATTGGAAGTCACTGGACAGTGAGGGGAGGGAGGAGAGACACGATCAGACCTGCATTTTAGGAAAATTGAATGGAAGTTAGATTAGAGTGAGGAAAGACTTGGGGCAGCCAGACTCATCAGCAGGCTATTGCAACAATCCAGGTGTGAGATGACCTATCAGAGGAGAGAAGAGGGCATATTCCCGAGATGTTTTGAAGTGAAATCAACAGGCCTTGACAACAGCTTGGATATGGGGCAGAGATGTGAGAGATAGTGAGGAATTCAGGAAGATCCCTTGGTTGCGAGCCTTAAGATACTGGGAGGATGGTGTTGCTCTTCACAGTAATAGGGAATGTAAGAGGAAGGGAAGAGTTTAGGGAGAAAGATAATGAATTCAATTTTGGGCATATTGAGTATGTCTACTGGGCATCCAGTTCCAGATGTCTGAAAGGCAGATAGGTATGCAAGATTGGAGGTCAGGAGAGAGATTCGGGTAGGGATGGTAGATTTGAAAATAATTGGCATAGAGATAATAATTAAATCCATGGAAGCTGATGAGATCATCAAGTGAAATAACTTAGAGGGGGAAGAGAAAAGGAACCAGGACAGAATCCTGAGGGACACCTATGGTTAGAAGGTATGATTTAGAGGAAGATCCAACAAAAGAGACAGAGAGGGAGTGTTTGGATGGGTAGGAGGAAAACCAGGAGAGAGTTGTGTCTTAAGTGAGAAAAGCTTATCAAGGAGGAAAGAGTGATCAACAGTGTCAAAGGCTGCAGAGAGGTCAAGGAAAATGAGGATCAAGAAAACGCCATTGGATTTGGCAAGTCCCAGGCACTGCCATGGTCATGAGGGCCATAGAAAAACCTGACTTTCTCTGGGAATGACTGTGTAGCTGCAGCTATCACTGAGAGCCCCTCCAAGCAGCTGATGCTCTACTTGGCTGCTTCCTAGCTTTGGTAGGGAGTCATTGGCAAAGCGGTGGCTCTGAGCAAGAAAGCATTGATGAGCTATTTTAAGATCCTTCTTGCAATCAAACCTTTTAAGTTTTGAACTTTCCTTAACTCTAGTGACTTCCTTCCCAGACACATGTAGCCTTGGTCACACCTTAGACCTCATCATCTTTCGGAATTGTACCACTTTCAAGAATTAAAATGTGAAATTCTACTCTTTTATCTTAAGCTCCTGTTCTTCTACATTTCATACAATCACATGGCAATCCCACTCCTTATCCTTACTATGAACTTTGGTCCTTTGACCCATGACTATTTTTCTAGTTTTCTCCAAACTCCGTTGTTCATCAGTTTACTGTCATTGTCCTGCCCCACACCATGACATTTAGCCACTCTTTACCTTCCAATTTCTCCATTGAATGCAATGAAATCAAGCTGATTCCATGCACTATGAATCTATGGTACATAATGAGCTGGTTCCTTGATACTTTTTAGCTTTCTTTCTACTCCACTCTTTTGTGTTGTGCAATTGTTTTTCAGTTGTGTATGACTTTCCATGACCCCTTTTGGGGTTTTTTTGGCAAAGATACTGGAGTGGCTTGCCATTTCCTTCTCTAGCTCATTTTACAAGTGAGGAAACTGAGGCAAACAGGGTTAAGTGACTTGCCCAGGGTCACTCAGCTAGTAAGTGTCTGAGGTTAGATTTGAACCCAGGTCTTCCTGAGTCCTCTAGCCACTCTTTCCACTGCCCCACCTAGTTGCCCTGACTCTTCACTTATTGGCACTTTGTCTTATTTCTCATAGCAACATCTTATTGTCTTCAATCTTATTGTCATCAATTCTATCAATCCATCCGTCAACATTAAATAGCAGACACAATGCTAGGCACTGGGAATGACACAAAGACAAAAATGAATCAGTTCATGCCCTCAAGGAACTCACATACTATTGGTGGAGACAACATGTTTACAAATCCGTGTGCGCACACGTGCGTGTACACCAACTTCACACAAGATCATTTGGAAAGAAAGCATAATGTAAAAAGTAGCATGTGATCTGAGTCTTGAAGGAAGACAAGGGTTCTCTGAAGTGGAAATGAGCAAGGGGAGCATTCCAGATATAGGCACAGCCTTGTAAAATAAAAGCTAACTTTTCTATAGCAGCTACCAAATTCCAGGCACCCTGCTAAGTGTTTTAAAAATATTATCTCATTTGAGACTCACAATAACCTTGGGAAATAGTGCTATTTTTATCGTCATTTTACAGATGAGGAAACTGACTGAGCCAGAGAGAAGTTAAGTGACTTGCCCAGGTTCACACAGCTGGGAAATGTCTGAGGTATAATTTGAACTCAAGTCTTCCTTACTCTAGATCTAGCTACCCAAATGAATTTCTTTTCCCTTAAGGTCACCAAGATGAATTTTTTTTTTCCTTAGGGTCACATGAGTAGTAAGGGGGCAGAGACAGTGATTCAAACTCAGGTTCTTTGACTCAACGTGTACTACTTTTTTCTTTGCTATTTGCTTTATGGGTGTTAATGGAGTAGAATTAGGACTAGAATTAATACCTTTTGACTTTAAATCCACACTTTTTGATATAGGCCACACTACTCGGAGCAGCATACCAAAACTGAAATCTTTAATAAAAAAGCCCATGTTTTTATTTTTCATCTTCCCCTCTGCAGCAAAGTATAAACACGATAAAGTGCATTGGGAAACTGAGGAGCAAATTCAGAGTCTCTGGTTACAGCCTTGCCTTGAAGGAGAATAGCCACAAATTAAGAAACTATTCTATGTAGATTAAAGACAGAAGAAATTGTCCCCAAAGTTTATACCATAAAACAAGGCAAATCTCAAAAATTAAGTTGACACATATATAGAATGGAGCAGTTTTTTCTTAATTAAACTGACAAACATCCCCAGTTCCATATAAATCAAAGAAAAATCACAATCCTGCAGCATTTAAGGGGGGGAATATTAAGAGTGGCTGGGAGGAAAGTGTAAACAATGTAATGAAATCATCCAAGCTTTGCTGACAGTGTGGACCTTGAGGTAGGAAAAGCACTGGGCATGCTTAGGTCTGTGGTCTGTCCTAGGGGGAGGAAGGGTCCATCCACAGATCTGAGCCTCTTCCTCAGGGGTGTGGGGGAATGTACGCTGCATGAGCAATCAAGGCACAGAGCTGCCTGTTGGGCCTCAAGCCACATGATTTTCCCAATTACATGATCCCGGCCAATATAAGTTAACTTCTCTGTAATTTAGTGGCCTTTCAGGTAAAATAATACAATTGGACGAGATAATTTTCAAAGCTTCTTCCAACTCTATACCATTCTAGGCTATGAGGCAGCTAGATGGGGGTAGTAGAAAGGATGTTAGAGTCAAGAAGGCTTGAGTTTGAATTCTGCCCCAGACACTTACTGGTTGTGTGACACTGGGCAAGTCCCTTAACCTCTTTTAGACTTGATTTCTTTATTCTGTAATAATAACTAGCATTTACATAGCACTTGAAGATTTACATAGGGTTTGGGGCTGTCTTTTGCCTCTTTTTGTAACCCCAGTGCTCAGTACAGTACATGGCGCATAGTAGGTATTTAATGTTAATTGATCGATTGAGCTCATCCTTAAAACAACTCTGGGAGATAGGTACTATTATTATTATCATCATTTTACAGATGAAGAGACTGAGGTAGGCAGAGGTTAAGTGATTTGCCCTTGGTTACACAGCTAGTAAATGTCTGAGGCTGATTTTGAACTCAAGTCTTCCTGATTTGACTGATATTCTAACCAATGGATCACTCAACTTGCTGCTTAAAACGAAATCTATAAAATGGGGGTAAGATTCTCTCTCTCTCTCTCTCTTTCTTTCTGTCTCTCTCTCTCTGTCTCTCTGTCTCTCTTTCTGTCTCTCTGTCTCTCTCTCTCTCTCTGTCTCTCTGTCTCTTTCTCTCTCTGTCTCTCTGTCTCTTTGTGAGCTTTAAAGCACTATTTAAATGTTAGCCTTCAATACCATTATTATTTTTATACAGATGAAATCAAGTTACAATAAATACTTCCTTCCAGTCCTCTGCTGCTTACTTGTCTATAGCTTGAATCACTTGGTCCTTGAAGGACAAGGACTGGGGGCATCTTCTTAATTCTCTGTGCCATAAGCACTGTTCTATTTATATAATATATAGTCAACATATTCCCTGAAGTTGTGAGTAAATTGGACTGTTGTAAATTTAATACTAGTATTGTGTGTCATGGATAGTTTGCCTCCATTTCTGATTGATCTTTACTGGGCAATATATCAGTACCAGCAGAGCTCCTCTATAAAGCATTTAAAGGAACTCTTTGTATAAAGAATCCTGGCCCTTCTTTTCTTCTTTCTTTTTTAAAATTTTTTATTTCTTCTTTTCTTCTTTCTATAGAACTTTTTCACTTAGTGACTCTGTTAGCTCCCATGGGTTCAGTTAACATGTCTGTGGGGATGACTCTCAAATCCTTTATGTCTCTCCAGAGACAGATATTTATTGCTTTTATCTCTCTCCAAAGCTCCAGTTCCATATCACCACTGCTTGCTAGCTATGTCCACTTGGATGTCCAGTAAGAATCTTATGCTTAAAGCAGAACTCATTATCATTACTTGTTTTCCTTTTCTCCCTTAAACTGATACCTCTTCTTAGTTTTTCTATTTCTGTTCAGGTTAGCATCATCTTTCCAATCACCTGGGTTTATAAACTTGGACAGATCCTTGAGTCGATATTCCCCTTTGGCCCCCCTCCCTATATCCAAATCAATGGCCAAGTCATTGATTTGGTCTGCACATCTCTTGCATCCCTTTCCTTCTCTTTACTCTCTCCTGGTCACATTCTAGTTCAGGCACTCCTCAAATCTCATTCCAAATAGTCTGCTAATGTTACCTGTTTTCCCCCAATTCTTTTCCTTTCTAATCCATCCTGCAGGATACAGCTACCAGACTGATATTGTTAATGCAGAGCATGACTATATTTCCTCTGCTCAAGAAATTTTGTTGGCTCCAAGATGCCTTGAAGGTAAAATACAAACTCCTCTTCCTGGTGAATGAAGAGATGAAAAACCAAAGTACTTATTAAGCACTTACTATGTGCTAGGCACTGTCCTAATATCTTCTCTGTGTAGGAATATACATATATATACAAGAGAGTTCCTGATCCTGAAGAAATTACATTCTAATAGGGGAAGGCAATACATACTAGGGAATGGTGGTCAGGGAAGCCACAGGGATGGTGACTAGACTCCTAGGGCAATTGATTGATTCATCTTTTCCATGAAAAGTAGTATTGTTTTGATTACTGTTCTCAGAGCTAGAATTAGAAAGTGGAGGTAGATGGAGAGGGAAGGGTAACCATGAACATGAAGATGGCTGGGAAGTACAATGTTGAGTCTAGCTCCAGGCTAGAAGTGGCTAATTCTCACCAATCTGAAGCCCAGAGTGCCAGAGTGGGAACTTGACTCCTAGGTTGGAGTAGAGGCTACAGCATGAGAGCCTAGTGGCTGGAAGATATCCCTTCACAATCAGCCTCCAGCCTATCCTTCTGCCTGATTTCACATTCATTCCCATCACACAATCTTATGTCCCAGCCAAACCCGTCTCCTTGCTCTTCTCCACATGCCATATGTCACATGCCACGTTCCACTTCCTTCCCTGTTCTCTATGCCTGGAATGCACTCCCTCTTTGGCTCAGTCTTTTGGAATCTCTAACTTCCAGGTTCTGTTCAGTTACCACCTCTTAAATGAAACTTCCTTGTTCTCTGAAGTTACTATTGCCCCCCCCCCACAATTTCTTTGTATTATATGTAAACATCTTTACAAACTTTAAACAGTATATAAATGTCAATTATTATTGTTACTGTTACTATGATTTTTACTTCTACAAACATTGTATCTCTTTAGTAGACTACAAGCTCCCCGAGGGAAGAGACTTTCATTTTGTCTTTAAATTCTCATAGGCACATAGTAGGCTTTTAATAAATGCTTGTTGAATTTAATTAAATTCTTTTGTGATGTGAATAATCACCCCAATGTGCTATCTTGCATGTAAAGTCAACCATACTATGCATCAGGTGCTGGTAATACAAATAAAAGCAAAAAGAAAAGTAGTCACTGCCCTCAGGGGGCTTCCATTCTAATGGGGGAAGACAACATATTTTCACATGTCTGAAAAGTGTTATGGGAGAGGATGGCGAAGTTTGGAGAGTTAGGCATGAACCTGGAAGAGGAGCAAAGGAGTGAGCTTGGCTGGCCTGGCCACTTCCTCAACAGAAACTTTTGAGGGATTTACTGATCTGAGAAGGGGGCTGTATGGGCAGAGGGATCTTCCAGGGTGAGAAGGCTCCTGAGATATAGAAAATTCTGGAGGGTTAGGAACAGAACCAGGAGAGGAATGAAGGAGATAGCTTTCATATAGTCAGATGATATGACCTATCAATAGGATACAGGCTATGTGTTGTTTTCCAGTAGTTGGGATGGACTATGTTTAACCATTTACACTGTCTCCCATTATACCAATGACTTGAATTTTTAAGATGTTTTCCCATGGTTAATCAGTGGGCAAAATTAAGCCTCACTTCATGTCAGTCAGTGGTGGGGTAGGTTGTTACTCTGTAATGAGGATTATGGGAGCAGATCTATAGCTGAGGTTGTGTGTGACCAGGGTTGGGGTCAGTAAGTGGTATATACAAAGACTGAACCCATTCCATTTGCACAATAACCCAATGAGCTAAAGCTTTACCAAATCAGGGCATACCTAGGACAGAGTGAAATCAGAATTGTAAGCTCCAATCCTGGCCACAGTAAAGCAGAAAACTCCAAGCAGCAGAGGACACACTAGGCATTTGGCTGCCATTTGGTTCCCATACTGCCTCAGGTGCAAAAGATGATAAAACCCATGCAAAGCCCGAGGTCTTTGAGAGAGAAGCATGTGCTGAGGCTGTAGAAGGGCATCTCTTTATATCCAGAGAGCAAGCTGATTGTAACCCATCCTCAGCTCTGTTTGTCTTGCTTTGTACCAGGCCAAACAATTGTTGCTTGATCTGCTTCATGTCTCCCCACCTATAATTTTTGGACTGTCTCTAGTGTTTGTTCTAAGCTTTTCCCTTTGGATTTTGTTTGTTTGATACTTCAGTTCATGCACCTTAAACTCTCCATAATATAGTTCTGCCTGTTGTGAGCCTGACTGGTCTTGATAAAGAATCCAAGAAAGACTATACATGACCATGAGTCCTCATATCTGTTCCTACCTAGAGGGAAAGCAGGCATTTAGTTGCCTAGGTTGTGTGCTTTTTTCAGAGACACTGGGAAGAACCTGACTTGTTCACTGATGCCTGTAATTCCTTTAACAAGGGACCTAGTCTTTCCTTCCTAGAATTGGGGACAACAGAGCTAGAAGGGGTTTTAAAGATCATCTAGTCTATTTTACAGTCCCAAGACATTAAGCTTTAAATGCAAATACACTTTGAAGAGGGAACATGTTGTCACATAATTTACTGAAAAAAGAGACCATTTGCTGGGAGCTCCTGCTTCTCCCAGGTTCATCTCATAATCCCTTAGTTACCTTAAACAGCCAGTAATACAAGAAGCTGAGGTGAACATTGGATAGAGCAAAGGTGATAGTCTGGGAGGACATTGAGGGATAGAAGGATTGGAGGTCAAGGTGGGCCTAAAGAGTGATGTTAAGAAAGATAAGGCATGGGAGTGATGGAAAGACAAAAGATGATTAAGTAAAGGAAATTCAGAGTTCTCAAAAGTAGAATTAGAACAGAAACTAGTGTGTGATGGGAAAGACCAAGGTTATGACTGTCTGATAAGGGTATAGCTGTGGTGGCCTGGAGGAGCAGATCATAGGAGTTGAGTGAATTGAAGAACTAGAGTGTTAGAGTATGTGAGGGAAATTAACATGCATCTTGAAATCCCTTGAAATGAGGGGAAGAGATGGTGTAGGGAGGAAGTCAATAAGTTAGGTGCAGGGGGATGTTGGAGAGATTGGTTTGAGGTGGATAGTAAGGGAGTAAATAATAGGGCTTGGAAGAGGGGCCTCTTCTTCAGCAGTGCTTAGTGTTGAGGATACAAAGAAAAGCAAAAGGTGTGGTCCAGCTTTCAAGGGGTTCTCATTCAAATAGGGAGACAATGTGAAAAACACCTATATGCATTTAAGATATAAACGGTATAAATGGGAAGTAATCCTTGAAGAAAGAGACTAGCAGGGGTGGTGGTGGTGGGAAAGGGCATCTGGAGAGGTCACTTACAGAAGGTTGGACTTGAAACTTAAAGGAAGCCAGTGAAGCTAGGAGGCTGAGATAAGGAGGAAGAACATTTTAGGTATGGGTAAGTCAGTGAAAAGGCAGGAATTTGGAAGATGAAGTGTCCTTAGGTGACAGTAGGCCAGTGGAGCCAAATAATGAATGGAAAGGAATAAAGTATAAAAAGACTGGAAAAGTAGGAAGGGACTAGGTTACAAAGGACTTTGAAAAGACTGAGGATTTTATAGTAGATCCTGGGGGTAATAGGGAGCTCTTGGAGTTTATTGAGTAGGTGAGGTGAAGGGGAGAATGATGTCATACCCATGCTTTAGGAAAACTCACTTTGACAGATGAGTGGAGAATGGATTGGAATGGGAAGCGATTAGGGCAGGGAGATCAAACAGAAGGCAGGTGAAAGGTAATGAGGGCCTTTAAGAGGGTGGTACTCAGGTGAGCAGAGAGAAGGGTATATGTACAACAGATGTTGTAAGGGCCGAAACAATAAGATTTGTCAACAGATTGCTAATGTTTGGTGAATGAGAATGAAGAATTAAAGATGTCACCAATGTTGTAATCCAGGATGACTGGGAGGGTGGTGGTACTCTTGAGACTAAAGTAATGGGGAAACTTGGGAAGAGGAGAAGTTTAGGAGTAGGGTATTGTTCAGATTTTGTTAGTCATGTCTGATTTTTTGTGACCCCATTTGGACTTTCCTTGATGAAGATACTTGAGTGATTTGCCATTTTCTTCTGCTCAGATGAGGAAACTGATGCAAACAGAGTCAAGTGACTTGCCCAAGGTCAAACAGCTAGTAAGTGTTGGAGGCTGGATTTGAACTCAGGATGATGAGTATTTCAGACTGCAGGTTTGTTGCTCTCTTGACTGTGCCACCTCATTGTCATGGGGCTAGGGGTGGGTAGGCAGATAATGAATTCCGTTTTCAACACATTGAGTTCAAGATACCTATAGGGACATCCAGTTTAAAGCTGCAGAGTCCTTGAATTAATTGTGGGCAAACGTGGTTATATTGTGGTTTGTGGAGCATCTAGTAAAGAGGCAGGAAGGGGGGCATCCCCTCAGTAAGCCTGGTGATGATGAATCCCAGCCTGCTCTGGACCAACTAGGCAGCCAAGAGTAGGACCTACCCTCGTGGTGGTGTTCAGCGTTTCAGGAGGCAGGAGATGGTATGTCCCTGCCTGCCCTAGGCCAGGTGCAAGCAGGGCTTGCATAGGAATGTGGCTTGCATAGGAATGTGGCTCTGAGTTTCTCTTATCACTTTTCCCAGCACTGATGCTTAGAGAAGGAAGCATCACCTCCCCCTCCCCATCTTTTCTGTGTATGCACTTGCTCACCTATCAATGGAGACTGTATGATTTACCAGTCCAGCCACAGGTACTGGCCCAAATGCTAAGTGACTGGCTTTTGGAAACATATTCTCTCAGTAGGATAAAATTCATTTGCAAATATGCTTATCTATCTATAGACACATCATGCTTTTAGCAACAAGCAAAAAAGGCACTTATTTCTTCTGCTACATTCTTATAATTTAAAATAGCCCAGCTTCATTTAAAAATAACGTAGCTCAGTTTTCAAACCTCTTTCCTTCCCCCACCTCGTTTCTGAACTCTCATTTGAAATAGACTCTTTAGTCTTCCTTGTGCATGGTGATGATTTTTAAATGAGTCTCCCAGCTTAGCAAAGATAAGCTTAGGCTACTGCCTCCATATCAGTGTGCCCAGGGAGCCACTAGTCAGCCATGGTCTTGCTACTCCCTCTCTGTTGCTAGTGGTACCTTAAACTGTCAGGTATGAGGACAAGAATGAGGGAGGGGGGCTTCTATCCAATGTTCACCTTAACGTCTTGTTATCATTATTATTCAGTTGTGGCCCACTCTTCTTGACCCCATGGACCATACTGTCCACGGGATTTTCTTGGCAAAGCTTCTTGCCAAGCTTCTTGTATTACTTGCTCCTAAATACAATGATACTAAAATTAACTTTAGTGCCCAGGGAGCGGGTCTTCTGGTTAAGGGAATTTTCTGGATAAATAGCTCAAAAGAAGCTCTCTTTTGTTTCATTCTTGGCTTTAAACAGAACTATTCCTAGGGTATGACTGTTGGAGTTTCGCCACAGGCATCAACCTCTGATAAAGTGCCACTTTCTTGCTGCTCTAGTTCAGAGACTGCAGTCTCCATGTCTAGCTCCTCCTGGTCCTTTCATAGCCCACATTGCCATGAAGGTCAGCGGGTGGCTACCTCAAGAGAGAATGAGGGATTAGGATCATTGGTGGTGCTAAAAATGCTAGATATAACTTTGGGCTTCAGGAATCTTTATAAGGTCTCTTTGATGATTTAGGGTCACATAGGGTCTTGCGGTTATATTCTTACTTGAGCAGTTGGAGATAGACATCATAGGAGAGATAGGGCTGACACTAGACTGGATTCAGATAAGAATAGTACTCAAAGAATCTCTGATTTCATCAGTTTGGGGAAACTCTAGACCAGGGATTTTTAACATGCCGTCAGTGAACTTTTAAAAATATTTTTTGTTATATATTTCAATGGAATTGATTTTTTGTAACCCTATGCATTTTATTTTATGCATTTAAAAATATGATTCTGTGATGGCACCCATAGGTCTCACTAAACTGATGAAAGGATCTATAACACAAGAAAGTTAAAACCCCCTGCTCTAGGTGTTGGAATTCTTCTCCTTAATGCAGATAGCAACCCCTCAATGATTTAGTTGCTAATAATAATAATAGAGACTATTTCTGTGTCAGTGTATTTCTTATAAACAACTTTAAAATAAACTTCATTTACTTCTCACAGTCATCCTGTGAGGTAGATTGTATGAATATTATTGCTCTCATTTAACAGATAAGCAAAATGAAACTCAGGTTAAGTGACTTGCCCAGGGTCATAAAGCTAGTAAATTGTAGAACTAGGTCTACAACCTAGGTCCTTGGCCTCCAAATTGAGTACTTTCCCCACTATAACACAGACATTCATGGAGGTGATGAACAAAAATGAAACCAATCTTCATGGTAATGCTTCTCTGGACTCCTGTAGCCCTCATTATCTATGCCGTTCATTGATACTTATATATTGCTTTATATTATGAATTCACTTATTACATGTAAATATCTTATCTCCTTAAATAGACTGGGAAGTCCTACAAGGCAGGGCTGTTTTCAGTATTTATATAAGCACATCTGCCTTGAACATGGCCATTAGCCAAATAAGTCTAGAATCCTATATGCCTACCTAAGTGCATCCCACTTCAAAAGTATGGTTGAATTTTGCCATGCATATGTCTCAAGACTGGAAGGCTGGTTAGCTTTTAAAAAAATATGTCCTCAGGCTTCTAATTAATACCAAAGTTCTTATTTAAATGAATAACCATCATTAAAAATAGTCAGTGAACTAAAACACAACTGAAGAGTTTGCTAATTGTTCGTCCTTGCCAATACTTGGGCTTAATTGTTATCTGGGACATTTTAGAGTAGAATATACTGTGGTTCAGAGAGGTTCTTAAGAATTTTTGTGTTGAGGACCTCTGTGGCAAATTGTTGAAACCTATAGACCCCTTCTTAGTACAATGCAAAAAAAGACAGGATTATAAAGAAAACCAATTATATTAAAATATTGTTATATATGTATCTGTACATATACATATATACTTACACACATACACACACACATATATATACATATATATATATATCATAGTGTTTAGGTCCATGATAACAGTCTCTGCTGTAATGGAAAGAGCTTTGCCATATGCAGAACTTATTGTTGTTATCCTTTGTCCTTCATTGTCCAAGAGGACCAATGACATTAGGAGGGTGATGTCTTGACTTGCAAATAAATTGGATTGAAGTGGGCACAGGGCTGCTCATAATCACTAGCCTCACTGTCTCCTCCAGGGTCATCAGAATCTAGTAGCAAGACATAGGTCAGGACGGCTGGCCATAGCCTCTGGTGCAGTGGGAGACCCCGGCCTTTTGAAGCTAAGGTCTTTCCTAGTATAGACCCAGACTGGTTTTGCCTGTCACTAGCTGTGTGTCTTTGTGAAAGTCAAGTAAACTCTCTGTGTTACACCTCTAGGATGAGGAGGTTGGTCTAGGAGAGGTGTTGCATATACCCACAACCCTGAAGTATAGGCTGAACCAGATTAAAAGGTAACTGTAAATATTTAACATAAAAATATACTAGACCATAGATAATGTTAAGATGTGGTTTTCTAAGTCAATATGAGGCCATCTACATATGAAAGTCCTTCTAAGGGCCAAGATTCTGTTCCATTATAGATGATGTTGCTTACATAGAGTGTGACTTTCACACAACTCAAAGGATAGGGTGACCATTCTATGTGTTGCCTTTCTGTCAAAGAGTTAGCAGCTTTGATTGGAAACAAGGAGCCAGCTGTGGAAAGGAAATAATACAGGCCCTTGGTGGGGAGCCAGGCCTTGCCTGAGGCCATTATGTCTATGCATATTTATAAAGGACATAGACAGCTGCCTTTCCCATACACTGTCACCAGTACAGCCTCTGTCCCTAGCCTCCACACTAACTAACTGTACTCTGCATAGTAATTAGTTTGGGGTTGGGTCTAATTGAAGAGGCAGGCTGTTGACAATATATGCGTTTTCTTTTCACCTCTGCCAAGACCTATGTTTTATATCCATCCATGGTTGCCTTCAGTAGAAGATGAGATCAAAAGATGTAGAAGTGTAAGGAAGCTTGAAGATTTTTGTCTAATTCTCTTAACTGGCAGAGCTGAGATTCAAACTGGGGTCTTTTCACTCTAAATCCAGTCCAATTTCAAATATACCCCACTACCTCAAGGACTGGTAACGGAAATCATTTATCATGCTGTCTCCAATCCCCCACCCATTCCCCTCACCCCTCCCCTGTTCTGGCAAAGACTAGGCTATAGCCCCAAGCATGCTTTTGGATTGAGGGGGCACTCAGTAACAAATCTTTTACAAATCATGGCATTGGCATTATATCTCTGTTAGAGTAATTTACTCTCCGCGGTAAGTTTGACTTAGTTTGTTCTACACGGAGGGTTATCTTAATCATCCTTTCAGCTGTTATTGATGAGGGCTCTCTGAAAAAGATTAGAAGATTAGTTTAAAATTATCCCTAGCGAATTTAAAACAATAACAGGGAAATGCACACACAGTAAAACAAATTGAAGAATGTAATAGACTTATTAAAACACTCATCTTTTGGTGAATTCAGAAAGCAAAGATTGGGGTTGAGACTAGGGGAAGGCAAGGTGGGCACCTGCCTTGGAAACACCGTGTGGGGGGTGTGGTGAGGGGCGCTTTTCAACTTCACTCTTTATTGGTGTGTTTATTTTTTAATGTGAATGTTGCTCTGCACGGCATGGAGGTATTTACTGCTGTGATGAGCTGTCTCCTGCGTCACACCGATGTCAACATCTGTCTCTGGTGGTCAACAAAGTCATAGGACATACAACTGTGAAATTCTGATTAAGACAAAGGAAGCTTCTTTTGATTCTGGCAATGATAGTGCCATTGGTGAAGGGAAATGGGAGGGAATAAGCATTTTTATTTAGCATCTGCTATGTGCCAAGAATTGTGCTAATAACTTTTACTAGTAGTAGTAGCAGCAGTAGTAGCAGTAGTAGTAGTAGTAGTAGTAGCAGTAGTAGCAGTAGTAGCAGTAGCAGCAGTAGCAGCAGTAGTAGCAGTAGTAGTAGTAGTAGCAGTAGCAGTAGTAGTAGCAGTAGCAGTAGTAGCAGTAGTAGCAGTAGTAGTAGTAGTAGCAGTAGTAGTAGCAGTAG
>CM053581.1:78771149-78837665 GCA_028627135.1 Pseudochirops cupreus
TTAGGTTAAAAAAAGAAAAAGTCTTAAACAAAATATAGCATCCATTCCTATTAGAAATACTAGAGAACATAGGAATAAATGGAATTTATCTTAAAATAATAAGTAATATTTATCTAAAATTATTAGCAAGCATTTTCTTTAAAGGGCCTAAGCTAGAAGCCTTCTCAATACAATTAAGGGTGAAGAAACAATGCCCATTATCACCTGTATTATTTAATATTATACTAGAAATGTTAACTATAGCAATAATAGAAGAAAAAAATTAAAGGAATTAGAATAGGTAATGAGGAAACAAAACTGTCACTCTTTGCAGATGATATGATGTTATACTCAGAAAACAATAGTACTCCATCACAATCATATGCCATAGCTTGTTTAGCCATTCCTTGGTTGATGGGTATCCCTTTGATTTCTAATTCTTAGCCGCCACAAAAAGAGCTGCAATAAATATTGTTGTACAAATAGGTCCTTTCCCCCCTTTTTTGGACATCTGCAGGATGCAGTCTTAGCAGTAGTATTGCTGGATTAAAGGATATGCACATTTTTCTAGCCCTGTGTGCATATACTTTGAGAAGACTTACATGAACTGATGTATAGTGAAGTAAACAGAACCAGGAGAATGTTGTACACAGTAACAGTAATATTGTTCAATGAAGAAATGTGAACGCCTTAACTATTCTTGGCAATACAATTATCCAAGACAATCCCAAAAGACTAACAATGAAGCATGCTATCTGCCTTCAGAGGAAGAACTGATATTGACTGAATACAGACTGAAGCATGCTATTTTTTACCCTCTTTCTTTACTTTTTTTCTTTTATTTGAGTCTTCTTGTACAAAATTACTAACATGGAAACATTTTACATAATTGCACATGTATAACCTATGTCTTATTGCTTACCATTTCAGGGAGGGGGATGGGAGGGAGGGAGAGAGGGATGGAATTTAGAATTTAAAACTTTAAATAAAAATGCTAAAAAAATGTTAAAGATTGATATGTTTTGTTTTTATTTCATACTCATTTCCAAATATATTTCTTCCCCTCTCACCTTCCCTGATAGCCATGCCTTATGAGAAAGAATAAAAATATAGAGAGGAAAAAATTCAGCAAAATTGATCAAATACATTTTATAGTGAGCCTGACAGTATAAAAATGTTCTATACTCATACTTTTGTTCCTCATCTCTGTAGAAAAAGGAAGGAGGTGAAGCATTTTTTTTTAAAAAGACTATTGATCAGGAAAGAATTTCTTTTAAAGGATGTAATTAGCTCCTTTGAACCTTTGAGGACTTTATATCCCCAGGAGCAGCAAGCTGACCTTGCTCCTGGTCCAAAAAGAAAGAGGTAAAGGGATCTTTTGTGGGATTTCCATTGCCAGTGTCCAGCACGTTGAGACAGTGAGATTGTGAGAGCCAAACTACATGAAGCCATGTGGTGGTGCTGTGGTTACAAGAGATGTCTGATCTGCTTTGGAACTTCCTCCCAAAACTTCCCCAGTGGAATGGGGCCTGGAGGAGCTCAGACAACAAGTACAAATTATAGCCCCAGCAAACCGGTAAACATGGAAATTAGAGCAAATCCGTCATCTCAAAGCCTGGGCTGCATTCATCTCTGCAAACCCCAGGGAACACAGAGTGTAGGAAGCCGCCTTGCTCCCCATCTCTGGGAGGGCATCTGACCAGGCAACATGATGAATCAGGCCACTTGATGTGGGGCATGAGAAGGAAGAGAGGGCAATTTCCTTAGCAAAAGCTTGGGCAGGGTGGGTATTGAGACCTCCAGTGCTAACTAGGAAGGCCTATATTATTTTGCTCTCAGAACTGTTTTGGACTTTTTGGGAAAGAAGAAACAGAAGCAAAAGCAAAGAGAGCAAGATCCTGGTTCTGGAAGGAAACAGAGGTCACTTCAAATAGGGAAAAGCAACAGGCTAGTGTCTGACTAGTCTTTGCTCCAATTTCTGATTGGTATGCCCTGTTAAATCTCTCTTTTAAAGTTTTGCCTTTGGTCACCTAAAATGCAACTATCATTATTATGTGGAACATATTGAAGAGTTCAAAGATGCAACTGCCTTGTTTGGGGGTGAAATGCTGAAAAATATTATGGCATGCTTTTTTTAAACCATTTTCTCATCCCATGCACTCAAAGTCTCATTCTCTCCCACATACACTGTTGGCTCACTCTCTTCCCCCTCCCCATCTCTTCTCATATACAGTACATATTCTTCCACCTCTCTACCATACACACAGATTCTGATTTTGTCTCCTTTCTCTCTCCCACATTCTCTTCTCTCCTCATAGTCAGAATCCTCCTTCCTTTAAAACATAGAATGATAGAGCTTAAAGAGATATTAAAGAATATTTAATCCTTCCTCCTTACCTCCCTACCCCAAATGAGTGGATGGTTTTCTTGGCCAAAGGAATTAAGATCCCTTTAGCCTGGACCATGTGACATTTCATATTTGTGCAGTTTTCAAAGGAATTGAATCATCTGTATCCCTTCTCACCTTTCCTACACATTATTGTCTCTTTAATGTTCTTCAAATATTTTTCATTCCTCCCTTCCCTCCAATCTAACATGGCTCCCCATAGTCTATTGCATTAAGTTCCATTAAGGCTCTACCTGGTTTTTAAGACCTTTTGCATTCTGGTCTTCCTTCCTTATACAGTCAACAAACATTTATTAAACTCCTACCATTTTCCAGGTGCTGTCTTAAGTTTTGGAGATATAAAGGGAAAAAAAAAAGAACAACCCCTCGTTTTAAGGATTTACATTCTATTGGGGAGATAATTTGTATATCAATATATATATCAATATATATCAATATATATCAATATATATATCAATATATATCAATATATATCTATATATATATCAATATATATATATCAATATATATATATATATCAATATATATCAATATATATCTATATCTATCTATCTATCTATCTATCTATATATAGATATATATATATATAAAACCAATAGAAAATCAGTGCCAGGGTGTTTAATAGGAGGTAGTTATGGAGAGAAAGTTCTAGCAGTTAGAGGAACCAGGGAAGGCTTTTTGGAGAAGGTGGTGCTTTAACTGAGCCTAGAAGGAAGGGGTTCTATGATGTAGTAGTGAAGAGGGAGTTTCTTTCAAACACGGACAATGGTTAGTCCAAACATACAGAAGCCTTGACGGATGGATAAGAAAAAGAGAACAGGTCACTTTGGTTGTAGTGTACAGGAAGGGAAGTGGTGTATAATGAGGTTGGAAAGATTTGTTTTGGCCAGATTGTGAATGTCTAACATTATTTCCTTTTATCAACCCTACAGATTTTCTACTTTAGTCAAAATGTTTCTGCCTTTGGTTAATGTGTATATCCTGTCTAAAATGTCTTTTTTTCCCTCTCTCAACTTCTTAAGTAATTCCTCCCTATCCTTCAAGGCCCATCTCAAGCCCAACCTTCTCTATAAAGCCCTATCTGATTATTCCATCCTCTACTTAGATCTCTCTTCTGGGAACTTCTTTCATCATCTCAGCTGCTCTGGGCCCAAGATGCCAATTAGCTAATACACTAAACCTATTAATATTCTAATGTGATAGGGGTACAAGGCTGTACTTTCTGGAGACAATGGGCTTGTTTTCTTATCCAGCTCCTAAGTGACTATAATTAGAATTTTAGGTCAATGATGAGGGTATTTTTGTGTAGGCAGAAATGTAGGGAGCCACTGACTTTATCTATATGGAAGGCCAGTTCTTTGGGCAAGTTTGCCAGGTAAGAATTGGCACTTTGAAAGGGAGGTGAAGTGTGTGCATGTGTGTAAGTGTGTATTATAATTGTTGCTGTTCATTTGACCCATGACAATAGTAACTCACATTTATATGATGCAACTGGAGGCACTAGTTGTCATGTTAATGCAAAGTTTAAAGTGCAATGCACTGCATACCCACTCAAAATAATAGCTCATAATTCTCCACTGACAAGTTTAACTTTACAAATCAGTCAGAAGACACAATAAATTAAAAGGAAAGGTTTTGAATGAAATAGCATGCTAGGAAAAATCACAATGCAATATTCCCCTCATAAACCTAGGATATACTCTCCTACAAAGACATACATACCTCTCATGAATATGCCCAGAGTTGCATACACATGGGGACCATATATGAGTGGAAGGTTACATGTATGGGAGATGTGGAGGGGCAATTCATACCTTTAGCACTGCGGTGTTACTGATGTCCCTCAGTTTTGTGGGTGCTGGTAGGGGTATAGTGTCTTGTTGGCATTGTGTTGCTGATTTTACAGTCATTGCAGAGGGTCTTGGCTAGAAGCATGATTACAGAGTTCCTTGTTTCTACCATCTTCTGAATCTGGTATAGTTGAACAAAACAAATTCCTGCATTGGCCACGTACAAAAAACCTGAAGAAATGTATATTTCCTTCTTTACTCTGAATGCATCACCAGTACACCTGGAGGTAGGTAGCATATTTCTGTAACTGTGGCTGGCCACTGGGTTGATCAGAGTTCCAAAGCCTTTACAAGAAGCCTTTCTGAGTTCTCCTTCATTCTAGGGCCATGGCTCTGAGATTATTTCCAGTTCACCTTTGTTTATTGTTTATACATAGCTGTTTGCATATTGTCTTTGCCCTTCAACTATGAACTTTTTGAGAGCAGAGATCTTTTGCCTTTCTTTTTATCTCTAGTATTACTACAATACCTGTCACATGGCAGGCTCTTAATAAATTCTAACTGATTCTCCGGCCATGAGCCTCCTCAGTTTTGAGTCATCACATATATGTGTGTATACACACACATATAAATATATATATTATATATAATTTATTTATTATTATTATATATAATATAATATATTATTATATAATATATTATAATATCATTATATAATTATATATAATATAATATTATATTTTATATATTATACAATTATATATTATATTTTATGTATTATTATACAATTATACATAATATAATATATTATATTATTATATAATAATACATAATATAATAATAATATATAATACTATATAATATTATATATAATATAATATTATAATAATTTATATAATATATAATATTTAAGATACATATATGAAGCTTTTCCTTACACACTAAGAGGATGATGCGATTTTTGTTGTTGTTCCATTTCAGGTGTGTCTGTACTTTTGTGATCTCATTTAGGGTTTTCTTGAGAAGGATATTGGAGTCGTTTGTCATTTACTTCTCCATCTCATTTTACAGATGAGGAAATTGAGGCAAACAGGGTTAAGTGACTTGCTCAGGGTCATATAGCTAGTATCTGAGGCTGGATTTAACTTAGGTCTGGAGCTCTATACACTGTGCAGCCCAGCTGCTGACATGGATGTGATTATCCTGGCTTTAAAGATGAAAAAAACTAAGATTCAGAGAAAGGAAGGGATCACATAGTTAGGAGGTGGAGGAATCTCAGTTATAATCCAGGAGGCTTCCTACTACATTCTGCAGTTTTCCTCTGGGTCATACCTTGGACAAAGCCAGGTAATGCTTGTTATATTAGAGTATTATTATTTTCATAATTCTTCTTCCTTCAGTTGCTCTTCACATAAATATTTTCAACCATTCTTCCCCTATCTTGTGCCTGGATTTCCTTGAAGGAAAGGAGTATATGTTTCTCTCCCTCCCTCTCTCTCTCTCTCTCTCTCTCTCTCTCTCTCTCTCTCTCTCTCTTTCTCTCTCTCTCTCTCTCCCTCCTGTTGCCCACACTGCCACTTATCCTTTTAAAAATATGCCTATCTAGTGACATTTTAATCATGGATTCCTTTCCACCATATCTCAATTCTACCTGTGAGATGAAATGTGTACCTTTTCATTAAGATTTCTCATTCATTTTACTTGTTACCTAAATGTGGTGTATAGATATTTGAAGCTGTTGGCTCCTTCCTTTTGTCACTTGTGAACTTCTGGAAATCTTTATTGCTAGTTTTCCTATATTGTAGCTACTCTGCATAATATCTAACTTAATGTGAATATATACATGTTTATGTATATAAATCTATGTCTGTATATATTTGTTTATATCTATATTCTCTCTCCCTCTCTCTCTCCTTCCCTCCCTCCACACTGGTATGTGTGTATCAGATACCATTCTAGACATCTGCACCCTTCTCAAAGCAGCTTTTCTGTTCTACATCCCTTGCCTTCAGTGGAGAGGTGTGATGAAAACATAACACGTGTCCCAGTTTTGATTTCCTACCCAAGACTTCATAGTCTTTGGCAATGCTTTCTAGGTTACTTCTGGCAATATTTGTGCCCATGTGAATCACCATTTGGGAGTTGGGAGTAAGTTATCCATTGTGACAAGTGTGTGGGGAGTTTTCTGTTATGTCTCTTGGATGCTGTAGAATTTCAAACATTATATATCCAATGTAAGTCATGGCAAAATATTTTGTGTTCCCCATACTCATTGAGATCCTCAGTTCATGTCTTCTAAACTGCTTGTAGTTATTCAGAACTCAGCACATAAGCATATCCCTAACATTTTAATACCCTTTTATCATATTATAACAACTTGACAGTAAACATAATAAAAATAATTCATTTTATATCCCACAATTCTATCTCTTATTTTGCTCATAAATTCTTCCCTTATCCATAGATCTGACAGACAATTCCATGCTCTTCTAATTTACTTATGGAAATACCCTTTATGTCTAAATCATGTACTCATTTTGACCTTATCTTCGTATATTGTATGAGATATTGGTCTATATGTAGTTTCTACCAAACTACTTTCCAGTTTTCCTAGCACCATTGTATACCTAATCGATTCCACTGACCCGCTACTCTGTTTCTTAGCCAGTGCTTGGATTATCCTGATAATCACCACTTTGTGATACAGTTTGAAATCTGGTATAACTTGGCCATCTGCCTTCATATTCTTTTCACTGTTTCTCCTGATATTCTTGACCTTTTGTTTTTCTAGATAAATTGTGTTATTATTTTTTCAATCTCTATTAAATAAATTTTTGGTAGTTTGATTGACATAACACTGAATTTGTAAATTGATTTGGGTAGAGTTGTAAATTTTATTGTGTTGTTTCAGTTTACCCATGAGCAATTAATATTTTCCCAATTGTTCAGATCTGGCTTTATTTGTACGAAAAGTGTTTTGTAACTTTGTTCATATAGTTCCTGGGTTTGTCTTGGCAGGTAGACTCCCAAGTAGTTTTTATTACTTACAGTTATCTTAAATGGAATTTTACTTTCTGTCTTTTGTTCCTGGACTTTGTTGGTAGCATATAGAAATGCTGATGATTTATGTGGGTTTATTTTATGTCTTTGAACTTTGCTTAAGTTGTTAATTATTTCAACTAGATTTTTTTTAGCTAATTCTCTAGGATTCTCCAAGTATACCGTCATGATATCTGCAAAGAGTGATAGTTTTGTTTCCTCATTGCCTATTCTAATTTTTCCATTTCTTTTTCTTCTCTTATTGCTATAACTAGCATTTCAAGTATAATAATAGTCATGATAATGGACATCCTTGCTTGTCATTTTAAGGAAGGCTCCATTTATTCATATGCTTTCTAAGTATAATATCCCTGGGAATAACAGAACCCTCACAAACCACTGGTTCTGCTTCCAGATCCCCCATGTATTCATCATCCAGGGAAGCAACCTTTATGGAGATGCAATCTGGCAACTACCTCTGCTTTAAAGCCTTTGCCTCCTTAGTAGCCACAGAAACTAGAAAACAAAGTCCTAGATGTCAAAGTCCTTGGCACTGTCAAATAGCTCAACATCAGAAAGAGATACTTTCTTTTAATTAATGGAAATCACATGAGATAAGATACTGTCTGCCTTGGTATTGCATCCTAAGGGCTACTGGAATTTTCTATCTGATTTGCATTTGAAATTTTGAATATTCATTGACTTTTCCTATTAGAATATGAGTACCTGGAGAGCATGTACTATCTTTTGTATTTATTTCCCAGCACTTAGCACAATGATTTGTACATAGCAAACATTTAATAAATGCCCATTCATTCATTTATGCATTTATTTATTCGTAGTAGATATTCCATACAATAAATTTAATTTATTGCATGGATCCCTACGCTAATTGTCATGAGGAACACAAGGGAAAGAGAAGATGACACGGCTCTTGCCCTCAAGAAACTTATAGTCTGTTTGGTGAGACAGTATTTATGCTTATGAAACAAAACAATACAAGTGTGTTTTTGTAAAGTGCCTGAATGGGTAATATGAGTAGTCAGTGGGATAGTCAATGCTAAAGGAGTTCAAAGGCAGGAAGGAACACTGTGGGCTGGAGTAGTTAGGGAGGCTCCAAGGGAAAGGTAGAACTTGAGCTGAGTGTTGAGGATTTGTATTGATGAAGTATAAGAAGGAGGAAAAAACTCTTATTCAGTTATTGCATGGACTTTTATACTTCTGGTCTCAGGCAACACCATTCACTACCAGCTGTATGTTATGGATTGTCCTAGTGTGATATATTGGTCATGACTTGTGTTTTCTTCTGTGTTCCCTGGGGAATGTAGAAAGAGGATGAGATCTCCCACCCTGCCAATTCTCAAGAGCTAAAAGAGTGAATATCCTCTAACTGTTGTGACCAACTGTTCCACAGAAGACCTAGATATTGGAAGATACATAGTAGAACCTTCTCTGCTATAATATCTTGGAAGGAAGAGCTGCGATATGTAAAGATCTCATGTGAGAGAATTAGCATTCCTGGCGTAACCTCAATGCCCGTCTTGGAGGAACATTCATGCTGTTCTCCTACAATGACCTCTCTACCACAGTGTCAGGGATGGTTGCATGGTATAGGATAGACAGCAGGGAGGGACAACATTTTTTATGTTCAGTAGGCATCCAGACCACAGAATTTCAATGACCATTTCTTGAGTTCCTGCATGATAAATGCCAGAAAAAGTAGCCCCATGCTGCAATTGTTTCTCTGGCAGGTCAGAAAAATGTTACATAAATTGACCCTTGATTTGTCCCTCAAAAAGGAAAGGAACATGGATATGAATATGCATTGTAATTACTGTGAAGGCATGAAACATCATCTCTTTTGAAGACAAACCCTCTCTGAAAGCTTCATAAGTATCTGAGAGGAAAATGGGGCACTAATTAGCAAAGAAGTTAAGACTACTTGTATTACTGACAATAGGCATCTGTAATAAAGTCAGAAAGCAGTTATTAAGAGATCCTTTTGAAAGCACCACCACCAGAGGGTTGTCTGTTTTCAGAGGGGAACCCAGTATAGACAGCAAACTGATAACTGGACTAGGCTTTCATGTGACAATAATCCTGATGTTGGAGACAAATCATCCCAGCATGTAACTTATCGGTTCTGTACATATACTGTTTTCCCACGGGTGCAAAGTCACCAATTCTCTCTGCTTAGCTGAATTCTCCCCTTTTTTCAGAGTGATGGTAGGAATTAACTTCCTTCATAAAGTCTCTAAAAGACCCCACCCAGTTTCAATTGCCCCCAGTCATGGAAGAATCCTTTGTATCCATGTTTGCACTGATTTGTCTTGGGCATTTTTTTGAAATGAGTTTCCAGGATGCTTAACTCCATGCCATGGATAGCCCATTTGTGACCTTGTTTCTTTTATGCTTCTAACATTTAGCAAGCATTTCATATATTGAATGATTATTTTCCCCATAGAACTAATGGACAGAGCTCATTACATGGTAATTACTGTCATTGTTGGTACCTGAGTTACCACAGACAATTTAGGCAAAATTCATATTTAGGGCCTCGATTATCCAGATCCCTGTCTTGCATTCCTCCCAAAGAAGCTGTATAGTTAGGTCACCAAGGAAGTGGCACAGGATTGGTAGCCAAGTTCTAGTCCTGGGTCGATCACTAATTTGCTGTGTGGTACCTCGTTAGTGACTCTTAGGAAATGTTCATACAGGATTCTTTTACTTCAGGAAAGCTCTAGGATGGAGGTCTCTTCCACCTCTAAGATTCTATAATTTTTAACCTCTTTCCTTACCTGTAAAAAGAGGGAGTAGGTCTAGATGTTCAGCTCATACCAAAATCTTTTTTTATCTCTTATTTTCAATAATGATATGATCTCGTGTTTTATTGTACATTGGACATGGGAGTTCTGCATTTTGGACAGTGGGCTGAGGCATGAGCATTGGGGATGCTGTAATGTCTTTGCTTTTGGATGTTATTTCTTGTCAAATGTAATCCAATTTACTGTGGATTTTCTTCATATGAATTTCTTTGTATTTTTTATAGTTGATTATTGGTATAATTAGTGTAATTAGCTACAATTACAAAATTAGTGCAAATCCATGTAATCAGGTGCTAACAATGTGCAATTAGGTAACTGCATCTTGTAATTAGACACTTGAATATGCTGGGCCATTATAAAGTCCTTATTCCACTTTGTCAAAAATTGTCCCAAATCTATGTGCAGATCATTTCAAAACTTTGGTTTTATCCCATAATTGAACATGTCTTTTCTCAAGATACCGGCAGCACTTCTCCACCCATTGTGCAGGAACTGCCTGCTAATTTGGTTTTTTGAAAACAAAACTGTTTTTGGATTACAGAATTGAAGAAATTGTCCCCCAATTCATCATTCCTTTCTTTAAAAGTGTGTATTCTGACAAAATTAATTAGTGGGATTTTAAAAATAAAAGGGAAAATTACATCTCTAGTTAGTGGGATTTTAAAAATAAAAAAGGGAAAATTCCAGTTTCAGTTCATAGCCTGAGTAATAGAATTAGAATAGGCTTAAAACCAGAGTAACTGGAATTCTGGGAAATGATGATGCAGCTATAATTGTATATAACCGTTTTCAAGCCCCAAAGCTTCTCTCTCAGTATGCTACACTGGTAGCACCATCTTTTCCTTCAATCCACTCTTCCAAGTAGCAGATGATACTTGGAGGCTCTGAGGTCTTGCTGTGACTCAGTTCTGAGCATTCCTCTCAGATCCACCTTAAGGTCTGGCATTGACCAATCCCACAGCTCTGAAAGTGTCTCGTTCAAAATAATTCACCTTTATCTTATGAGTAGAAACCAGAAATTTACCTTTCTGTCTGTTATGCCAAATAGGCATATTCACCAAAAACACTCAACAAATAGTTCCAGTTATTAGGATTTCCCAACTTTTAATTTTAAAGACCACATTTGATTCATATGTAAATCAGGTGCCAGTTTAATGGGGATTAGAAGGATGTACAGACCCCATCAACTTGCTCAACTGATGTAGCCTCTTAATGTAGGGGATTGAGGAGCTTGCTTTTGATAGAATCTTAAAGTTGCATAAGGGAAATATTTGGAGAGACAATGTAGCACATTTTCTTATTCTTTAACTATTGACTGGTTAGCCACGTAGTGATGGAGAGGCCATTGGACCAGTCTTGGAGATTTTCAAAAAGGCCTCTCAGCCATCTCTATTTTTGCCTCAGATGCTCTTGGAAATCTCAATGACTCTTTTTCTTATGGAATCTAGTGAGAGGCCATTCTGTAAAGGAAAGTACTTAGGGTTTTCTCCCCTTTTTGGCTGTATGACCACTTTTAAATGGGCCCCAATCTTTGGTCTTTTTCTGTTTTAGGTGAACAAAGTTCAATTCAATAAACATTTATTAAGTGCCTACTATGTGCCAGGTATGGAATTTGTAGCCAGCCCAGTATTAATGTCTAGACAAGTAAAGAATGACTTTCAGGAGTGACATCAGGGACCCTGGTCGGTGGTATCTGAGACACAAATTCATTTGCAAAGCCGTATCTGGAAATGAACTTGGTGTGAGCAATGATAGCTAGAAACTGAGTTAGTTTTCCAGCCTATTCTCCCAATGATTGAGATGATATAAGGGAGAATATGCCCAGAGGCTTCAGGGAAAATGCTTGTGCATTTACTCTTGTTATCTCTTTGAAGCAAATCTTTTTTGTAACACATATACTCACACACAAATGATTTACTATTACATATGCTAACTAATATAATAGAAACACCAATTAGACTTAAAACTCTCAAAGCTAGCAATCAAAGCATTATTAATCAAGAACATGCAAATGTTAGTTTATATTATCTACTAGGCAATACAAGTACCAACTCACTAAGAAAAAGACCATTAATCTTACTTTCTTGGGCTGAAACCTGGGGCTTCTGATGTTTTATTTTGTTTTGTTTTAAAATAATGATAACTATGAGTGTTATCTGGTTAGACTCAAATTTGGCTGGTGATTGGCAACCTAATTTATTTAACAATTCATTTGGTTAGTATCTTATGACATAAATTAATGATCAAGTTGTTTAACAAATTGTTCTATTGGTGGTCTGTCCTATCTGGGGGTCCTATATGTTTGTCAGCTGCTATTATGAACACAATGTCATTTACCAACTTATATGTTATGGGAATCTGAAGATCTTCTCTGCCCCTAGGCCCTTTGATAGGCTTAAGTGGCTCTGAGAACCTTCCCTGATTTGAAAGTATACTCTACCCCCTAATAGGCTGAATGTGGTCACATAGAGCCTGTGGAGGGAGGCTTGTTCTTCAGGAATGCCCATGCCTTCTTACTTTGTGATTGGGCAGTGGGTCAAGAGGGCTGTGACATTCTCTGATCCAGGAGAAGGCTATATATACCCTGAGGCGAGGTTTTGCTTTGGGGCTCACTTTGGAAAGAATTGTGTGATTTGGCCAGCTGAGACTCTGGGAAGCTGTTGAGCCCCCCCGGCTTTGAAAAACCCAGATGTTGGTGCTTCCCTCTCTAGTAACTGGACTATGTATGGATGTAATGGTCAGATGGCTGGAAGCCCTGTCTGTTGATCTGTTTCTCTGGCTGTTTGTAACTTCTGTTTGTATTCTGTTTGCATTCTCTGAAGTTCAGGGTGCTGACTTTTTCCCCTGAACTAGGTAAATGATATTTGATCGATTAAAGTAAGATTGTTAACCCATTTTGAGTTGCTTTCTTTTAGAAAAGCAGATATAAGAACCTGTGCTAGCAGTCATCCTGGGTATGCTAGGGTGATTGCTGATATACTATACCATATTATGCTTATCTTAATGTTAAAAAACAAATTATGAAAAATTAACATCAAAATATCATCTCAAAATGGTGGTCTAATACAAAATAGAGTTAGTTACATCAAGGCAACAAACATGCTTACTATACCTTTGTAAATGCTAACATTTTAAGTGATTTTTTGTGGAATTAGTATGCTAATCACAGGTCCCTAATAACTGTGGAGAACACAGTTGATAGGAACTTAAGACAATGTCAGTAGAAAAGAGACACACTCCAAACACTCAGGTACTCTTAAACTCTGAGGAGAGATGTAGCCAGCTCAGTTTTGGGAGAAAGAACCAGAGAATATGTATTACACTGGTAAAAAGGACATTTTGGCTATCTTTACATTGAGTTAGTGCTTTCATCTTTGGAACTATTTTTTCAAACTTTGTTTCTGCCTCCTCCTATGAATAAAATTGTCCAAATCAGAATAGAGTACCACTTACAAATTTTTTCTTATATGAGGTCCCAATTATCCCAAATAATACTTTAAGAGCAGCCTCCCTGAAAGCATTCAGAAAAGTCTCAAAAAGATTGCTACCCACTTAAAAAAATGAACATGCTTAATTGTGTATATCAGGGCAATGGGAACTTCTTTTGGGTTACCATCTTTGGAGCCTGAAAATTCTTCTGGTTGAATGCCATAGACAGGGGATTACATTTGGAAGGGAGTTGAGAATAGGACATGGCTACTTTGTTCATTCTCTAGCATCTGAAAGCAGCTCTTGTGCTATAGTGAAGAAAAATCAACCAACAATAGGAGGTCCTGTCTCTGTCACTGAACAGTTAGGCTTATAAAATGTTAGAGATGTAAGGGAATTTAACAATCATCTGTGACTCTGTTTCTTCATCTGTAAAATAAGATCTCAATACTTGCTCCAATTATTTCACAGTGTTGTTCCAAAAATTCAATCAAAAAAGCATTTTTTGAATAGACACATTTAATTCAATTTAACAATCATTTAGTAAATATCTGCTATGTGTAAAATTCTGAGTATTTTTATAAAAAAAGAAAATTAAAAACTCTCTGCCTTCAAGGAGCTAATAAAACATTGTCCTAGGTTCTGTGGATAAAATGAAAGATAGTCCTTGTCCTTGAGCTTACAGCCTAAATGGGACATAAGACACAGGAGAAATATAAAGCACTGCATATATATAAAATTCTAACTATTCACTGGAAGATCAAATACTGAAGCACAAGCTTAAATATTTTGGTCAGATAATGAGAAACAGGACTCATTGGAAAAGACCCTGATACTAGGAAAGATTGAAGGCAAAAGGAAAAGGGAATGGTAGAGGATGAGATGGATAGTTAATATCATGGTAACAATGGATGTGAGCTTGGAAAGATGCCTAGAAATAGTGAAGGATAGAGGGGCCTGGTGTGCTATGATCTGTGGGGTCATAAAGAGTTAGACATGACTGAATGACTGAACAACAGCAAACTATGTAAAACACACCATAAGAATAGATAACTTCATTGGTGGGTATACTTCCATAATGAATATGGATGGCAACCTGGCAATATCTTTGTAGATGATCTTTGAGACCTTAAAATATTGAACACCTTGTAGCCAATCTGGGTTTAGCTAGGCTTGTTCTTATATGTCTATAAAATCTATCACCAGACTTGTAATCTATGTAAAATAATTTTTTTTAATTGTCAGAGAAATATTTAAGAACAGAGGGCCCAGTGCAAAGAATCAAAGAACTTGCATTCAAATTCTGCTGCTAATACTGCCTGTGTGATCTTAAGCTAACCATTTAGCTACATAGGGCCCCCCCAGATTCCTCCTTTGTAAAATAAGAACGTCTGAAGGACCTTCTGGATTTAAATTTATGATCCCATGTTTAAGTATTTATTCCATGTACCCACTTTATCCTCATAAAAATTTGGTCCTACTTGTAGATCCAGTGGAAGTGCCTTAGTGTTTGGGGACTTCTGTTGCATGTTTTTCTTTGTAGGGGTCAATAGGAGAATTGAAGTATCTTGGGGGAATTTTAGAACATTTCCTAGATGAGTTTTCTTTGCTTGGAATGCTCTTTTTCAATTCTTTACTGCTTATTCATTCTTCTGGGCCCAGATCAAATGCCAGCTCCTCCATGAAATGTTTTTTGATTGTTTCCCCTTTTCCTTGATCCCAAAGCAAACTTTTCTTTCTCTGAACTTCATATCAATTTGCACCTTTCTTTTTAAATTATTTTTTTATCCTGGACTTGAGATTTTATTAATGTAAGGAGTTCTCTTTATTAATTCAGATTGACAACTAATTTGCAATTTTTAGTCTTAGTTACCTGGAACACTTGGAGTTAAAAAACTCACCCAGGGGCACATGGACAGTTGGGGGCAGAGGGTGTGAATCCAAGTTGTCTTGACTCCTAGGTTGTTTCTGTTCTCTATGACATGTTGCTTTCCTGGAAGTATTTTATAGTATTTACCAAGAACTGTCTTTTATTATAGTTATTTGTGTACAAGTTGCATCTTTCCTACAAGAGAGTAAAATTCTTGGGAAGAGGGCAGGGTCCTTTGTTAACTAACTCAGCACCTAGCCTGGTGCCTTTTACATAGGCAGTGTTCCATACATATTTGTAGACTGAACTCAAGGATGGTGTTTGGCAGTCAACAGGAGCTATCTATGGTACTGACTCTCCTTAGGCTCCAGGACTACTCTGTGAAGGTGAGCTTAATGTACTATCTGTCAAAAACAAGAGGCTTGTGAATGAATTACCCATCAGCAGAATCAAAACTCCATCAGCAGTCTTGCTTCTAACCTCCAGGAATGGATAACCTGCTCCTTATTGGTTATCATTATGCTACTGATTCTCGGCCTCTCTGAAGAATTTTTCAGATCATGCATATGCAATGCAAATGAACTTTTTTGTGGGGCCTGCCTTTTCAAGGAATTCATCTCCATGTTGTTTGGTGGTTATATCCTCTCTTCTGAATGTATGTACATGTGGTCTTGGCCACACTGAATCAGGAGAGATGTATCTCATTCACTGTGAGGGACATTGTTGGGTTGTGCATATCTGTATAGGGCTAGGGAATTCAGAGGCTGGCTCTGAGCCAGTCATGACAACAGAAGTCAGAGGATAATGATGAAAATTAGTCCCAGGAGAGTTTTCATCTAGGCTTGACCTTGAGCTTTAAGGTAATGAGGTCTGTCCTAGAGGAGCATAAATAGAACCTATCATAGAATTAAAAAGTATGGCCAAATTTGAAGGAAAACTCCCAGGCTGGGGGTTATGGTTCTGAAAGCTTTTATTTCAAAACATCTCAGGGAGAGGCTCATTCAGGTTCATGTTGTTTCATTGTTATTATTATCATTATCATTATTTTTCACACAGCAGTAAATGATTTAAAAACATTGTGAGATGGAGGTACTTATTGCAGCTGACTTTTCTAGTTTGGTGGCTCAGTATATTTACTAATTTTTAATCTAGTATTATGACTACATCATCTTTTATATACCAAGCTCAGGCTCAGACCCATCCTCAAGGAAACAGGTGAATGCTTAAGAGTTTTTGTCTCAACATCAGCAATCAGTTGTCACTGAGCAACTCACACTCTATTACACCCCCTCCCACCCAGTGACAAAAGCAGCATTTTGTGATACTGTTGCACAAGGTTGAGTCCATTAATTACTGTGGAATGGAATAAAACCTATATGGATCTTGAACACTGTAACTTCAAGCAGTCGTAGCAAGATCACTATATCTGAACCTAGTTTCAAATGTTTAAATTTGAACCTAGGTTGAAATACTATGTTCCCTTTGACTTGACTCCAGCCATTCTGGTCTTTGGATTCCTCATAAATAAAAAGGATTTGGACTAGATGGTCTTTATGGACCTTTCTAGTTCTAAATTTTTATGATTCTTGACCTTATTAGCCTAATTCTTTAGCTTTGTAGTCTATGAGCTCAGTTTGTTAGGAGTTGATATTAAATAGGCCAAGGTATTAATTTATGTTCCTTTCACATAGTTCTGTGGCCAAAGTCTACCTCTTTAATTCTGGCCAGTCATGTAGAAAAAAAAAAAGAGAAAAATACATGAGGGAGGGAGGAGAGAGAAATATGGGCGGGGGGGGGGGGGGGGAAATGGCAAGCACAGAAGTAGTTCACACCTTGTTTCAGCTATTGAATTAACACCTTTTTTCAGTTCTAGTTTCTTTTTTTGAGCCTTGTATCAAGTTTTTTAAGAAACAGAACGTGGGAACCCCACAACTTGTGAACCCTAGAATTCATGAAATCCTGCAAGGGGAGGAGCTAATGACCATATATAAGGTGAGGCCCAGGCTGGGGACAGCAGAACTGAGAAGAGGACTCTTGGGGTGGCAGAGTCAAGAAGGAGAAAACTTGTGGTATCCTGACATTCTGTCTGCTCTGTCAGTGTTGATGTTTGTTTGTGATACTTTGTACAGAAGCCCTGGGACCTTACTGGAAACTCTGAAATATTTTCTGGTTGTATGTTTATAGATGTCCTTGAGGAGGGTTTTAGAGGTCCTCAGACTTTACTGAGGATTTGTGCTGACCTCTTGGACCTTGTTGGTGGTTCTGAGTTGATTTCACAGGCAAATAGTGAATTGATGATGGTGCCAGAATGTGTATGAATATTATTGTGGTTCTGTCAAGCTTTGTCTTCCCAGAAACAGGAACTGTGAAGGACTTGAGGTAGAATGGACACTGTGAACTTTAATATGGAATGAGAACTGGATGAAGAACTGGACAAGGAGCTGGACAAGGAACTCGAAGCTGCCTGTCTTTAAACCCAGGTGACAGTTAGGGCTGGGACCATAGAAGAGGAACCATGGAAGCTGAGAGCCAGCCCTGAGTCAAGCTGAAAGAAGACTTTACTTGGATACTGTGTATTGACTGAGAAGATTATGATTTACTGTGACCTAAGGTTGGAGAACTTTGACTTTTGTACTTTGTTATTGAATTAAGGATTTTCTGGTTGATTAAATAATTGTACTTTGTTGAAAACTAAGGTGACCACTTTGGAGAAAACTATGTGGCCATTTTAGTGATAAGTTGTTGAGTTGTGACATGGTGAATGCTGTATTTTGATTTTCTGTGATAAATTGTAACATTGTGAATGCTGTACCTTGATTTTCTGTGAATGTTTTGCTCTGATTTGTTATTGAACAAATAGAGAGCTCACTATACTATGTAATCAGAACCTTGAAAGCTGTTCACAGCAGCAGTCTTCTGGAAAGCTGCTAGTGCTTGGCTTTACAGGAGGTGGCGGTAGTAGAAAGATCTAGGGAAAACACATCCATACTATTGAACAAGCAAACATGTACATATTAGTCAAGGGTAGGCTTTGTATTAGAGTAGTGATGATTGAGCAGTAGAAATAGTAGAGTGAAATGATTACAGAGCATGAAGAAACAACGTGTGCTCTTAGATGAGACACTATAGAGAAAGCAATTCATGGATACAAGATCCAGCTAATCTTCAGCTGCCAGTTCTACAAAAGATGACTCTTGCCATCTGTACAGAAGCACTGAAAATGTTTGACAATGTTTGAAATTATTCGCCTATTCTGTAATTTCCCCGCAGATCCCAGACCTTCTAATCTTCAGAAGTCCTCTGTACTTAAAATATTTAAATGTGCTTCTTTATCAGGTGCTTCTAATTCATTTTCCATTTCTGATGTCACAGCCAGGATGTGGACAGGGAATGTAAGGGAAGTCCCAGTTGTATAGAAATGGGGCATGAAAGTTTCCAGCAAGGGAAGGAGAAGGGAAATCTTAATCAGGATGAGAGGGTATATTGAAGAGCAGAGGCAAGCTGCTGCAAGTCAGCCTTGTGCTTCAAAGTTAGGTCCCCTCACTCCCCAAAACAGAGTTGCTGTTGTTTTTTTTTAATTTTTTACTATGAAAACTACTCTATTACAAGTGGAAATACAAAGACACATATAGCACATAATTCTTTAGCATAAAGGACCTTACATTTTAGTTACTTGGCTTAACTTTACACCATTTCTTACTTTTATATTCTTACTCCCTTCACCTGTTACTGCTCATACATTTCCAAATCCGACTCCTGGCTTACTCCCATCATTTATCTTCTCTACTCATATTTATATACTATTGAATGTACCTAGAGAAAGTCACTCAATCAAGCTGACTGGATTTACTACAGATTTGTACTATCCATTTTCAATTGGGCCCTTCCTGCAGTGAGGCTGCCCTTCCCTAAATAATTCCTTTATACAAATCCCATAGTAGTTGTTTCAAACCTTTTCTTCTCCCTTCAAGCCAAACAGCTCATAACCATATGAAACTATTAGTTTCTCCTTTAACCCACTCTCCAATAAAGATGTAGGCCTTTCTCCATACAGAGGTCAACTCCTCTACATGTGCCTTTGATTCCATGTCCTCCTGGCTTCTTCTGCATATTGCTTCCACAATCATCCCCTCTTTTCCATTAATTTTCAATCTCTCCCTATTTATTGGCTCCTGACCTCATGTTGACAAATATACTTATGGCTTTTCCATCCTAAAACAAAGCAAAACGAAAAGCTTTCGCTAGACATAGCCATACCTTTCAGCTACCATTTAATCTCTTTCCTCTCTTTCTCAGTCAAACTCATAAGGAAGGCTGTTTATACAGGAACAGTTCCTAATGTCTTCATTTCCTCTCCTCTTACTTCTCATGCCCTTGCAATTTGTCATCTGACCTTATAGCTCAACTTAAATAGCTTTTTCCCCAAAATACCAAACAGCACTTTATTGCCATGTAAGATGGCCTTTTCCCAATCCTCCTCTTTTTTTTGCCTTCTCTGAAGTATTTGAAAACATGAACCAATCTCTCCACCTGTATGCCCTCTACATTCTGGGAATTTATGACATCTCTTTCCTAGTTCTCCTACCTATCTGACCACTCCTTCCCATATCGTGTTCCTTAAGTGTTGGTGTACCTAGAGGTTCTATCCTGGGTTTCCATCTTGTTTCTCTCTATACTCTTTTGGTAACCTCATCAGTTTCCATTGATTTAATTATGATTTCCATACAAGTGGCTTCTAGCCCCAGTCTCTCTTATGTCTCTTATCTCCTGTCAGCAACTGTCTCTTCGACATTTTGAACTAAATGTCATTCAGGTATCTGAAACTCAAAACATATCCCAAACAGGACTAATAATATTTTCTCCTAAGTTTATCCTTCTTCCAAACTTCCTATTTCTACGGAGGGAACCACTCTTCTTCCAGATAGCCAGATTTCCCACCTTGGTGTCATCCTCAACCCCCTACTCTAATTCCATATTTTTGTTAATTTTCAAAATCTAGTCATTTCCATTCCCAAATTTTTTATATTCCTCTGTTTCTCTTCATCCACACAGCTAATCCACTAATTCAGTTCCTTATTGCCTCTTAATAGCCTCCTAATTGCCTTCTGTATCTCAAATCTCTTTTCACTCCCCATCCTCCACAGAACTACCAAACTGACTTTTCTAAGTCTTACTCTCTCACCCTCCTTCTCAATAAACTCCAGAAACTTCTCATTCCTATTGGATCAAATATAAATTTCTCTAGCATTTAAAGACCTTCATAGCTTGGTATCAATCTACTTTTGCAGTCTTATTAAACATATCTTCCTTTCATGTACTCTATGGCCTGGTGAAGCTGCCTGATTTACCATTTTTCATACATGGAATTCTCTCTTCTCTCTCTGCCTTTGCACTATCTGGCCTTCCTGTTTGTAAAGTACTCCCTTTTGACTTCCAAAGCTTGTGATCCCTAGTCTCTCTTAAGACTCAATTCAATCACCACCTTTTACATGAGCCTTCTTTTTATGCCTTCAGCTTTGACAATCCTCCTCTTCCCCGAAATTGCATTTTTTAAAATTGACTTATGCCAGTATATGTAAACGATTTGAGGGCAGGAGAAGTTTCATTTTTTTCTTCCTATTCTCTGAACCTAGTTCAGCAATTGGTACATAGTATGAATGAATAAATGAATGGAAATGCTTTTGTTAAGCACTCAGCATATACAAAACATTGTATTAATCCTTGGGGATATGAACAGATAAGCAAGACAATCTCTACTCTCAAAGGGCTCACGTTCTACTTGAAGAGATAACTCATAGAACATTTTAGCTGCAAGTCAGATGGAAAGGTCCTTAGGCCTTTGATTGGTCCTTAGGGTGCAGAGGCAAAGTAAGTGGTAATGTTTCCTCTTTAATATCATTTCTGCAGATAAAATCATAACTATCTGATATTGAACCCTATAATAGTGCCAAGGACTTCAGTCCTTACAAAAAGCAAGAACCTTCTTTCCTGTGTCTTTGGTAGCTGCAGCCTTCAAAGAAGTTGCCAGGGCACATCACATCTTCTTGGAGGTTGCTTTCTAGAACGATGGCTATGAGCACTAGGTTGGAAGTAGAACTGATGGTCTATAGGGCATGACAATTCCCAAGGCTCTTGGGGTCAGGTTCCTAGGCCATCTCCATAGGCACCCCAGGGAAAGTAGTGGTTGATGTGATGGTGGTGGCCAGGCATGTTCCTATTTCTCCCTTCAGCTTAGGTTTCTGGTTTGATTGCCTTATGGCTTATTAATAAATTAGTAAATAAATAGCGATTACCAACTAAATGGTAAGAACCATAAATAATAAATGCTCCTTAAATGACATGATAGACTACAAATGTATTTACAATGACCTTGATGTGCAAAAACCCAGTTCCTAAATAAGGAGAAAGGGTCAGAGCTAGAGGTAGTTGATGCTGAGCCTCTGGAATTGTGCAACTAATAATGCTAACATGTAGCACTGGGATTTGAGGACTGGACCCAGAATAAGAAAACCTGAGTTCAAATCCTGTTTCAAATACTTACCAGATGTATGACCCTGGGCAGGTCATTTAACCTTTTTCTTCCCTCTCAGGTCATCATTTGTAAAATGGGATAATAGCACCTCCCTCCCAGGGCTATTGTGAGAATAAAATGAGATAATATTTGTGAAGCATTTTGAAAACCTTAAAGTCCTATAAAATGTTACTCTTATTACTACTATTATTGCCCTGCTTAGGAGATAGTTTTATCTGAGAATTCAGCATGAGACTTAGCCCAGTGGAGTGGCTTAAGTGACAATCTGGAAAGACACAAAGCTGGGGACCAGGCCTGTTATTAAAGAATAGGAGCCAGAACCCAAGAGGAAGAGATACTTGCAGGATGGTGAGGAGTAAAAATGAATGTGTTATTGGAATTGAAAATGGAGGAGGGAGACCCGCATTCTGACATACCAAACGGTGTAAATGGCTCTGGGAGAAAAGAGACCCAAAATAGGAGCTGTATTTGCCAGAGAAATAAGAGTCCTTAAAGCTGTCTGAATAGAAAATAAGGTTATCATAATGCCTTATCATTAGAAGAGAGAAGAATATTAAAAGGACTCAGTTCAGCCTGAATAAAAAAGATAAATTTCAAGTAAACTGGCATACAGTTTATCCATGGCTGGATTTGCTGTAATAAAGTCAGCGAGGGAATAAGCCCAGTGATTTACAGCAAGCTCGCTTCTGTAAAATTTACAAACTGCTGTGATAAAATGTCACCTTTTATGATGCATTCCACCCGGGCTGCATATATAAAGGGCATAGCCACGGAAAGAGTCGCAAAAACAAAGCAGCTGCCTGGCTCCCCACGCTGCCTTTGTCTGCTTCTCCAGCGGTATCTGGGATTTATGGAAAGATGACCCAGCCATTGGCTTTTTACTGTTCTGGATGGTGAGCTGCAGGGCAAATGTTATCCTCTGGCTTAGCTTATACCATACTGCGGCCCAGACTATTTCTACTCAGTGTGGATTGCAGAGTCTGTATGGGCATGGGTTGGGGCAGGCTAGGTGGGGCATTGGGAAGGGTGATTTCATTTTCTCTGGGGATGACCTTGCCCAGTATCAGGCAGTTTGGGGCATTCACCTGTATCAGAGATTGACTTCTGTCTGAAAAGTCTCTTGTGAGCAGTAATTCTTCTCTTCAGTCCTTAAGTCCAGGATGGTATGAAATTTTTTGGGTATGGGGCATAGACCTTCTAGGAGGTCAACCCTTTCATTTAGTAGATGAGGAAATGAAGACCCAAAGAAGTGAAATTAATTAGTGTCACAGGAGTTAGAACTGAAAGTTACTTCAGAGATCAAGTAGTACAAGTCTTTCATTTTTCCAAATGAGGACATCGAGGCCTAGAGAGATGAAGTGATATACAAGTTATTGGTGGCACAGGCTAGGATTCAAACTCAGGTCCTTGGTCTCCAAATCCAGTACCTCTTTCACATTACCAACACTGCCTCTTGTCCTATGCATCAAATACATAGGCGTGCAAATGTAGCCTAAGACTCAATTCTCTTGACTTTTCAACCAGTGTTCTTCCATTTACACTGAAAGTTTTAATCAGCAATTTTTTTTCACCTGGACCAACCACTGGTATCTAAGCAAGGGCTCATCTGGGTTATGGGGAGAAGGAGCCAGCCCTGGAACACCAAGAGATTTCTATGTGACTAAAGGACTGGCTGCTTACTAACAGGAGTAGAGGCAGGAGTGGGGCAGGCTTGTGTAAGAATGTAATTGTGTCCTCTAGAGGGGAGGAAATACGTTGTGTGACACTGGAAGGTTTCTAGGCTGCTGAAGAGTGAGGAAGAGGCTTTGGGATAGGTGTATTTTGGATAGGCAGTAAGGGAGGAAGTGGAACCCAATATAGTGCTGCGGATGCCTTCTAAATTTCCTGTCCTGGGGGAAGCTCCCGTTGCCCCATCCTGGTTGCAGCTCTGACTATACCACAGCAAATATTGGCGAGTCTTGCAAGATCTCTGGTTCTCCAATAAATTCTGGAAATTCTTGGTAGCCAATGTTACAAAAGTGTAAGGGGTTAGGGCATCAAAAGAAAAAGGAAGGAGTAGCTAGATGTGGAAGGAAATATAATATGGAGTATGGTCCAGGGAGAGAAAAGTGGTATATACCATTAAAGAAAGGACAGTAATATTAATATAATGGTAGAATCTGAGACCTGAAAGCAATACCTTTGGTAAAATTGTGAAACTGATGAAGTTTGTCATTGGCATTCCTTTCTCCAGCCTTTTCTCTCAGGACTCTCCTCAATCTGCCTCATTCTTTAGGTATCTCTCTTGCATCTTGTTTCTATAGGTTGTTGCTGTCAACAATTTCTGAGAAGCAGAGCACTAGCATTCCAATTTAACACATTTTAATCGAGGATTCCTAACCTTCCCAACCTTATACTGTTCCAAATTTTTTTTTGAGATCCAAACCAATGAACTTCTAATGGCACCAAGACAGTGATGGGGAACACATTTAGATAAAAGGATTCATGCCCAGTACCCTTCAAATCATACCATTTATATAGTTACATATTTTATCTATGTCTAAGTTTAGTCCTCATCTGAAATGAGGAAGCCCCACATCTTTAGTTGCCATTTTCTTATGTGTTTAGGTACAGGAGAAATGGTATGAGTTGGAAAATATTCCATTTTCCAGAATGCCATGGGCAGAAGATGCATGATCAAGAAGACCCAAGCAAACAGGACTGAGGGAAAGATGCACAAGGCAGGAGAGAGATTTTTCTTCTTCTGAGGAATGGTGGAAGTAGCATTGGTTGTCTTTGTTACAAGTGCTACAGGGTTTCTCAACCTAGAGTAGGGACTAGACAGGAATATAGATACAATCTTCACTGAAGAAGTTCCAACTACACCCTTGTTGGAGGGACATCACTGTTGATTTATTAAAACTTGAATCTGAGTCTTATGCATGATCTCATCTATTTTGTAATACCTAGTCAATTCCCAACATTTGAGCATTTACCTTTTCTGACATCAAGCACTCACACGATTGTATTAGTAAACACATTTTCACTTTTGTATTGGCAACCATACACATTTGTGTCTAGACTCAGTAGAAAAAAAACTGAGAGGCATGAGATATGCTCAAGTTTGTGAAGTAGTTGATATCCTACTAGGTGCTTCACTGATCTTGTTCACCCTACAGTTGTAAAGTAAAGAGTTCCCTGCAGGTTTAGTGCTTTTTTTCATTGTTTGTCTTTAAAACTCAAGTTTTGGGTTGTAATTATGCCCCCAAAGCATAGTTGAGTCCTTTGGGCTCTAAGCCAAAGCATGCAAAGTTGGCAATGTGTCTTCGTGAGAAAATAAAGGTATTAAATAGACTTCTGGTCAGACTGTCTGCAGCCACTGTTGTCAAGGAGACCCTTAAGGATTTCAAAGGGAGCATGAAGCAGATGTCACTGATGGATTATTGCAATTTGGCGCATCTTTCATGATTTCCAATGCCATCTATCAGCTGTGAAGGACAGAATGTTGGAGGTGTTGTTGAGACCTCACCAGTCTTTGAGTCTTCCAACAGCAGCCCTACAGTTCCAGCAACCTCTCCCTTGGTTTTCAGAGGGCAGCCAAAGTAGGGAGGTTTACAGTAGCATAGTGTACCTACCATAGAACACCCTCACACCACCATCTGGCATAGTTGAAGCTAAAATTCAGGTTAAAAAATGTTTTAGTTTTAAGAATTTTATTTGCTATACAGTATTTATAGTACTGTAGATTTCATGTATTATGAAAAGTGAATATTGTCTAAGATAAATTTTTTTTATTGAGATGTTAGCACAAAAGGTCACAAAATCCTAGGAAATTACTAGCAAGAAAAAATGTTTTGCATGTTATCAATTTTTTTCTTGGGTACTGCATTTTATGTGTTATTTCATGGCTGCTGTGTTAGGAAAAGTACATGTTATCAGAATGAATGTTTTGTTATAAAAAAGAACTGCATGCAGAAAAATATATTTTCAGCAATCTTTAGTAAAATATAACAATTTTTGGTGGTCACAGGAACCTAAAGCCCTATTTTCCATAGGTTCAATGTGTCAACACTTATATTTTTTCTTTTACAATGTAGTCTGGTAACATTGTGTTACCCCCATGAAAATGAAGATTGACTGCATATTTATGTTCAGAATGCTATTTGGCTACTTCACTTCCTAGGTGGTACAGTGGATATAGCATTGGACTTGGAGTCAGGAAGGCCTGAATCCCAATCCAGAACAGAAACTTACTAGTTGGGTGACCTATAGCAAGTCACTTAACCACTGTCTGCCCCAGTTTCCTCATTTGTAAGATGAAAGCAATAGCAGCCCATACATACTGATGTTGTGATGATGATAAAAGGAGATCTTTGTAAAGTGCTTTGCAACCCTTAAGGCACTCTATAAATTCTAGCTACTTTTTTAGTGGGTGATTAGACTCAATAATCTAGAAGTGAGCTAAATTTAGATATTCTCAAATATTTCTGTATGGAAATCAGTCTGCCACTGATTTTCATCTGAACTGTATTGATACAGACCATTTGGATTAAGACTGGAAAGGTCAGATTTGGGTTGCTTTTCTAAAACAATCATGATAATTTAATTGTCCTGGAGTTGGAGTGGGGGACAGAGAGGTAAGACAGGTTCAGAAAAGGAGGAGACTGGATGACTCCTAATATTTTTCTATTGCTCCTCAGGCTTACTTTTACGTGTGGTCAGAAGGGAATGAGCATCGAGGAACATTAGTTGGAATATTCCACATTTTCCTACTGTAGAGTAGCTTGGATTTCATAGAGCTGGATGAAACTCTTTTCCTGGCTATCTCCATGCTACAAATTGTTGACAAACCAAATGTTAGTAAGCTCAGATAAATAGAGCCACACGGAGATTAGGGCATACACAGATCTCTACAACAGTGTAGGGATTGCCAAGGAGGGGAGCAAGTATGCAGATGTGTGGAGAAGCAGGGGTTAGTTGCCATTAATTATACTATACAGGACATAATTATAGGCAGCTAGTAAAAGGCAACACTAGGGTTTTCCTGGCACTGGTAATTATCAAAACTGGCCATGGCGTTCAGGAGAGCCAGTGTGTACCATAGTATCATTGGGATGCATTTTTGTACACAAACTTGAAGTAGAAAGGTCAGCCTTTGCATTCATGGTGGGACCAGATTCCATTCCTTTATCCATTCTGGGTCTTTTTCTGTTGTTCTCTGCTGTGGGAATCATCTAGAGGGGTTTAGACTTATCTATGTATTACTTGGAAGAATGAAGGTCTTTGGAGAAATTTCATTGGTCTTTATGTGTCTGTGAGCTTCAGGAGTAAACTGGAACCTCCTTTGGGTCATATAGATTACCAGAAAAATTTGCCTATGAGAAACAATGCTATAGTTTGGCATGAGAATGTCTTCTGAGGTATTTCCTCCCCCTCTTTCCCATCCCATAGTTGAACAGATATAATAACAGTGAGAAGGGCGTAGTTGCTGCCATTAAACACTAGGTGCTCAATAAATGCTTATTAAATAAAGGGATGAATGGCTTTGAGTTAACATTTCATTTACTTAAATTCACAAAATGTCCTATTGATTTTTACAATCTGTATAGATGGAGTTCCCTGATACAAAATCACAGAATTTCAGAGTTGGTAGGTGCTCAGTAGTTGTTCAGTTAGTCCAACCCATACTTGAATAGGAATCCCAACTGCTCCATCCCCAACCCATGTTTATCTAACATATTCTTGTAAATTTCTATTTGAGGGGACTCACTACCTCTTGAAGCAATCCATTTTACTTTTGGATGGCTCTAGTGGTTATAAAAGTTTCCCAATAACAACCCTGAATTTCTACCATTGCAATTTCCACCTCTTACTCTGCTTATTCCCTGTGGGGGTGAGGGGTATGCTTGTGGGAAGTTCAATCTCTCTCCAACATGATAGCTGTCTAAATACTTGAAAACAGCCCTCATTCTGCCCCTAAGTTTGCTCTTTTGCAGGTTAAACATGTCCAGTTCTTTCAACCAATCTTTGTAACTGGAGGCCTTACCTTGCCTTCTCAGGAAATTCCTGGGATGAGAGGAGAGAGAGAAAGAGAGAGAAAGAGAGAGAAAGAGAGAGAAAGAGAGAGAAAGGGAGAGGGAAAGGGAGAGAGAGAGAGAGAGAGAGAGAGAGAGAGAGAGAGGGAGAGAGAGAGAGGGAGAGAGAGAGAACAAAACAAAATTCTGGCTGCTCAGACCAAACAGAATCTTTCACTGATTACCTTATTCACAGGGTCATTAACTGGTATAGTTAAACCTTAATTGGCCATAGCAGTGGGGACCAAGGAGAGTCCTGAAATTTACAAATCATCTAAAGCCCCATTCTAGTAATGAATATCAACCTTTCCTCATGTCACAATCACTTTCTCCTCCCTTAACCCTAAAGCTCTCACAAGTAAATGACAGTAACTGATTTGAGTTTCCTCTTTTCTTTTTCTGGAGACGCTAGACCTCTAGTAGGCATTCCTTGGCCAGAAGGTTGAAGAAAGAAAAGCAATAGGTCAAGCTAGATATTTCAATTAATGAATAATCAGTCCTTGGATTATTGAAAGTTGCCTAGAAAGGGCTTCCAGCCCCAGATTTCTCCTGTGGAACCTCACTTATCTAGTTCTGGGCTGGCTCATTGGAGTCAGAGGAGGCTATAGGAGTACTCTTTGAGGTTCTAATGCTCCTGTCACTTGAATAAGATGCATTTCTCAAATTAAGCATTTAACTGAATTTCATTCTGGAAGTTGAGCAATGCATGGCAGTAATTTTGCTTATAAAACTGTAGTTTAATGAAAGTATAAAACAATAGTCTTTGTATAGGCTTTTACTATCATATGACTAGAGTTTCTATAGGTTATTCTGGCAGATTTACTGTTGCTTCAGCTTAATAAGCTATTTCTCTTTTAGCGCTGTTATTGTTGCTGTGGTTATAAAGGATGCATTCTATTATATTATTATATTACCCTCCCTCCAACCCCCCACTAAGTTTGATAGTGGCATTTTTCTCTTTGCTTATCTTGTAAATATGCACTTTTTAAAAGAGCTTCTCAAAGTTTGCAAATAGAGTACTTGTAGTAGGAAGGGGAGTGTCTCCACCTAATCACAGTTTCATTGCTGACATCTCCATGATACTTCAGTGATTTCAGGTGCTTTACATCTAGGATCAGAGATGACTGGCACAGCAACCCTGTGAAGGAAGTGCTGTGAATGTTCTCATTCTATTATACAGATAAGGTAATAGGCTCAGGAGGATGCACTGACTTAGCTAAGGTCACAGAGCTAGGAAATGTGGGCTAAATAGGGCCCTAGAATGGGGTCAAAAAGAGCCCTCAGTGCAATGAAAAGTGCTTATTCTGGAATGATGGGACCTGAGTCTGAATTCTAGCTCGGTCACTTGTCACCTTGGAAAATTCTCTGAAGTCTTTTTGATCTTCAATTTCTTCATCTATAAAATGAGGGGGTTGGTCTAGATGGTCTCTGAGACCCCTTCTAGGTAATCATGTATGTAGTTCCTACTGTGTGCTAGCTATGGTGCTGAATACCTTTTACAAATATTATCTCATTGGATTCTCACAACTACCCTGGAATGTAGGTGCTGTTATGATCCCCATTTTAAAGTTAAGGATACTTAGGAAAATAAAATTAAGTGACTTGTCCAGAGTCACACAGCCAATAAGTGTCCAAGGCCATATTTGCACTCAGGTCTTCCTGACTCCTTCTAGGCCTAGCATTCTATCTACTAGCTTTGTAGACTTGATTCCAGACTTGGTACTGCAATTCCCTTGCTATTTGGCTTTGGTCAAATCATTTGGCCTCTTAAAATTTTAATTTCCTCTTCTGAAAAATGAAAGGTTTGTATTGGCTTATCTCTAATCTGCTTCGAACTCTGAACATCAATTCCATTCCTTTTCTGGTATTTATTGTAACCTACCCCAAAGTGCTGTCTACAGAGGCAGAATATTGGATTGGTTTTAGCATTTGGCACTTACCCCATTGTGGTCCTGGAGTCCTAATGTTTTATGTCTATATATGTTTGGAGGTGCTAGAATTGCTGGCCTGGGAACAATATTTCTTGATCTTTTTATATTCTAGGAGAGGATTTTTGTTTTGTTTTGTTTTTCTTTCCTCTCATCATCACTATTCCTAGCTCCAGGTGACTGTGTGATTTATCACTCATGTTTTAGTTTCACTCAACACTGCTATTTCTATGTGCCCAAAATCAGAAACCTGGTGTTTCACAACTCCTGGATGGAAGAGGTGGGCTGGCAGTCTGGCCTAGGAGAGGTACTGGGTACAACATGCAAGCTGCCCGCAGGTGTCAGGCTGATATATATGAAAATAGAGCAGGCTCCATGGCTGAAAGAAAGGGAAAGATAAGAAAGTAGTAGTACCATTCCCTACTCATTCTGACCCTAAGAAATAAGGAGCCATTGAAGGTTATTGAGCAGGTTATATGAACAGGATCATAGTATTGATTTAGGAATCTGGCTGAGGTGTGCAGGGTGAGTTGGAGGGGGAAAAGACTATAAGGGGCTGATTACAGTAGACCTGTTAAAGTGTGTGTGTGGGGGGTTGTTGCAGTACTCTGGGCATGAAGGGTTAAGGCTCTGGACTACAGCATTCAATAATTGATTGAATTTTGGTGGGTGGAGAATTCAGGGTGAGAGAAAGGGAGGAGTTACAGATGGTTCTGAGGTTTTTGAGGATAGTGGTATCATTGATACAGATTGGAAAGTTAAGGAGGGGGAGCTGGTTTTGAGGGGAAATAGGGACTTTGGATTTAGACCTGTTTCACTTGGGGTGATATAGGACAGCCATCAAATATATGAGACTAGAGCATGAGAAAAAGGTCCTTCCCCCAAGGAGATGGACTGTCTTTAAGAACCAGGGCCATTTTATTTTTGTCTTTGTAGCCCAAGCTTCCTTGATCATTGTAGGTGCTTTAGAAATGTTTGCTGAATTCAATTGAAGTCAGGACTAGAGATATAGCGCAATCAATGAGCAAACACTTACTAGCATTTACTATGTGCCAGGAACTGTGCTAGTCAGTCAATAAACATTTATTAAGTGCCTACTACTATGCTAGTCAGTCATCAGTAAACATTTATTAAGTGCCTCCTATGTGCCAAGCACCATGCCAAGCAATGGGGGTACCAAGATAGACAGAAAAGACACTGCCAGCTCCTTTGGATACAAAGGCAAAGGTGAAAAGTCCCCATCCTCAAGTAGTTTTTGTTTTAATGGGGGTACCAACATGGATACAAAAGACACACACAGCAGATCCTAGGTAAGTGGGGTGGGGAGCTTGGGGTTGGGGAAGGAGAGGGCATTAGCAGCTGGGGGATCATGAAGGCAGGAAATGCCTCATGAAAAGGTGGCACTTGGTTTGCGTATTGAAGGAAAACTGAGGAGCAGAAGAGAGGATCCCATTTCACGCATAGTGGACAGTTGGTGCAAATGAACAGAGATGAATACCATGTATGAGGGACAGCAAGAAGGTCAGTGTGGTGGGACAGGATGATAGTGTGTGTGTAGTCATGATATATAATAAGCCTGGAAAGTTAAGCTAGAGTCAGGTTGTAAAGGACTTCAAATGCCAAACAAAAGAGTTTATGTCTGATCCCAGCGGTAACAGGAGCCTCCATAGAATTTTTGGTAGGGTTATTATATGATCAGACCCATGGCAACTGTTTGGAGGAGCAATTGAAATAGGGAGAGATTCTGATTGGTCCAGGAGATCCACAGGCTACTATAATAGAGAGAGTGGATAAGGGCTTGAATTAGACTGGTAACTAGGAGTGGAGTTAAGGGAGATAAATCTTGGAGAAAGAAATCACAAGATTTAGCAACTGATTGGATGGGTGAATGAGACTGAAGTATTAGTGCTGTGAAACTGGATGACTGAAAGGATGGTAAGGTTCATCACAGAAATAGGAAAATTTGGAAGAGAGTGGATTTGGAGTGGAGGAGAATCTAACTATTTGACAAAAACTGCTGGGAAAATTGGAATATAGTATGGCAGAAACTGGGCATAGACCATCATCTAATGCTGTACACCAAAGTCAAGTCTAAATGGGTGCATGATCTAGGTATAAAGGCTGATAATGTAAGTAATCCGGGAAAGCAAGGAATAGTTCACCTGTCAGATTTATGGAGTAGGGAAGATTTTATGACCAAAGAAGAGTTGGAGAGCATTATAAAATGCAATATGTATAATCTCAATTACATTAAATTGAAAAGTTTCTGTACAAACAAAGCCAATGTAACCCAGATTAAGAGGGAAGTGGGAAATTGGGAAAGAATTTTTACAACCAGTATATCTGATAAAGGCCTCATTTCTAAAACATACAGGGAATTAAGTAAAATCTATAAGAATACAAGTCATTCCCCAATTGATAAATGGTCAAAGGATATGAACAGGCAATTTTCAGAGGCAGAAATTAAAGATATCTATAAGCATATGAAAAAAATGCTCTAAATCACTATTGATTTGAGAAATGCAAATCAAAACAACTTTGAGGTACCACATCTCTCCAGCCAGATTGGCTAAGATGACAAAACAGGAAAATGACAAATGCTGGCGAGGATGTGGAAAAATTGGAACACTAATGCATTATTGGTGGAGCTGTGAACTGATATACCATTCTGGAGAGCAATCTGGAACTATGCCCAAAGGGCTATAAATAATTGCATACTCTTTGACCCAGTAATACCAGTTCTGAGGTTGTATCCCAAAGAGATCATAGAAATGGGAGGAAGACCCATATGTACAAAAATATTTATTGTAGCTCTCTTTGTGGTGGCAAAAAACTGGAAATTTCGGGGATGCCCATCAATTGGGGAATGGCTAAACAAGTTGTGGCATATTAATGTAATGGAATACTATTGTGCTATAAGAAATAGGAAGGAGATGGTCTTCATATTCACCTGGAGAGCCTTATACAAACTGATGCTAAGAGAGAAGAGCAGAACCAGGAAAAATTTGTACACAATCACAGACACATCGTATGTGTGATGACCAACTTTGAAGAACTGGACTCTTCTTGCTATGGAGAGAGGAACCACGTGCTTGGATGGGGGTGGGTGGGTCCTGAGCATACACACACACACACACACACACACACACACACACACACGCACACACACACATGCACACGCACACACACACGCACACACACACATACACACACACGTGCACACACACACGCACACACACACGTACACACACACACATACACACACACACATTTAATGTTCTTTTTTTTTCTTCTCTTTTTCTGCGTCATCCTTCACTTGTATTTGCATTCACAAAGTCTTTGTATCACCAATTTATCGTTCTTTCTTTTGTTTTCTTTGGTAAAGTTTGCTATTGCAGATTTTAGTTTTTCCTCTTCTGCTAATTATTTTGTCATGCAGGACACAAATTCTTCTTTAATAATTATCATTTCTCTTTTAAACCACCCAGGAATGGCATGTTGTGATTTTGTGCTCTCCTCAAATTCCACAGGGTCCACTGCCTCGTTGAGTCCTGTATAATTTCCTCCCCTTTTTGGGTAACATTTACTCATAGATGCCTGAACTAATTTGCTACATCTGGAGGTCATTCTGTTACTGTTTTTTTTCTTAATTTATCTACTTATATTTGAACTATTTGAGATTTTTCTTCCTGAAATCTTTGGCATTTTCAGTCTTTGGCATTTTTCTCCTGATTTTCTTTGTCACTCACTTCTTGACTCCCACCCCTCTGATTGTGGTTTCCTTGGGGGGGGGGGGGGGTCAGATATCAAAGTGTCTCAGTCTTCTCCCACGTTGTGCAATTTACCAGGCTAGGTCTTTGCTCCAACTGATGTCTGAATGGTCAGTACTGGTCCCAGCTGGATGCTGTGCTCTTTTCTCAGGCTTGGTAGAAAACTGCACAGCCTTCCACATGCACAGTATTCTGACCTGAAGACCTCTCCCACTCCCTCTGTTCTTTTGTTCTCTGACCTGACACTGGCAGTTTTCTGTATTAGTACTAGATTGTAGCCCTGCCAGGCTTGTGCTCCCAAAGGGTTGTGATCAAGCTGGCTATCAAGTCCTAAGCAAACTTCTGCAGCCTGGAGCCAAGGTCTTCAGGACACTGGAAAGTGGGAAGGGGATTCAGGCGTGCAGATAGGTTTTTGATGTAAACCTGTGGTGTAATCCTTCAATCTGCTATTGTAGTTGCCAGTACCATAGGAGGAGGGGGACAGGTTCTGAGTGAGGTCACGGTCAAGGAGCTGATGTTCCTGAGGGGTTTTTAAAATCTTCTTTGGATTTTCGGTGTCCTAGACTATGGAAACAGCTGGAGTGGATTTATCTTTGATGCATATTTTTTGGGGAGATGTTTGAGAAGTCATCAGGATAGAAGAAAATGTCTAGTCTGCCATTTTATTGCTCACGGGACCCAGAAGTCAGGACCCATTCTTCTAAAGTGAGAAGGGAAGTTTCTGGGTAATACTAGCCCCTAGGAGAGAAGAGAATTGCGCACATGGAGTATTTCTGGAGAAGTAACAAGAGATTGAGCCAAGATAGCAGGCAGTAACAACCTGGACTTTACTTTCACTATAACTGTGAGTTATTTTGACAGTGTAGGTCCCTAATGGAAAGGGGTTGCCTCTCTAACAACCCTAATTTCATTTTAATTTGAGGAGAGACCAAGCCTTTAGGATTGTATCATAAGAATGGAGGATTGTATTCATTCCTAAGGTAGAAATGAGACTCATTAGAATGTCAGAGGATTGTGTCTCTAGCAAGCCCAAATTAAGTTCCCATATGAGAGGAGTCCAATCCACAGGATGGTGATATGAGTCTAAGGGACTATCTAAGATACTGGTGGGAAGGTTGTACTCATTGGAGTAGAAAGAGAATTGTATCTATTTTTTATGGGTTGCTGTAAATTCTTTTTATGTTTCCTTTATTTTCTGTGGGGAGAAATAAAGGCTATTCTGTACATAATATGCATTGTTACATTGAGTACTTGCACAAGAACTGGGAATCCTTTTATTCTTACCTGTTCAGAGATTGACATGAGCTATAATCAAAATGTATTCTAAGGTTCCAAGAGAAAATTCTTGGTGAGAACAAAATGGGCCAAAGCTATGTGACTGGAGAGACCAGTCCCCCCAAATTGAACTTGGTCCAAGTAATCCTAAAGCTGGAAGTCCAGGTCTATAGTTTTTATTTATCAATTCCTTTAAAAAATATTCTCCCCTACAAAGGCACAGGAAAGGATTAGGTAAACACTCAATGATTTTTCTAGCTTTGATTATAATTATTTACATACTTATCTTATTTTTCCTGCTAGATTCTCAGCTTCTTGAGGACAGAAACTATATCTTATTTTCCTTAGAGTTTACCCCAGTGCTGAGGATGTGCTCTGAATAAAGTAGATACTTAATAAGTGTTTGTGGAATTGTTTAATCAATCAACTAGTATTTATAAGGGCATACTATGTTCCAGGCACTTTTGTAGTATGAGGGATACAAAGACAAAAAAAAGTATCTGCTTACAGTCTAATGGGGGAGACAATGTGTAAACATAAGCAAGAAATATTCAAGATAAATTGGAGATGGTCAAGAGAGAAGGCACTAGCATTAAAAGGGCCTTCTTGAAGAAAGTGGAACTTTAGGTGAGACTTGAAGAAAGTCAGGGAAGCCAGGAGGCAGAGATGAGGAGAGAGAGAGGGGAAATTCCAGCAGGAAGCATAGTACATGAAAATGCCAGGGTTGGGAAATGGCATGTCTAGCTAAGAACATTAAGCAGGTCAATGTCATCAAATTGTAGGGTATGTGGAGGGGAATAATGTGTAAAAAGACTGGAAAGGTAGAAAAGGGATAAGTATGGAAAGGTTTCAAAAGCCAGAGGATTTTATATTTGATCCTGGAGGCAATAGGGAACCACTGGAGATGTGTGACACAGACTTGCGATTTAGGAAGATCAGTTTGACAGTTAAGTGGAAGATGGTATGGTGTGGAGAGAGACTCAAGGTAGGAAGTCTATCCAGCAGGCCATGGAAATAGTCCAGATGTGAAGTGACCAGGACCTGTATCAGTGTGGTGGCACTGTCAGAAGAGAAAAGGGGACATAGACAAGAAAAGTAATGAAGGTAGAAATGACAGGTCTTGCCAATTGATTGTATATGAGAGGTGAGAATGAGAAGTCCAGGATAATACTTAGTTTATAAGCTTTAGTGACTGGAAAGATGGTGGTATATTCCACAATAATAGGAAAGTTAGGAAGAGGGAAGGACTTGGGGGGAGGAATAATGAATTCAGTTTTAGATATGGTGAGTTTAAGATGTATATGGAACCCTACTTTGAGACAGTTGGAGAGGTGAGATTGGAGGTGAGGAGAGAGGTTAGAGCTGGAAAAATATATCTAAGTGTCATCTGCTTAGAGATGATCATTGAAACTATAGGAACTGATGAGATCACTAAATGAAATGGTATAGAGGGAGAAAAGAAAATGGCCCAAAACAGAGCCTTGGTGGACACATTTAGGATCTCATAAAAGCTGATTGTGGGATGGGGAAATAGAGACCTTTAGTAATTAATATTAATCTTACCCTCCACCCTCTCTCCACTTAATTTGATTAAAAATGAAATTTGTCTTAAAAAATGAAGCTTCAGTGTTCGGAACAAACAAATGACTTAGAGATTGATGCAAAAAGTTGGACTTTCTCCTGTCCCTGCTCAGACTTCTCTAGCTATTCTCCCTGGGAAAAGGTCTAGTTAAGGATTACACAGTCATTATACAGTCATTAGCGGTCAACTGCCCAATTTGAAAATGTTTCATAAGCCAAGCCTTTGACACCTACCTCTCCTTCTCCCTCATCTTCCCCCATTCTTCCATCTTCCATTCCTTGTCCTCTGGCTCGGGGAACAGGGTAACTATTCATCCAAAGAAATTGCTGCCCATGATGAATGTTTCTATCATTAGAGGAAGCTGTTGGATGATGGGGAAACTCAGCTGCAGGAAAGAAATCTGTATGGATATGATGGTGGTAGAGGGGTACCTGGTATATAATACATCGTTCCAAAGAGAATTCTTTTTCTCACCCCTCACTAGGAATGGGGGACAGGGAGCAGATGGGCAGCAAGCCAGAAGCCACAGGTTTCATTCATTCTCATGTATTCCCCTTTCTTCTCTCTAGCAAAAACATACCTTTATGTAGTGTTTTATAGTTTTGACCACGTGGACTCTAAGAAGTAGGTAGCTTAAAATTAAAGAAATAAAATAATCCCATAAAGGGTCATAATAAACTATACTGAACTCCTTCTAAGACTCCAACTTTGGGGTAGCTAGGATAGAGTACAGAGCCTGGAGTCAGGAAGACATCTTTCTGAGTTCTAATGTGGTCTCAGGCACTTATTAACTCTGTGACCCTGGGCAAGTCACTTAACCCTGTTTGCTTCAGTTTCCTCATCTGTAAAATGAACTGGAGAAGGAAATATCAAAACACTTCAGTATATTTGCCAAGGGGTCATGAAGAATCAGAACAAAGAGTCAGACATGACTGAACAAAAAAGACTCCAACTTTGCCCTGATAAGGTTTTCTTAGTTTTTTTTTTGGTGTGTCTGAAGCATATTCACTAAGAAGTGGTTAAAGCAGTTTCTATCTTTAGATAACCCTCTGCCTGCCATTATTGAATCAGGTTTGGGTTTGTCCCCGTTCCTTGGCCATGCAGTCTGGCCAGGAGTAGTCTTGTCGGCTTTGGATGGAACACTAACAGGCCTTCTAATCTCCAGGAATAAGCTGACCACTTTTCCTGTTTCAAAACTCATATCACTTATTGCCCACTTTTGCTCTTAAAACCGAAGTCCTATTCCTGGGTTCTGTACAGTCTCAGAACATTAACAGAGTAGTTGAATGGCATAACATGAATGATTGTATCTTTTCTCCTTATATTAGCTTAGCACAGTGCCTGGTATGCGTATGTATCTGTGTATCTATATAGATGTAAAGCACAGTAAATGGTTCCTCCTTTGTTACCTTATGTAACAGCTTTGTCCATGTCCCTGTGTTCTCTGTAATGATTCAGAAGCCTTCCCAGGGCAGTTATTTTTGCAGAATTCTTATCATTACAATTTTATAGTCTCAAAAAAAATACTTGAAATGTCCAGGACAATAATAATTTCTACTGGGAATACAAGAAAGGCATTTTCCTCAAAAGGGCATTTCCTATTCATACCATTCCTCCCACTCTAAGTCTTAATAGCTTGAGGAAACATCCAGAAGTCCATTTGAAAGAACCATGGACAAAACTGTAATGTTAGAGAATTATGCCATGAAAAATGTAACCCCACACTCATCTTTCATTTTCCCCTCCTTCTTCCTCTGTTTTTCCTCCTCCATCACTGCCTAGCTTGTCTGGTGTCTTCTTGCTGCTCAGTATACTTGAGCATGTCTTCCCAGGAAGTTACCTATGCCACAAAGCACTTCCTCCCCTTACACAGGCATCAAAATGCACAAATCATTGATGCTGGATTCTTAGTCACCTATATAATCCTAGGAAACCAAGCTTTACATCAGGAGAGAACAAACCTCATAGGGTGGTATGACTGACTGCTGAGAGTTTTAATCTTTCCAGAATGATGTGTATTTTAAAAGCAAATCCTGGAGTGGGCAAAATTTGAAATAAATAAGATGAAACTCAGTGAAATTTAAGGTACTGCAACAGTCTAGAGGGGGAGAAAATTGAGGCCTTCCTCTGTGTTATGTAGGCACTTCTCCTGTATAGACTAACCCTTGACATCATACTAGCGAACAGTTTCCCATGAAACCCATATTGGAAGAACATTACTTTTTTGACTCTAATGCTTGGTTCTCATTAGCCCTACAACCTGGTTTCTCTCTGTAGGTTCCATTTTTCTGGGTGTCTGCTGTGGTTAGAAATCAGTCTTCCTTGGGTGGCAGGGACACACTTCTCTTCCCAAAGAGGGAAACTGTTGGAATGAGCCCCGTAGTCAGATGCTTGTCTCTGAGTCTATTATGCACCCATTTACCTCCAGGCAGGCCCTGCAAAGTGATCTCAGAGATGATTTAGATGAGGTGTTTGGGGAGGCTTCCCAATAAATTTTCCAGGGCTGGTTGGCCTTAAGTGAGAGCCCAAGCAGAAACCAGGTGCTAGGGAAGAGTGATTGCCTTGTGTGTGGGGACTGCATTATTGACAGAGAAGGGGGGGGGGTCAGCGAAGGGCCACTGTAGGATCAATCTCTGATGGATTATTGGAGCCAGCTTCCCTGGGGTCACTCTGCTGTTGATGCCTTAGTATGTAAGGAACAACCCAGGTATATAAGCAGTGGTATAACAGTAATCTGCCATCTCTGGCCCCTTTTATTCTCTATTAAAATTTTTTTTTCCTCTCACCTTGTAGGGTTTAAGGGGAATGGGGTAGGATTTTCTGTGAGCTAAAGTGAAACTTGCCAAGGTCTTCAGGGGTAGTAGCCTCAATTCCCCTATGCTTCCCTCCCAACTCCCACTTCCTTTTATAACAGTTAAGAGTCTCTTCAAGATGCTTATAAAAACTCTTGAGATAAAGAGGTCAGAATTTCATGACATGGCAGAAAGAGCTATTGAGTGTTTTACCTGGGGAAGAGAGAAGCCTTGGGGCTTGGGGGCAGTCAGGGAATGAGAGTTGCCATTAAATTTTTGAAGTCTTGTTATCTGGAACAGGAGCAAGTTTGCTTAGCCTAGAGACCCTGGGATCAGCGCGCGGAGATCTCAGGGAGGCAGATTTTGGCTCAATATAAGGAACGATAATTAGAACTGCCCAGTATTGGATCATGAAGTAGTGAGTTCTCTGTTTCTTGAGGTCTTCAAGAAGTAACTAAAGAATCACCTAGCTGATTACCATGCTGTAGAGAGGATCCCTGCATCTAGCAGGAGTGTGTATTAGTTAACCTTTGACATCCTTTCCAAATCCAAGATTCTTTGACATTGGTTGAAACACTGAGCCTGGAATCAGGAAGACCTGAGCTTAAATCTGACCTCAGATACTTATTTAGTTATGTGATCCTGGGCAAGCCATTTAACCTTTGCCTTAGTTTTCTCAACTATAAAATGGGGATGCTTATAGTGCTTACCTCTTGGGGTTGATATGAGGATCAAATGAGATAGGTAAAGTGCTTAGCATGGTGTCTGGCACATAGTAGGAACTTAAATAATGCTTTTCTTCCCCCTCTGTCCCCTCCCCCCTGCCAATGCTAAACTGAGACTAGGAACAAGGAAGCTAAGTTGTATGATGGTTGAAGTGCTGGGTCAGGAGTCAGGAAATCCTGTGATACTGATATATTCTTGATTAAACAGGCCTCTGTGGGACAGCTGGGAACCCAACAATCATTGTGGATATTGTTTCTATGGGAAAATGTATTCCGAGTTCCAAGTAACTGATTTAAAAGTGAGCTTTTGGAGCTCAGCCCATTTTAAGTTGGTGATTATTTTTAATTCCTTAGAATTGTAGGAATCCACTGATTTTTAAATATATTTCCTCTCATGCATTTTTTTCCTCCTGAGTGTTTGTTCCGCCACTGTCTCATGAGTTGCCATGGCCCCAGTCATTCATAACCTGGTAGCTAACCTTTTGTGGATTAGTTCCCAGATTTACCTCGATAAGTCCTGACAGCTGACACTTGGTATATTACTAAGACCTGAACTCAAAGTATCTGTAGTTTAGCAGAGCCTATTAAGGCTTGCTCTTTAATGACATATCCTTTGAGATTCAAAGGTCACTTCTACACCAGAATGAGACAATAAAATAGGACATTGTGTAGGTTGCTTGGTTGTGTAGCAAGAATGAGAGTATTTGTTTTAGAGTTAGAGTACCTTGGGTTCATAGCTGCCTCTGACACTTCCTTGGGCATCCTTTTGTGTGACCCTGGCCAAGGCATTTTCTCTCCCTTGGTCTTGTTCCCTTAGTTAGTTGGACAGTCAATAAACATTTATTAAATACCTACTGCATGCCAGGCACTGTGCTAAGTGCAGGGAGGTACATAGAAAGGTAGAATATAGTCCCTTAAGAAGCTCACAATGCTATGGGAGAGATCTCTCAAACATAACTATGTACAAATAAGCTATATATGGTATAAATTGTCAGCAATCAACAGAGGGAAAAGTCCTATAATTAAGAGAAATCAGGAAAAGCTTCCTACAGAAGGTCAGATGTTAGTTGACACTTGAAGAAGGCAAAGATGGGAAGGGAGAGCATTCCAGGCATGAGGAGAAGCCTCATGAAAATGCCCAGAGTTGGAAGATGGAGTGTCTGGTTTGAGGAACAGCCAGGAGGCACATGCCATAGGGTGAACTGGACTAATTGGCCTCTGAAAGCTCTTCCAGTTCTAGACGTAGACAACAGAAGGACAAACCGTGGGTTATGCTGGCAGCTCTGAGATATTAAAAGAACCAGAAGTAGGCCTCCAGCTCATTTGACATATCCTCTTTAGACACAGATAAAATCATGAAAAAGTAGAGATGTTTTATTTTGTGTCTGTGGAAAGAATGTTCATTTCTATGAAATGGTAGATTTACCAAATCATTAAAATCTGTCCTCTCTTCTTTCCTGCATTTAAGATCTCTAACATTTGGGGTCAGGTTTTCTTTAGCTAATGAGAAATTCCCTCTCTCCAGATTCCCCTTGGGGTGGGGTCTGTATCTCTATTTTCATTGTTCATCTTTCCCCAGCTTCTATGGTGTTTAAACGAATTAAATGCAGTAAACATTTATTAAGTGCCTATTATGAGCAAGGCACTGTGTTAAGCAACTGGGATTCAAAAAGAGGCAAAAGTCAGTCCCTTCTCTTAAGGAGCTCACAATCTGAAAGGGGAGATATACAGACAAATGTATACAAAGCAAGCTTTATACAGGCTAAATAGGAAGTAGCTATCAGAGAGAAGAGGATGGAATGAAGAGGGGTTGGGGAAGGCTTCTCGTAGAAGGGAAGATTCTAGTTGAGACTTAAAGGAAGCCAGAGAGGTCAGTAGTTGGAGCAGAGGAGGGAGAGCAGTCCGGGTATGGGGAACAGCCAGAGAGAATGCCTGGAGCCAAAACTGAATGCCTTGTTTGTGAATAGCAGAAGTCCAGTGTCACTGGATTGAAGCAGACTATGTGTAGAGTAAGGTGTGAGAAGACTGGAAAGTTACAAGTGGCTAGGTTATGAAAGATTTTGAATGTCAAACAGAATGTTTTGAATTTGCTTTTGGAAGCAATAGAAAACCACTGGGGCTTGTTGAGTGTGTGTGTGTGTGTGTGTGTGTGTGTGTGTGGAGGGGGGGGGTGACATGATCAGATCTGCCTTTTAGTGGCTAAATGGAGAATGGATTGGAGTGGGGAGAGATTTGAGGCAGGTGGACCCACCAGCAAATTATGGCCATGATCAAGGAATGAAGTGATGAAAACCTGTGGGGGAGGGGGGAAGAAGAGGGGAAAGTGTCAAAGGAGAAGAGGGGGCATATTCAAGAGATATCACAAAGGTGAAATCAACAGGTTTAGGCAACAGCTTGTATAAGGAGGTTGTGGGAGGGGAAGTGGGAGATAGTGAGGAATCCAGGATGATTCCTAGGTTGGGAGCCTGAAGAACTAGGAGGATGGTGTGACTATAGCAACAGGGAAGGGGTGTGTGCGTGTGTGTGTGCGTGTGTGTGTGTATGTGTGTGTATGGGGGGGAAGATTTAAGGGGAAAATGTAATAAGTTCTGTTTTGGACATATTGAGTTTAAGATGTCTGCTGGACATCTAATTTGAGATATCTGAAAGGCAGTTGGAGAGGTGAGATCAGAGTTCAGGAGAGAGTTTGGACAGGAAAGGGAGAATTGAGTATCATCAGCATAAAGATGATAATTAAATCCACAGGAGCTAATGAGATCACCAAGTGACATAGTATAGAGTGAGAAGAAAAGAAGAGCCAAGATAAGACCCTGATCTAGGGAGTTTCCAGCAAAGGAGACAAAGAACTCTCAGATAGGTAGGAGGAAAATCAGGAGAGACTGGTATTCAGAAAATGTAGAGAGAGTATTGAGTTGAAGAAATGCCCAGCAGTGTCAAGGGCTGCAGATAGGTCAAGGAAAATGAGGATAGAGAAATGACCATTGGATTTGGCAACTAAGATCACTGGTGACTTTGGAGAGAGAAATTTCAATATAATGATGGCAGAATCCTAAAAAAGCTTCCCCCAGCCCCAATATTCTAATTTCCTTATATGCCCCACTGAACAGCAGGCCCATTGCCTCTATCTAGCTACTTCTCTGCACCTCCCACCCCGTCCCTGACTCAATATCCTAACTTCTTCATATATGCCTCACTGCTCACTAGAACAACAGTGTGTCCATGAACTCATATTTCTCACAGAGACAGAAGGTGTGTCTATGCACTCAGCCGCAACTATATCTATCTAGTCTCAGACAGGGCCACAATACTCAGTTAATCAGAAAGCAGAACCACTAAGATGCCCAAGCAGGATGTGGACCCCAAAACAATAGGAGGGACTTTCCTTAAGTAGGCACCTGCGAAGTAATGGCAAAAGCTGTCCTTCAGGTGAACTATGAAGATAGTGAGGCTTATATAATTATCATGCATACATACCCTGAAATGGATTTTTCTGCATGTATTGTGAGTAATTGCATGCACGGTTCCATTGGGGGCTGGGACCCCTCCCCTATTCTCTAATCCCTTAATAAACCTCTCCTGCCTTTTTAATATTAATAATTTCTGTTATATAATTGCATCATTACCCTATAAAAATCCATCTTACTTTGTCTGAAGCTGCTGCTTACTCTTGGAACTTAGCCTGCTTCATGAGAGGCGTCAATCTCAATAAATGCCTGTACTTGCAGTTAGAGGTGGTCTGACTCCAAATTCTTTGAAGATGGTTTGGCCACAACGCATCATAAAACCACAACAATGATAAGGTCAGAAGGCAGATTGTAAGGGCTTAAGAAGAGAATGAGAGGAGAGAAAGTAGAAAACCACTGTAGAATTCCTTTTCAAGGGTTTAGCTACAAAGTGCAGAAGAGAAATAGGAAGATAGCTAGGGATGGAAGGATCAAGTGACAGTTTTTTTTTTCCAGGATAGGAGAGACATGGGCACATTTGCAGGCAGTAGGAAATGAACCCATAGAGAGGGAGAGACTGAAAACAAGTGAGAGAGTAGGGAGGAGAGAGGGGCAATCTGTTGGAGGAGATGGGATGGAATGGGATCACTTGAACAAGCAGAGCTAGCCTTGGTAAGGAGTTAAGGTCACTTCATCCTGTGAGACATGTGACAAGACAGTGGCAGAAGGCACTTGAGTGATAAGAGAAGAGGAAGAGGGGAGAAGGAGGCATGCATGGTCATTGGCCTCAATTTTTTTCTGTAAATGTGAGACAGGGTTCTCAGCTTAGAGAGCGGGGAAAGGGGGAATTATGGGGCATCTGAGGAGGGATGGAAAGGTTTGGAAGAGCTCCCATAGAAGAAGGTTGCTTTGTACTCTGTTTTGTCTTACATCATCCCCACCAAAGCTGTAACTAGACCATAGTAACTGGAACTTTATCTGGGGACACTGAAATTCAGGGGACACTGACAGCACTTTTGCTTCTTCAGCAGGTGGAGACAATTGAGCCTAGCGCCTACCTAACAACAACAACAAAAGTTGAAATAGGAAGTGATTAGTTCAAGGAAGTGATTAGTTCACCTCTTCTTTTTCTTCAGCCTTTTCTTCAGCGTAGCTCCTTTCCTACTTGTTCATTGCATCTCTGGCAGTCTCCCTATGGTTTCTTAGGACTTCTGTTTATCTCCCACCCCCATGGAGTGATAACTCTGCAGTTTTTCTGTGAATAGACCTTTGGGTTTTGAGGTCCGAGTCTTGTTTCCTTGCTACAAGTGATTTTGTCTTAAAAAAAAAAAAAGATTTCAAGATTCCTTTGGTGCTGTTTAACCTGAGATATTTTATGATGCTTGCCCACAGGAGCCAGAATTGCTGGATATGGCTCTGATCCTCCCTCTTCTTCCTCGCCCATCCCTCTCCCACTGGAGTGAAGTCAACAAACATTTATTGAACACCAACTATGAGCCAGGTGTGGTCCTAAGGGCTGAGGGGGACAAAGAAAAGTATGTCTTCTTTTTCCTTCACAGGGGTCCTGGGAACCACTACCTAAGAACAGCAACATTCTTCCCCAAGCAAGAGCTTTGCCTGAAGCCTAGCTAGAGATGTTCTTTCTGAGGATCAGGGGAGGCTGCCTGGAAGCTGGTGATAAGGAAGATGGGCAAGATAGCAAGGATCTGCTCCTTGTTAGTTTTGGAAAATGAAACTGCTTAGCACAGATAACTTATCCTGTTTATTACTTGCTTGGAGTGTGACAGGGCAGGCTTTGTGTGACTCAAATTAACTTTGTGTGTGTATATGAAAGCAGGGAGAGGTTAAAGCCCGGCGGGGCAGGGGCAGCTGTTAGCAGAAGTGTGCAGGGGGCAGTTTTAGTCTTCAGAGCCTTTCCAGCTACTCCCTTAGCACACCTCTCTCCTTTTCAGGGTATCCCTTTTTTGAAAGGAAATATCCTCTGGTACAGAGAAGGTGCTTAATAAACACGTGTTGATTGATTGCTGATTGGCTTCTGGGAACCATTTATTGTGATAATAATAGCAAATACATTAAATAGAATATGCAGCCTTAAGAGCTAGCTAAAATTTGTACAGTGTTTTAACATTTGCTAAGTAATATTATTTCATTTGATCCTCCCAACAACCCTGGGAGGTAGGGGCTTTATTAGCCTCTTTTTACAGATAAGGAAACTGAGGCCAAGAGAATTTTAGTGGCCAGTCTGAGGTCATACATCTAGAAAATTTTCAAAGCTGAATTTGAATTCTAGTCTTCTTGCCTCTATGTCCAATGCCCTAAGCAGCCTTAGAGTGTTTTTCTCACAACTAGAAGCTGGTACTGTAGATAACCATTTGTATTTGGAGTCAGGGAGACCTGAGTTCAAATCTAGCTTCAGACACTTACTATTCACTTAACCTCCATCAGCTTCAGTTTGTTTCTCTGTAAAACGGGGATAATAATACCATCTAACTCCCAAAGATTTTGTGAGCATCGAACGAGCTATTTGTAAAATTTGCAGTAACCACTTAAGTGTTCCAACTGCTAGTTATCATTATTTACACTGTGAAGTTGTACAAATCTTTTTAATACTTATTTTATAGACAGGTGAACTGAGGCTCAGTGAGGCCAAGGGAGTTGCCTGTGACCACAAATACAGTTAAGTATCAGAGGTGGGATTTGAATCTAGGTGTCTAGTACTCACCACACTAGGCATTGTCCTATGTTCTAAACTGATTCCTTCTCTTTTCCTTCCCCCTTCTACAAACCTTCCTCCAAACTTGCCCCCCCACTCATCACCTCACTAACTCTGAGGTAGCCCATTCTACTTTTGAACAGTTGTAATTATTAGCATTGTTTCCCCCTTGTATTGGGCAGAAATCTGCCTCTCAGCAACTTTTCTTTGTTCCTAGATCTTTCATCTGGGGAGCTAAGGGAAAGAAATCAAGTTGTTAATGAGAATGAATGATGCCTTCCAAACATTTTGGATGTTTGCATTTCAATAGGAGACTTTTTAGACCCAAAGGAATAACTTTCTAATGGTAGAATATAGGCACATGATAATGTGGAGATATTTTTCCTTCTGGGAATAAACTTTTCTGACACCCCGGAAGTCACATCATTCTGCTCACAGGGCCTTGATCAGAGATATGGAAGCACTGACAGGGTGGTTTGGAATACTTCTGTCACCCTAGGCAGAGGGAAAGTAATTCCTCAGGGTTTTGCCCCCTTGATTATTCCTGATTACAGTAGAAAGCAAGTACTGGGGGAAGAGGTTCTTATAATGATGCTATGTAAACACCCACAAATCCAAACCCCCAAGTAGGATAGGAGCCAGGCTGGGCACCATGCTTTTTCCTGATTCAATGACTCATATTATTCTCTTCTCGGGAGACATGAATTCTATGGGGCTGGAGGAAGCTGCTGGTTTACAGCAGTAAAATGCTTTCCTTGATCAAGAGAGTTGTTTTTGCTGCTGAAGCATATTTAGTCCCTGGAGGCAACAGCTATCCTTCGCCCCCCACCCCTTCTCCCTTCCCTTTATTCCTTCCACCAAGGGCTCTAATTTTGTGAATATTCTTTGACCTGGTTTATTATAGATCAGAAGGCAATTCTCGCTTCCCCTGGTGGTGAGTGAAAGGCAAATAAGTGATGAACGGGTGTGTAGAAGAGCTCTAATGGTAGTAGAAGGCTGGGCTTCAGGGGCTGCTGGCCCAGCCACACAGCTGGAGATGGATGACCCAATAAGAAACTTCATTTTAATTGGTTGGAAGCATTTGGATGCCAGGTACAGTATTTCCAATAATTCTATATTTAGCTGTCGTCTTCCACCTGCCATCACTTGAGCAGATTGCTTCTCAAAGAGGGTATACAGGAAACCCTGGCAGTGATTGATGGAAACACCAACAACAAAATAGCTCGGGTTTTGAGTCAGCACATTAGGAACATTCAAAAAGGAACACAATGAGGTACCAGCAATATATGCAGGAAGGGTAGGTGTTTGCCTACATGGTATAATTCAAAGTGAGCCTGGCATCCATCCTTTGGAGAAAAGGATGCCCTCCACTAGCCTTGCTCCCGACTGTCTTCCTCATCCAGATAGATAATACAGTCCATTAGAGTCTGGTATTAGAAATGAATTCCTTTGGATCTGGCATCACCCCCTCTAAGTATCTTCTGCCTCAGATACTTATTAGTTGTATGACCCTGAGCAATTCGCCTAACTCAGACTCAGTTTCCTCATCAATAATTTGGAGATAATAATGGCACTTATCTTCTAGGGTTGTAAGAATCAAATTAGATAATATAAGTAAGATATTTTTAAAAATTTAAAGCATTATTATCATTATTATTATTATTATTATTATTACTATTGTTGCACTTGACTGAAATCTCCTAAAAATGGTAAAGAAGATATCTATTTTTTCCCCGAAGTAATTCTGAATCTCCAACCTACAGCATCTTGGGATATACCAACTTAAGTTTCATTGTGATAAAACTTCCACACAATTCCAGACAGAATTTATGAGGAACTATGGGTATCACCTGGTGGTTGTAAAAGTCTGTTTAGGGTTCAAGAAAGAGAGACACAGTTCATGCTCATGATGGGTTCAATTTAATTAATCAGTCATTTAATAAGCTCCTCACTAATGTGCAAGCTACTGTGTTAAGCGCTGGAGAAATAAAGACACAAGTCAAATACTTCCTGACCTCAAGGGAGTTACATTATACTGAAATTTACCTTGTTTTTAACTTATTAATATTAAAACAAAGAACACAGGATGGCTAGATGGCGCAATGAATAGATCATCAGTCCTAGAGTCTGGAAGACCTGAGTTCAAATCCAGCCTCAGACACTTAACATTTAGTAGCCATGGGACCTTGGAAAAGTCACTTAACCCCAATTGCCCTGCCTTCCCCTCCAGAGAGCAAAACAAACAAACAAAGAATACAGTAAGATTACACAAGGAATTCTTATGCCAGGCTTTGACATATCCAAATCCCTTTCTTACTGATTTCGGGACATGCTATGACATGAAATTTAATTAGGACTACAAAGGGACTAGGTGGACTGTCCTTCCTCTCTTCCTCCCTTCTTTATGTACATTACTTTATTAAATTAAAGAATAAAACAAAGGAATTGTCCTACATTTCAAATGAACCAATTTAATCAAGTCAACAAGCATTTTTTTAAAACAAGGTACTGCCTTTTTCTTTTTTTAAAATTAAAAAAAATATTTATTTTTTAGTTTTCAACATTGATTTCCACAAGATTTTGAGTTACAAATTTTCTTCCCATATTTCCCCTATCTCCCACCCCAAGATGGCAAGCATGCTGAATACTCCTTCCCCCAATCTGCCCTCTCTTATATCCCCTCCCCCCTTACTTTTTTGTAGGGCAAGATGGATTTCTATACACCATTGCCTGTATATCTTATTTCTTGGTTGCATGTTAAAGCAATTTTTAACATTTGTTTTTAAAACTTTGAATTCCAGATTCTCTCCCTTCTTCCCTCCTTACCCACCCCCAGTGGGAAGACAAGCAATTCAATATAGGTTATACATGTGTAGTTATGCAAAACATTTCCATAATAGTCATGTTATGAAAGACTAACTATATTTCCCTCCATAGTATCCCGGCCCCCATTTATTCTATTTTCTCCTTTGACCCTGTCCCTTTTCACAAGTGTTTGCCTCTGACTACTTTCTCCCCTAATCTGCCCTCCCTTCTATCATTACCCCTCTTATCCCCTTCCTCCCTACTTTTCTGAAAGGGTAAGATACCCAACTGAGGTCAACAAGCATTTTTAAAGTCCCTAATATGTTCCAGGCACTATGCTAAGCACTGGGAATGCAAGGAAAGGAAAAAAAAAATCAGTCCTTGCCTTCGAGGAACTCACAATCAAAGAGGGGAAGATAACATGCAAATGGCTGCATACTAACAAAATACATACAACATAAATGGGAGATAATCTCAGAGAGTAAATGCAAACATTAAGAGGGATTGAGAAAGTGGGATTTTGGCTGAAGCTTGAGGAAAGTCAGGGAAGTCAGGAGGCAGAAGTGAGACGTGAGGGAACTCTAGGCACAGCCAAAGAAAATGCCCAAGGTTGGGAAATGAACTGTCTTGTGGGAAGAAAAGCAAGTAGTACAGAGCCAGGGCATGGGTTGTAGCAGATCAGAATTCATACCTTGGTAATCAAATGATAATCAGTCACTAACCACCTTATTTGTTCCAGCACTATCCTAGATACTAGGAATACAAACACAAGAAATGAAACAATGTATATAAAACATATATAGTCTATATATTTTCTTTAGTTCATAGTTATACTAAACTTATTACATAGTTACACTTCAGGACTCTCCAGTCATTTGGGTTGTTTCTATCAATATGCTCATCTCCTACTTGAATGAAAGGGCCTCAAGTGACTAGATTGTCTCAGGTCTTAGTCTTCTGATGATGAACCTCTCTGAAATGAGCTAGGGTAGTTCTCTGATCACAGACACATTACTTATTCCAATGCTCATATTGAAAGCCTTTTGTGACATAGTGGAAAGAGCAATGAACCTGGAATTAGACTTGGATTCAAAACTTAGCCTCGTCATTTATTACTGATGATTAGTGAAGATTATTGATCTTAAGCAAGTCAATTAACCTCCGTTCTCAGTTTCCTCATTTGCAAAATATGAGTGGGTTGGACTATATAATCTCTATGGTTTCTTGTAGCCCTGACATTTTGTGATTCTATTTCGTTGACCCTCATGAGCTCAGAGTGATCTCCACAAAATAATGATGAATCAAAGTTGGTTTGGCAAAGATGAAACTATGTTAACATATAAATGGAGCAGTTAGAAATCATTGCTATTCATTAATAATAATACTATTTCACATTTGTATCGTATATTAGTTAAAATTCATTCATATACATTATATCACTTATCCTTATAGGGCTTGTCTTATTTTTATCTGACAGATCATGGAAATGTGGCCCAGAAGGGTCTAATAACTTGTGCACAATCATATAGCTTATTATTGGTAGAACTGGGACTAGACACCTGGTCACCTGACTCCCAACACTTTATGCTGCAGTATCCATACAGCTGCTTATTAAGTCCAAGAGAGTGTTACTTTTGCCAATGAAACCTCTAATCCAGGCCCTCTCCCAAAGGCTCTGGACTCATTCACATGGGGTCCAATGCTGGGGGTCAACCAAGATGGTTCATTATGCCCACACCTGAAATTTATTCCAGAAAAACCTCCAAATACAGTCTGGCCATCACAGCTTGTGTATGGGTGTTCCAAAATGCAAGTAAAAGTTTCCCTAGTTCCTCTACAGGCATTCAAGGTAATAATATGGGTATGAGACAACCTTTATTTCATTGCACATAAAATAAAGAAGATGCAAAGGACTCATATGAGCATATAAACAGAAACAAAACACACAAGGCATTCAGAGGACTTACAGGAGCTTGTAAGCATATATAAAAAATTTATAAATCACTCAAATGGCCCATAAAGCCCTTTAGGAAGACAATCATATTTTGGGATTGCTGAACAAGCAATGCCACTTTCCATTAGAACTACATGCTCCCAAACCTTCTCCATGATAGCAGGGATGGTGGTAACAGCAGGCCCCAGGCCCCTCATGGTTCATCTTAATTTTGGTCAAGGCTTTTAAAGTATTTTCTCTCCACGAGGTGCAAGGTTCAAGAAATCTCTTCTCTCTGGTAGGCTGAGTCTCCAAACTCTTAAACTTGGGAACTCTACTCATGAGTAAACTTTTTAGTTTTGCATGATCCAGGAACTCTCCTTTTTCTGGCCAGAAGGTTAGATTCTGGATTCTCACTGCTAGCCTGGGCTCTAGAGTATTTCCTCCATCTTCAATTTACACAGCATGTTAGAGTTCAGGAAGTTCATCCAAGAGATGTTGTCTGACTTGGGCTGAGTGGACACGGGGTCTGTTTCTGCCATCTTCAGTCTGTTTTTCTTTTTTCTAGGCCAGCACAAAAGGGTGGCATCCTTCTTTGTCCCAGACAGGCAACCATAATGGGGGCAGCCACAGTCTCTGGGAACCAATCAGAAGTTGTGAATTGTCCTTCCTATATGGGGCCAATATGCATGTCCACACACTTTTGATAATAGGAGAGAAAGACTCGAATGGATTCATTCATTCATTCGATATACATTTATTAAGTACCTAGCCCATTATGTGCCAGGCGCAGTGGTAGGTGCTGGAGATGCAAAAAAGAGGCAAAGGTCAGGCCCTGCCCTGCTCACAATCCACTGGGAGTGACAACATGAAAATATACCCAAAGCAAACTACAGAAAAATGGGAAATGAATAAAATGAATAAATAAATAAATGAAATGAATAAATAAATAAGTTAAATGAATAAATAAATAAATGAAATAAATAAAAGAGGGGTTAAGGAAACCCTTCTATAGGAAGTGGGATTTTAGTTGGGATTTAAAAAAAGTCAGGGAAGTTGGTAGTTAAAGTGCAGGAGGGAGAGCATTCCAGGCATGGGGACAACCAGAGAAAATGTCCTGAGCTAAGAGAGGGAGTATGTTGTTTATTGAACAGCAAGGAGGCCAGTGTCAGCCACAATTGAATAGTAAGAAGACAGGAAAGGCAGGAGGGGGCTAGGTTATGAAAGGCTTTGAATGCCAAAGAGAGCATTTTTTATTTGCTTCTGGAGGCAATAGGAAGCCACTGGGGTTTATTGAGTAAGGAGGGCTTGGTAATCACACCCATGGTTTCTTGTAGAATTCCAAGGAGCATACATGTACATAGTGCCTGGTCTGGCATGCTAGACTGTGCTGTGCATGATCTATGCATACCTCTGTCTAGAATGTAGCCTTCCAGGTCATTTATGAACTCATTAGGAGCAGGAGGTGGGAGAGTGAGTATGAAACATAGAATTATAATGTGAAAAATTTTCAACATTTTGGGGGGCATTTTAAACTGAATTTCTTTTGTTCTTTAAATACACACACACGTATATGTGCCACCTGGCTGCCGAGTGTTCCATAGTACATCTTGCTTTTTTACTGTTTTGACTGATTTTTTAATATATATTTTGGTTTTGCATCACTTAGATTCCTTCCCTACCCCTACATCCCATATTCCTTTCCAGAGAACCATCCCACATAATAAATTTATACATACATACATACACACACACACACACACACATATAAATCAATCAAAACAGTAAAAAGCAAGATGTACTATGGAACATTGGACAGCTAGGTGGCACAGTGGATAGGCTGTCAGACCTGGGGTCAGGAAGAACCATCTTCTGTAGTTCAAAGCTGGCTTCAGGCACTAGCTGTGTGACCTTTGGTAAATCACTTCACCCTGTTTGCCTCAATTTCTCATCTGTAAAATGAACTGGAGAAGAAAACAGCAAACGCCTCCAATATCTTTGCCAAGAAAAACCCAGAGAGGGTAATAGAGTTGGACATGACTGAAATGACTAAGTCAAAGCAACCTTTTAGAGAAATCTCTGCTCTTTATCCTCCTCTCCTTTTGAGAGACTTCCCGTTTGAGACTATTATTTCAGGAAGAATACCAGTCATGTTTCCCCTTACTTATGCCTGGATACTTTCCCTGGCTTCCTCATTCTTCTTGACATAAATTTTCACCTTGGAAAAATTATGATCTGAGGGCTTCTGCTCCTCATTGGTGACTCCCTCTCCAGGGACACATTTTAGGAAAGAGTCCAGCCATGCTTCACCTCATTCATCCTTGGACTCTCTGAAAATTAACATGACTTTTTTAAAAGCAGTGAAGTCTTCTCTTTTCCCCTCCTTACTTATTTGGGGTTTTCATTCCCTGTTAACTATCTTTGTTCTATTCTTTCCAGCTCCCAAATCATTCTCCTGAGTAGAGAAAACAAAAGTGAAATCGCCGTTGTGGTGTCTCTTTTTTTTCATCCACAAAACAATAGTTTAATTCCTTCTTTAATCTTCCTGTTGCCCCCAACATAGCTTAAAAACAACATAACAATGAAGAAAATTCTTTTTGTTGTCCATGGTATTCACCTGCAATTAGCTTATTCTGGGCATCAGTGACAATATGATGCTATTCTTATAGAACTGTACTGCTCTATTGAATTCATTCTTACTTTCTCTGGCAGTATTATCTATACATGTCTTCTAAAATCTGAGTTGGTCAATGTATTTATTCCCCAAGGAGAAACATCAGTCCCTTTAGTCAATTATTCCTGTCCCTCTTGACCAAATTAATTTCTGTTTGTGACTTCCAAATTTCCTTGATGATAGTTCCTCATTCCTTTTTTTTTAAAACAGTCTACTAATGTAGAATTTTAGGTCAGAGAATACTCCTTACCTTTTCCTCTGAATCCTTTGAAGTTCACTCTTTTTAAATCTTGCATGTGCCTATGCATGTCAGCCTATTCCCGACTTTCCTCTCCTCTATCACAAACTCTTTTCATGGTCAACTTATTGCCAAGATCCTCCTCATTTCTACTCCAGCAATAAGCTATTCCTTACTGACCTCAATCACTTCCAGAATAGTGGTTCCCTTTGTTGCTTTCTATCCCCATAGTGAAATGATCATGAAAGAAGTTGAGAATTTATCAGCTACTTTTCTTTTGGCAAAGGGAGAGAGAGAGCAAACTGCAGGAGATAGCAACTTATTTGATGACCTCCATAATTACTGCATCATTCCCTTGTGTCAGATTTATGATCTGCTTCCCAAGCTATTTCTTGACTTTTGTCTGGCCACGAGCTGTGAAGAAAGCAGTGGTTTTATTCTCCTGATTACACAGACAAGACAGATCCTTTTTCAGAACTGTTCAAGTCTCCTTCTCTGGCCTTCAGGCTTTAAGTTTTCAGTCATCTTCCAAATCACCAACAGATGCACACATACTATGAAGTGACTCAGTTAATCAATTAATCTAAAAAGGATCAGTGGGGCAAGGCACTCTGCTAATTGCTCTGGAGGCTACAAGTACATCTTGCCTTCAGGGATCTTACAGTGCAGTTAAGAACACCAGGTATAAGAAGCTCAAGGCTCCCTTGTGCTGGATCATGGTTTTTAAATACAATCCTACCATGTCCACAAGGTTTTAAATTTTATCTCTAAAGCTTCTGCCCACGTTCTCCCCCCAACTGATGCTTACTTTGCTTGGCCCACTATTTTAGGTGCCCCCTATGCATGTTTCACTCTACTTCTACCTGCCTAGCCATCTTCTCAACAATCTTGCCAGTACAAACCATGCCATCCAGTTCTGGATCCATAATCAAATCAATTCTGCCATTCATCCTGGAGTAAATATGCTAATTATCTTCCCTATGGCTTAACCCACCATTCATACAACATTCCAAATTAAAATTCCCTCCCCTGGTCACTGTTCTCTTATTTGTGGAATCCGCTCCTATTAGATTATGAATTTCTTGAAATCAGGGGCTACATTTGTTTTGGGAATCTTTTTCACAGTGCTAAATGCAGTGCTTGGTATATAGTAAATACTTAATACATGCCCATTTATTCATTTAATCATCCTGTCATTTCCTATACTTAAAATGAAGGACAATTTAATACTCTTTAGAGATGGGGTCTAACATCAGGATTTCTTTGGCAATTGGGGCTAGAACAGGCCCTCTGAGATAAGGTAGGGCTCTAACAATAGATTCTTAAACATCCCCTAGTTTTGTATTGTGCTAAAAGTAGTATAGCTTTAGGGCACCTATATGCCTGGCTATAGAACCCAGAGGACTATCTTTGCAATTCAAATCTGGTCTCAGACACTTACTAGCTGTGTCACCCTGGGCAAGTCACTTAACCCTGTTTGCCTCAGTTCCTCATCTGTAAAACAAGCTGAAGAAGGAAATGGTAAACCACTCCAGTGAGTTTGCCAAGAAAACCCCAAGTGGGGTCACAAAGTGTTAGACATAACTGAAACTGCTAAACAGTATAGCTTTAGAGAGAGCAACAGAAAAGGATCTGTCCAAGGTAGATGATGCTACTTACTGTCCCTGATTCCTTCCTTCTCTCCCTGCACCTCCTTGTTAATATTTACAGTTGTAGTTTGCTGCTCCTGTAGAAAATGCCAGAAGTGCTTTCAAATTGCCTCATAAAAGAAACTCAATTTAGAAGGTCTTATTCACAGAGGATTTACGAGCTCGTCACAGTCTAGGAGCTGGGAGTTTTATTTTGACTCAGAGTTAGTTATGCACCCAAACCAACTGAGTAATTCCACCCCAGAGAGGGAAGCAGTTGGAGGTAAGAGCTTCTCAGACTCCAGTGATTTTGCTTTTCAGCTAATGACATGCAGGAAGCACATCAGCAAAGACTGAACCAGGAGGCCCTGGGGCTTTACCCTTCTGTTGAAACTACAGTGTACAGAGTCAGGAAGGAAATATTCCCACCAAGGCAGTGAAAACCTGCTGTGGAACAAACTCTAGTATGAGGAGGGCTGGGGTGACAAAGGGATGAGGCCTTTATTTGTATTTTATGAAAAAAAAAGACTTAGATTTCCAGATGGGAGACCCCAAACAAAATGCACATATATTTTTCTTGCTTCTGAAGTGCCTCAGTTAAGCAATTAATTTAAAACAATTTTTCCTCTGTGCAAGGCACACTGCTAGACACTATGTGGGATATAAAGTCATCCCTCCCTTGAAGGAGCTTGCAATTGAGTTGTGAAGGCAAGGTATAAGCACACAAAAGCTAAGGAAAACACAAGAGGGAAAGAATAATAATAACCTTGTCATCTATATATTTAAGTTTGCAAAATGCTTTCCTTACACCCCTTTAGATGCAAATATTGCTATCCTTACTTTATAGATGAAGAAACTGAAGCATAGAACATTGTGTAACTTACATATTGTAGCCAGAATTGAACTTATTTCTTCTGATTGTGAGACCAGAGCCTTTAAAAAAAAATCACACCACACTGCCTCTCAATAAAGACAGCACTGAAAAATGTTTGCGATCAGAAGTCAAATGAATAGTACGAACAGTGAGTCCTCAGGAAGAGAGAACATTTTGGGCTTTAATGGTCTGGTAAACTTCAAAGAAACAGAGAGAGAGAGAGAGAGAGAGATAGAGAGAGAAAGAGAGAGAGAGTTGAGTGGAACCTCAGTACATGGGTAGGATTTGGTTAAGCAAAGAAAAAGGGGAAAGGCCTTCTAGGCAAGATAAAGTAATTCTCATTTTCTACTTTGGGCGTCTAACCAGGTTTGTCCCTGAGAAGGTGGGGTTATTAGGAGGCATGATCCTAGACCCCACGACTAATTTAGGAATCCTATGGTCATTTTGAGCCAAAAGAATAGATCACTGCCAGTAATTGGAAACATAAAGGAATAAAAAGCCCTTTGGCAAAACTGTTCTTCTAAGTTAAGAAAATAACCTAGAGCATTTGGGGTATGCATATTGGTGGCAGGGAAGATAATAAGTTATATGTGTATTCAATAATATCCAATTTATCTGACCTTTTCAGTTAACCCAACTATGTGGAAAGCAACCAAAAAACCTGTAAATAATTCAATTAAATTCAATAAACAGTGGTTAATGATCCTGTTTTAGGCACTGAAGAAACAAGGGCAAAAAAATAGTCCTTCCTACTGGAAGTTTATTCTCTAATGGGGGAGGAGGAAACAACATGTACTTAGATAAGTAAATTAAAAATATACACAAGGTAAGCACAGACTGAAAGCAGGAACTGGTTTTACCTTTCTTTGTCTTCCTAGTGCTTAGCATAGTGCCTGACACATAGTAGGCATTTAATAAATGCTTATCGATTTAACTTGACTTGCTTGGATTAGGGTAGAAAGGGAGAAGATCACTAACAGCCTCATGTAGGAAGTGCATTTCAATGGAGCCTTCAATGAAACTAGAAATTCCATTAGGTTGATATGAGGAAGGAAAGCTTTACAGGAATAGGAGACAGGCAAGGTTGGCTGGAACATAGAGTACATGAGAGAGTATATGAATAAATCTGGAAATGCAAGTTGGAGTCACATTACTTAAAGGATTTTAATGACAAATGGAAGAGTTATATTTTATCATAGAGGCAATAGGGAAATAATGAAGTTTGTTGAGCCGCAGAACAACATGGTAAGACCTCTGCTTTAGAAAAATATTGGCAGCTGTGTGTGGGGAGAATTAGAGAAGGATTCGAGAGAGGAAGACCAGTTAGGAGGCTATTGTAGTAGTCTAGGCTAGAGGTGTTGAGGGGCTGAATGAAGTGATCATATGAGTAAAGAGGAGACAGATTCAAGAGCTGTTGTGGAGATAGAATCAACACAGCTTGGTAACTGTAGCAGCAAGCACCCTACCATACTGAGGGTGGCTGCTAGCACAGGTCCTTTGATCTGCTTTTCTAAAGGAAAGCAACTCAAAAAGGGTTAACAATCTTACTTTAATCAAACATATATCATTTATCTAGTTTAGGGGGAGAAGTCAGCACCCTGAACTTCAGAGAATACAAATGGAAGTTAGAAGCTAACAAAAAATACAGACAGAAAAACAGACCCGTAGAGAGGGCTTCCAGCTGTCTGACCATCACGTGCATACAGTTAGTTACTAGAGAGAGAAGCACCAATATCTGGGTTTTCAAAGGTGAGTAGGGGCTAGAATAGTCTGGGAAACTTAATTAAGTGAGAAAGATTTGGGCAGGACCTTGAAAGGTGGGTAGGATTTGGTTAGGCAGGGAAAAAGTGAGGTAATATAAATCTCATTTCTACTTTAGGGCATCTGGTAGCTTAGGTTCCATGCTCAGGTAGCTTAAGCTGTGGCAGCTTAGGTTCCATGTTGGAAAGAAATAAGACATTCATAGGTCATTCAATGGTTTACAAAAGGAGTTTTACTTAGCCATAGCATAGAAAGTATATTCAACATGGTTATTACAACACTCAGCTTGGATAGACAAGAACGCCAAACAGAAATAGGTTTGATCAGCAAGGTAGAGAGTGATGACTCATGGGATCTTGGGGCATCCTCCATGTCTAAAGGGTCCTAACTAAGTGCTGGTGGATTTTTTTATGCCTTTTAGTGACCAGGAAGCCATATCATTATAGCAAAAATTGCTAACTCAAGGGAAATGGAGATGCTGTTAGACAGTGAGCCTATCACAATCCCCATGGAATAGGTAGTGCAAACATTGTCATCTTTCTTCTACAGATGAAGCAGCCAATGATCTGTAAGATTAAATGACTTTACTGTGATCAGAAAGCTAGTATCTGAGGAAAGATTTAAACCTAAGTCTCTTGCCTCCAAAGACAGCACTCTACTACAAGAGGCAGTCTCTCAGTGGTAGAGATTATAAATGCCACAAGAGTTCTCTCTGGCATTCATCATTTGTTGATATAATTTATCTCCTTCATAAAAAAATCCAGTAATTGATGAAGTAGATTCTATGAATGAGAGGCAGTGTGGGTGTAGTGAAAAGAACACCACATTCGGAATCAGAGAACATAGCTTCAAATGTTATCTCTATTATTCACTTCCTGTGTATTCTTGGACAGGTCACCTCACCTCTGGGACTCTATTTTCCCATCAGAAAAAGGAGTGTGGACTAGATTATCTCTAAGGTCCTTTCCAGTTGTAAGCCCTCTTATTCAATTTGTAGGTGTTTCCCATTCATCCTAAAAGGCCATCTATCATACTGGGTAACTCCCAGAGGAGGAGGCAGCAGAATAGCTTTATGACTATGAAATGCATTGCAATGAGAATGATTAGAAGCTCTGATCTCCATGACAGTATTGGGGAATCTGGCTCAAAGTCCTTTCAGAGGTTTGGAGATTTCTTTCGGGAGAGTATCTGTCTTGTCTCCTTGTAATTAAAAAGTGAGTTTCCAGCCAACTATGCTGCTCAGCTGAAAACCTTTTCTTTTCCCACTCCTGCCCCTGAAGATCTTGCCTTGAAGACATAATCCTATATGAGATGACATTCCAACCTGGGGCTAAGAGGGAGCACAGAAAATGTGCAATCAAGGCCTTCTTGAAGAAAGCTGGTGCCGAGGAGGGTAGGCTACAAAAGACCCAGTGCATTGTTGGCACATGCATTTTTTAAATAATTAATCAGAAGGAGAAATTTAATTGAAAAACCAATCTTTCATTCCTACCACTTAGTATGTTTAGGATACCTACCACTGCTATTCCTTTCTCCCACATGAGAAAAGTCTTTGACTAGTCTGGGAATGGTTCCAACCTTTGGTCAGGACAGTGCTCCGTGGTGGGGACAATAGAGCAATCCTCAGAACCAGTGGAGAAAAACTGTTCACCTATCCAAAGCCTTCTCTTCACAGCTCAAATATCAGCTGCAGCTTAAAGTTTTCTTTGACCATTCCAGTCTCCAGTGACCTCTCCTCCTCTGACATCCTATGGTGCTCATTGTTCATATCAATAATAGGACCTTTATTGCACACAAGGCACAGTGTTAAGTAATGAGGATGCAAAGAAAGGAAAAGACAATGCTCCTGCCCTCAAGGATATCACGTTCTATCAGGGAGAAAAGATGTAATTAATTAATTATGTATTAATTATTTTAAAATATGGCATTTAAAAAAGTTTGAGAGTCATAATTTCTGGGTAATTCAATCATTTTATTAATAAGGTCAACATGTTTTTTAATAAAAGGATGGTCATTTGGTTGTCTCTCTTAGACCAAAAACCCCTCAAGGTGGTGGACCCACAGTTTTTATTCCCTTGGAAGAGCAGCTATTTCTGAGGATGGCAATCAGTTCTGACTGGTTAACAATTAATGAGGAAATTAATGTTATAATGAGAGTATGGGTTACATTACAATGGTAGTCTTGAGGTACACCTCGATGGGGATCTTGGATTACCCAAATAATTGTCAAAGAAATTTATCAATTTCTCTATCACCTGTCTGACAAAAGGGGAGAATTCACATTTTCCGAGACCTGTCTGAGCAAACGCAATGAGCAAGAACATACTCATTGGCCCAAATTTAGAATTTCTTTTATTGTCTGATTAGATCTTGGCCTGAGTAAATCTATGAGAAAGATATCCCACGCTGGTTGATTTCTGGATGAGAAAGTAGAAAAAAGGGAAAAAATCTTGATTCTTATTCAATAATTAGTTATTAATACAAGAGAGAAATAATCATTTCTCTCATTAGGGCAGTTTGGACTCTGGACTTCTGTCTTAAATCCCAATTAGTACTCCATGGCTGTGTTCTCAGAGTGCAGCTAGCTGCTTCTATCCTAAATGTTCTAGGGGGTAATCCTGTGGGATTGGTGGGTGCTATGACACTCAAGCACCAACGTGTGTCTTCCTTTCATTATTAGTTGGTATCAATTAGCCTTCCAGACTTGGTTTTTGAAACAGGTATTTACTAGGGTGGTGTCCCTCTCTAAAGTGGAATTATATTCTCCTGCTAGTATATATAGAGTCTAGGGGAATGTGGGCTCAATCTTTGAGAGCACACATGGCAAAGGAATCTTTTTCTCCCCTCTGTGGGGCCCTTAGGAAAGTCCCTTTAGGTTTGGTATCAATTTCTTCTGAGGTCCTTGCAGAGTTCTGAAGCTACCTTTACTCAGTGGGTGTAATTTTTCCTTGGCTCCTGATATAGATGCTACTGGCAGCTATTACTCTTCTGGAGACACTGCTAGAATACTCATGAAAAGTATAAAAATTTTTGACTTTTTGAAGTTCATAAGGGTATTCTTCAGTCAAGCGTTAGAAGAGACAGAAATTCTTTCTTCTTCCTTCCACATCCAAAGGATTATTTCTCAGGGCCCTGCCTGGAACTGCTTCTTCTTTTGGGCTTGCTGGAATGCTGAGTTCTGAATTGGCTTGATATTTTTTCTAAGTCCCACAAGATATGACTGGGTCTTTCAAGTAATCCTCTGTGTAGTGTCTTTTCATTTCATCTAATGGCTTAAAGTAACATATGCCTTCTCAATTTATTAACTATGTACTTAGTTTAATGCCCTTATTGATAGATTGTTTAATAAATGTCTTCTCATTTAATGAAGGCATTAGGTTATAGAGCGATTTGTTAGATACTTTAGGTGTTATAGAGTGATTGTCTGATTTATTTCATTGATCCCCAAATTTATACATATAGATTACATGGTAAATAATTTCAGAGAAAGGGAAGTAGCAGTGTGTGTGTGTGTGTGTGTGTGTGTGTGTGTGTGTGTGTGTAATCAAAGAAGACCTCTTGAAGGAGGTAGAATTTGAGTTTAGTCTTGAAGAAATCTAGGGGAGCTAAAAAGTACAGCTGAAGAGGGAAAACATTCCACGCATAGACGGTGAATTATCCAAGATTGTATAGTAAGTGTGTGGCAGAGCTGAATCCCTGAGGCACTCCTTCACATAGCCTTCCTACCACATGAGCCATCTCTATAGGAGGATTCTATTCTGAAAATATATTCTTTTGCTTGGCTAGGTGGAGCAAACTTTTCTTTTGTCATGTCTACATGGATAGAGTAGTCTCTGCCAATTTCCTTTTCTACCTATAACATGACAAGTAGAACCTTTAACAGATTCAGTCATCAGTATGGGAATGGAAGAACAAGGTCTACTTGGTCCTGTTTCAGCTTTTCACCTCTATCTGACTCAATAGCAGCAATACTCTTCTACTATTCCAAACCTCCCAGACCTCCAGCCTACATTAACTTGTGCTGCCTTTCTTGACATTTAGTAACATTAATAATAGTTTACATTTATGTAGCACTTTATTGTTTATAAAATACTTTACTTACATCTATTTAGTGAGATGGGTGATATGAAGCTCAGAAAGGTATAATGGCTGGACTGGTCATACCAGAAAGACTAGTCCAAGGGTCAAGTGATTTGCCCAATCTCCCATAGCTAGTAGGTATCAGATCTAGGATTTTAACTCATCCTCTGAGTCTAAGACAGTGAGTGTTCTTTCCATTTCAATGTGCTGTCTGTGATCCCCAGAGTAAAGCTATCTAAAGCTATATCTCTCATGAAGCACAAGCTCCCATTAAAACCTAGTCAAAAGAGGATATATAAATATTCCTTATTCCAATGATTTATTTTTTCTTTCTTTTTTAAAATTTTGCTTATTTTTAGTTTACGACATTCATTTCCAAAAGATTTTGAGTTACAAATTTTCCCCCTATCCCACCACCCCAAAACAGTGTTCCCACTGAACCAATGGTTTATTTTTAAGGTGGTGCCTGATTTATTTTAGCCTTTTGGTTCATGAAGATCTATGTGGTTGACATAAATGATTTAGTGGGCAGCTAGATGACAGAGTAGATACACCACTGGACTTGGAGTCAGGAAGACCTGAGTTCAAATTTCAAATACTTTCTAGCTGTGTGACCCTGGGCAAATCACTTTACCTCTGTTTGCCTCAGTTTCTTCATCTGTAAAATGGGGTTAATAATAGCACCTACTTCTCAGGGTTATTGTGAGGATCAAATGAGATGATAATTATAAAGCACTTAGCACATTGCCTGACACATAGTAAGCACATATAAGGTTAGCTACTGTTATTAATATTGTACCAGTAAGAGTCCTAGTTTGTGAAGGATGACAGATTAGGTATACTTCTGATACAGAGTGACAGAATTAAAAAAATAAATGAACATTCTCTACAAAGAGGAGGATGTTCAACACGGAGAAACACAAGTCTTCATTATTATAGAACATTATTATTAGAACTTGGAAGGCCCCATGGGATCATTTAGAATAAATGTCTTGTTTTACAGATGAAGACACTAAAGTCCAGAGGTATGACATACAGCATTGGAAGCCAAAACAAATCAAGCACATACATACTTGGAAAAGGCTGGACAGGTACAAGAATGAGCTAGGAGTCTTAACGGGTTACAGTGACAATGATTGCCCTAAGATGACTGTAAGACATAGCTGTGAACTTTCATACTTCATGAAACTCTAATTTATTCAGATATTGGCATATCTTTTACTGATACAGATCACAGCTTATCTAGATGTATTAGGCCCTCCTCCACTTGTAGCTATGAACAAAAAACGTTCATCACCTTTTGATCAACCTGGTGATAAACCTCTCTAAACTAAGATAGCTCGGTCTACAACATGCGTGTTATAGGGGCAGTGCACATTTAGAATCTGGAAGACTAGAGTTCAGTTCTCACCATTGAAGTTGATTGGCTATGAGAACCTGGATCAAATCACTTAAACTTTCTGTGCCTCAGATTACTGATCCATAAAGTAAAAGGGTTTGACTTCATGGCTTTTCTAGATCGATGAGCTTATGCAGGTCATTATTTGGACTATATTGTAAACTATACTTACTATTAACAGAAAAATGGACACATAATTCTGAGACGGTGAGTAAGCCATTTAAGAGCAGTTCATTTCAATTCAATTAAAAAAACCTAATTAAGTCATTATGCATAAAGCACTGTGCTAAGTCCTGGGGATACAAAGAGAACAAAAATACCATTTCCACTCTCAAAAAACTTAAAATTTCCTTTGGAGGAATGAGATGTATAAATTAGTGAACTATAGGCTGATTATAATTAAGGGCATGAGATAGGATATGAAAGACATGGAGGATTAAAAGAGGGGGGGATCACTTTTTCCCCTTGGAGTGGGATTGGATAGTGGGGATCAGAGAACGCATCACAGAGGAGTTAGCATGTGATCTAGCTCTTCAAAGAAGGGAGGGTCTTCTATAGACAGAGACAGAGATAAAGGATTGATTGATCGTAAATCTGAGCAATAGGAGAGAGATGAGATGGGGCAGAGCAAAAGTGGAGTGGAAAATTGGAATGTATGGAAAAGAACCGAGTTAATTAAGTGAGACTGCAAAGGTAGATTGAAATCAGATCGTGAGAGGCTTTGAATACTACACTATGAAGTTTTTATTCTGACTGGAAGGCAGTATAGAGTCTGGGGGGAAAAAACTGAGGGGTGATCAGAGTAGTAAATGAGAGAATTTATTCAAGCAGTAGTAGGAAAGATAGATTGGAGTGAAGAAATCCTTAGTACAGGGAGATTAGTCTAGGAGTTATTTTTGTAATTAGTCCAATAAAAATTGGCAATGTTTGAGCTAGGGTAGTGACAGTGGAACTAAAAAGGAGGCAATGGATGCAAGACAATTTGTGGAGACAGAATGGACAGAATTTATACAACTAGTTGAATGTTGGAGGTATGTGAAAGAAAGGGAAAATTGAGCCTTTGTGGTTGGTTAAAATGGTGGTACTGAAGAGGTTTCCCCACTTAGAGGGTTAGGGTTGCCTGAGACTCCAAAATACCAACATGCCAGGTCCTGCTGAAAGGATTCGACTCAAGTCTTCTCAGCCAAAGAAAAGTAAAGTTTATTAATAGTTCGCTATATTGGGTAGACTCTTAAGGAGCCTAGGTATCTGTGATGCTTGCATTGGGCAAGCAGGACAGAGTAAGTCTGTCACAGAGCAAGTCTGTGCTAGGGCCTTCTGTGGTACAGAAGCACATGGAGGGAAGATGGGATCTTAAATACAGGGGAATCTAGGGATGGTCTAGAGAAGGAGTTTGGGGAAGGTCTTCAGGAGGAGTCAATGAGGTCAGACTTCAGTAATGAGTTTGGGGAGGGTCTTCAGGGGAAGTTAATGAGGTCAATGCAAGAGTAGATTGATATTTTGATAGGCTCAAGGGTGGGAAGCAGATGGACAATGGAGGGCCAGGCTAGTAACAGAAGTTTGGACCCAGCCACAATGAAATACTTATGGCCTCTGCAATTGCCTCATCAAGTGGGAAGATTCAATCAGACTTCAAGGGGTTTCTCAGAGCCTGTACCTCAAAGATTCAAGGAGCTCAAGGGGGATCCCCGAGCCTGCACCTCATCAGTACTATCCTCAGGAACAGGGAAACTGAGAAGGGCAGATTGGAGATTTGCACAGGGAAGGTTAAGGAAAGAAAGGTTTCAATGTATGTATTGTTCTTAACCATAACAGAACATTGGTCTTCTTGTGGAGAGACTAGATAAAGAACAACAGGGAACAGCTAAAGCACTGGAAGGGACCTCAGAGCCCACACAATTTAACCCCTTCATTTTACAGATGAGGGAATAAGAGCCCAGGGAGGTCATGTGACTTGCCCAAGGTTACCCAGGTAAGTCTCAAGTGGGATTTGAATCCAAATCCTTAGTAGCCAGTACTCTTTTCTACTGCACCTCTTGAACAGAGAACAACTTCTTGAATCCAAGAGAGATAAAAAACACAGCTACTGGATGATCGATAAATACTTCTGAGGTAACAAATACATACGTAGGGTATGTGTTGCTCATGTAGGTTTTGCATACGTCCAATAAATTGTCTAAACTGGGATTGAGGGGGAAGCTTTGAGATACACATATGTATGTATGTGTATATATATATGAGATGTATTTCTCTCTAGGTATGTACATGTATACATCTCTCTCTCTACATCTTTCTCTCTCTCTCCCTCTCCCTCTCCCTCTCTCTCTCTCTCTCTCTCTCTCTCTCTCTCTCTCTGTAATCTCCCTCTCCAAGGGAGACCAATTCTTGAGTGGAGGACATGAGACCGGCTGCTCTATTTTCCTCAGAGAGAGGAGTGCCAGATTAGAATTATTATCTGTCTGAATAGGGTAAATTATCTCATATAAAAGAGGCAAGGGAAAACTGTTACAATGGAGGGAAAGAACAGGAAGGCAAAAGGGACTAGGTCACCCTTACTCTCATTGAATTTGGCTTAAGGAGGAAATAACTGTATCAACAAGCACCCTAGCATACTCAGGATGGCTGCTAGCACAGGTTCTTAGATCTGCTTTTCTAAAGGAAAGCAACTCGAAATGGGTTAACAATCTCACTTTAGTCAAACACATATCATTTACCTAGTTCAGGGGAAAAAGTCAGCACCCTGAACTTCAGAGAATACAAACAGAATACAAAACACAAGTTAACATGCAGACAGACAAACAAATCAGCAGACAGGCTTCCAACTGGCTGACCCATTGCATCCATACCTAGTCAGTTACCAGAGAGGGAAGCACCAACATCTGGGTTTTTCACAGCCGGGGGGCTCAACGGCTTCCCAGAGTCTCTTTTGGCCAAATCACACAACTCTTCTCAAAGTGAGCCTCAAAGCAAAA
>CM053581.1:78838165-78866550 GCA_028627135.1 Pseudochirops cupreus
TTAGGGGGCACAGTATACTTTCAAACCAGGGAAGGTTCTCAGAGCCACTTAAGCCTATTAAAGGGCCTAGGGGCAGGGAATATCTTCAGATTCCCATAACAATAACATACACACTAAGTTGGGTATCTTACCCTACAGGAAAGTAGGGGGGAAGGGGATAAGAGGGGGGATGATAAAGGGGAGGGCAGATTGGGGGGGAGGGTAGTTAGAAGCACACACTTTTGAAAATGGACAGGGTCAAAGTAGAAAATAGAACAATTCAGGGGAGGGATACGATGGAGGGAAATATAGTCAATCTTTCACAATATGTCCACTATGGAAATATTTTGCAGGACTACACGTATACAACCTATATTGAATTGCTTATTTTCCCATTAAGGGTGGGTGATGAGGGAAGAAGGGAAAGAATCTGTAATTCAAAGATTTAAAATCAAATGTTTAAAAAAATTATTATTATTATTATTTTTTAAATGCAACTGGGAAATAAGATACACATACACTGGGGTATGGAGATTCATCTTGTCCTATGGGAAAGTCAGAGGGGAGATGGGGGAGGATATAGAAGAGAGCAAATTGGGGGAGGGGGTATTCAGCGGCATAGCTGTTTTGGGGTGGTGGGTTGGGGAGAAAATTTGTAACTCAAAATCTTGTGGAAATGAATGTTGTAAACTAAAAATAAACATAAAATTAAAAAAAATTATATCTGTCCTTAATATGTCTAGTCTGGGGAAATGGTTCTATTCTTAGGTTCAAGCTGCTTCACTATTTCTTAAAGGGAAAGGAGTACTGCTGATATCCTAAAGCTTAGCTTTTTCCCATCAAATGTTGGTTGTACAAAAACCAATCACAAATGGTGAATAATGAATAAACCCATTTATCCAAGAAGATAACAAACAAAACTCAGAGACACTAAACAAATTAGAATATGCCAGACAATGCGCAGAATGAATGACCTCTCCCACTGGGAGCTAGATATTTCAGCTCAACTGAGAGTCCCTGATCTTTGCCAAGGAGAAATTCCTTGAAATTTCTAGGGAGACAAGCCGGAAATCAGGGACTTTTTGGGGAGTCAAATTTCGCCTACTTATCTACCCTCCAAAGTTTGTTCTCTTTCTCTTATAATTCCTCCCTAAAGATGATCTGGAACCATATGTGTCCTCTTTCGAAGCAGTAAACAAGAAGCAATTCTCCTTTCCTAGCTCTCTCATCAACTCTGCCCCTTATATATTCAAATAGCATGAAGCTGTCATCCTTTTCATCAATCCAGAATCACATTCCATAAGCAACGAGTTTAAAGTTGCATAGGACAGCTCCTTCCCCAAACCACCTTGGTTGAAAGTTGGAATATGTATGTATGTATATACATGCACATATCACACACACACATATTCTGTAAGTATAGCATGCAGAGGATTGTATTAGGCACTGGAAACACCTAAGTTTTAGCTGAGACATGCTTCATACTTCAAGGATTCTACCAGGAACAAATCATCATTTGGTGAGATAAAGCAACTCAAATGGTGTCTACACAGGCAAACTAAATAAAGAATTAAGATATCATACAAATAATTCAATTATTTGAGACTTTCAATCAGATTATATCCATTCAGAGCAGGGGTTTGGAACTTGTAGCATCCCAATTATTGTTCATGTGCTTCTATTGAAGCTCTCTAGCCATAGGGCATACTTGACTTTTCTATACATGGGGAGCCCCAGGAAGGCAAATGTACTTGTTACAGAGTGGCATGCTGGTGGGAAGGTTGTGCTGGGAATTCAGAGTTGTTTATTTCCAACCGTGGGCTAGGTGGACTAAGGGCATATACTTTGTACAAGCTTTACCATTTCCCTGAACCAAGTAGCTGAGAGCTGATTCTGAGCCTCAAGAAATAATCTAGTGAGATGTACCCTGACCAGTTCTAACTTCCTAAGCTAAGCAATTCTGTAGAAGAGAAGAGAATAAGCTTTTTGGTGGACAATATCAGCAGGGATGATTAAGTACCTCCTATGATTTATTTTGTAATGTATACATAAAATCTCAGAGTTGGTAAAGACCTCAGGGGCCATCTAGATCATTTTATAATTGAAGCAGAAACTGTTTTTGGCAATATCATGAACAAGTAGTCATCCAGTCTCTTCAATGAGGAGCTTAATATCAACCCAATTAGTTCATTCCACTCTGGGGCAGTTTCAATTAATTCAACATTTTCCCTTATGATCTAGTGATAGAATTACTAGACTCATTCCAAAGTGATAAAATAAAAAGGGAAAGGACCCATATGTAAAAAACATATAATTAAAGCAGCTGTTTTTGTAGTAGTAAAAAAGGAGAAACTAAAGAGATGTCCATCAATTGGGGGATGGCGAAACAAGTATAGCATATATGAGTGTGATAAGATACTATTGTGCTGTAAGAAATGATGAAAGAGATGGTTTCATAGAAACTTAGGAAGACTTGCATGAACTGATATAGAATATTAGTAATTAGTAATACAGAGTACAGTGATCAGAACCAAGAGAGTATAACAATGCTGTAAAGACAAGCAACTTTGGAAGACTTAAGGACAGTTACTAATGCTGTGATCAATCCCAGTTTCAGAGGGCTGATGATGAAGCATGCTACCCATCCCTTGATAGAGAGGTGATGGCCTCCAGGGTGAATAAAGTGACATGCATCTTTGGAAATGGCTAATGCAAAGCTTTGCTCTGATCGATTATGTATATTTGTGGCAAGGGTTTTGCTTTTCTTCTTTTTCTTCATTTGTTTTGGAGGGGAAGTGAGAGGGAGAGAAAAATGCTTGTTAGAAATAAAATGAAAGTTTAAAAAGGGATTTAAAAAAAGTGATTTGCTATAAAAATTTGGGAGTTATAAAGTTCGTAAAGACTTTTAAAGCAGGAAGAGGCTTAGAGATCATTTAATGCAGTACCACTTATTTAAAAAAAAAAATTATGCTTCTTTCTTGGGTTTTCAGCCTCACACTCTGAAGCTGTCTATAGCTGTCCTGCTGGGTTTACGTGGGTAAAGTCAACCTGATATTGATTTGACTTTACCACGGAAGAAGTTAGGGAGGGCAATGAGGAGAGAGAAGTTCACATGGAAAGAAGGAATGACAGATTAAAAACCTGGAAGAGCTAACTTTCCCAGGTTCTTTCCCACTCCTTTTCCCCTGAAAACTTGCATATTTGGTTACTTAGAGCACAAAAATGTTACCTGTGATTTTTCATCATATCTGCTTAATTATTTTATTTTATTAGCTCTCTAGGGCCCCAATCTAATGAAAACATTCAATTTTGATTTCTAAAAAATTGAACTCAGATGCTCCAGCCAATATTTTTCATTATCATTACCATTTCTAGATAAATTTTTAGATATTGAAATTGTGCCTTTTATGATGATTTTGATGCATAATGCAAAGGAATAGTTGTATCACTGGTCAGAGGACATGGGTTCTAATTCCACTTTTGACACTAACCAGCTCAGTGATTTAAGCAGACACTTTCCTTTCTGCAACATAGTTTACTTATCTGTGAAATGAAGAATGTTGGATGAGTTGATCTCTAAGATCAAAGATTTTTGTGATACTATGATTTATTTTTTGGTAAGATACAAATAAATAGCAACAAATGAATGTTAAGTTAACAGACAAACTAAATATCTAGGACAGTGGTTCTTATCCATTTTTGTGTCAAAGACCCCTCTCCTTTGGCATTCTGGTGAAACTTATGGGTCCACCTCTCAAAATGTATTCAAATGCATAAAATCAAATATGTATTACTACAAAAGAAACAAATCAAATTGAAATAAAATATAATTTTCCCCATCTAAGTTCAAGTACCCTGTGAAATCTATCTATGGACCCACTGTGGGGGGAGTTCAGTGTCCATGGACCCCAGGTTAAGAACCTGTGTCCTAGGGTATGTCGCGTTCTCCATCCAGTTCAATCTAAACTCTTCCTTTTGTATCACTATCATAGTGCCTAGCTAGGCTGAATCCATAAGAGCTGGTGACCTGTGCCAATCTTTGTCTTTCATCTGCCATCAAGTGATCAAAATTTGCCCTGGGTGCTCTGAAGTTTCTGGACTCCTCTCTGGGGGAACTATATTCCCCAATTTTCACCTTCATTGTCTTGCCACATGATCCCTGAAAGGGGAAGGAGAGGAATGATTTGATATACAATATTAAATCAGTTATAGAAAAGGTAGTTTATTCCCAGAAAGAAAAAGGGAATTATTGAGGAATGGGAGAGAACCAGAATTTACTAAGCAAGCCCTTATGTGATTATGTGAAGTGCTGTACAAATATCACCTCCTTTGATGAGCAGTGAAGAATCATAGGCTGGAAGAGGATCTAAAGGCAGCCAGGTGGTAAAGTAGATGGAGCACTGAGCCTAGAATGAGAAAGTCCTGAGTTTACATCCAGTCTCAGATACTTACCAGCTGTATGACCCTGGGCAAGTCACTTGGTCATCACTTGCCTCAGTTTCTTTATCTGTAGAATGAGGATAATAATATCTACTTCCCAGAGTTGTTGTGAGGATACAGTGAGATGATATTTGTAAAATGCTTTGCAAACCTTAAAGTGCTATATAAATACTAACTGTTATTATCAAGTAGCATTGCTACTAGTACAAATAGTTTGAAGGATAACATTCAAGTCTTGTTGGGATGCCAACAGTTTCTTTGCAAGACTACTAATCTGCCTTTTTATATTTCACCTCTACTGAAAAAAATCTGATCAAACACTGGAGGCTCTCCCTCCAATGCTGACACCTTCTTTGCCCCCAACTTGATTCTGGCTATTTTTGCTGCCTCCACAATTGCTCCTGTCATGGGTACATAGGCCTTCCAGGATCTTTTGATGTTCACTGGATGAGTACTAGAGGAAGGAAAACATAAAGTTTTCCAAGGTAGCTAAGAACCTCAAATGCATCCCTGGTGAGCTGAGTCCATGCTCCATTTGGGGCATCAGGGTCTCCAGAGGACCCCAGCCTCACTAGAGGGAAGGACCCCCACACCTCAACTAGAGTCATAACTTATCTTCTCAGTGGCTGCTACCAAGAGATAAAAAAAAAAATCTGAAAACTAATTCTTCCTAATCCCAGGTACTATATCTTGTGTTATTAGTGTTTCAAATTCAGCAACCAATGGAGACTGGGGTTAATTCAATCCAGCAGTAGTCAGCAAAGGGTAACTTGGAATGTTCAAATTTCCATGTGGTCTAGGGTGTAGACAGAGTATATCTATGCATGCTCCAAAGTGTGTTTATGTGAAATCTATGTGCTTGATTGGAATGCCCTAAGAGGACACCCCCTTGGGGACATTGCATTTCTATGTCCCTTCCACTGATCTTTGATGTTAAGAATAATTATAGAATAGTGATCAAGTAATACTGCAAGATCCTTAATCAAAAAAGAGAGATTCAGTCTAATTCAATTCAACTTAACACATGTTTATCAGCCTCACCCTGTATATATCTATATCTATATATCTATACACATACATTATATATGTGTATCTATCTATATAGATACACACATAATAATATACATGTGGTATACATGTATACATACATATACATTTGTGTATATATATTTATATATATGGAGAGAAAGAGAGAGAAAGAGTGGGGGAGACAGGGGAGAGAGTGAGAGAATGAGAACAACAAGTACAAACCAGTAAGCTGATTCCATCATAGTAGCAAAGAAGTTAATAAACTACAACAACACAGAGAGCCACAGCATCCTTTAGCCTTCCCACAAACCAACGCAACTAGCTGTCAGAGCATGTGGCAAAACACCAACTTTTACTCACAAGTCTAACTGTCTCCCTCAGAAGCATGCTCTTCTCCCAACCATCCAGCAGGCTCTAACTCCCAGCATCCTGTGAGCTCTGCTCCACGCTTCAGCAAACTCTTTCCACCACAGGTTCCATGTGACTACATTCTGCCTATTAAGGGGCAGGGAAGATCTTTAAAATTGGGGAAGTTCTTCAAATTCCCTTAGGCTTATTAGGCAGGGAAGATCTTCAAATTTCCACTGCTATTACAGTTAGTTACTTATGTTTTGCACAATTCCAAATTTCTTTCCAGAAGAGATGGACCAATTTGCAACTCTAGCAACAGTGTATTAGTGTACTTGCATTTCTGCAGCCCCTCCAATATTTACTTTTGTCATCTTTCCCCATCACAAACATCCTCACCTCTTCACATACATCTGCCTGAGGCAAATATTCCTCCTCTCTGAGTCTTTGAGTTGGCCCAGAGGTTCTTCCTTTTGGGACTGGAATATTTCACAGGTTGTCTTCCTTTAGCCTCACAAGGATTTCTGAAAAAAATCATGCTCAGACATCTAAAAATGTAGGGGTAGTTTTAAGACCAATGCGAATTTTCTTAGTGATAAGGCAAGAATCTTTTGTTCCATCAACTCCAACTCAATGGGGGAGGGCGTCAGGGCATATTTGCCTAATTGCCTTGTCACAATTGCAAATAGGTTATATTCCCTTTGGTTGTGATGGTAACAGAATCGTCTAGACCAGGGGTAGGGAACCTGTAGCTTTGAGGTGTCATGTGACCCTCTAGGACCTCAAGTGTGGTCCTTTGACTGAATCTCCCTTTGACTGAATCCAAACTTCATAATTCTCTTCTGGTCTCTCTAAAGGAGCTATCCTGTCTCATGCCTGCGTGTGCATGTATATATGTACATGTATGCATGTGTATATATACACACATGTGTGTAAATCTATATGTAAATATAGGGTTATATATGTGTGTGTATAAATAAGTTTATTTTTTAATATTCTAAAATTCTATTCCTTGGAAATCTTACAAAGAGCCAGAACAAAAACCTTGATATTCAAATGTTTTAATCCCCAAGAAAACCTTGAAAAGACTTAAATGCCACTTTCCTTCTGCATCACTCCTACTTGTTACTTATTATCAGCATCTATCCTTATATTGCCCATCTAAGCCTTATTCAAGCCAGTTAACCTATTTAATCAGTCTCCTTCTAAGATTTTGATTGCTTCTACCTCTAGGCCATTGGAACTGAGTGTAGTAATTAGTTTTGCTTTTTGTCCAAGGCAGTTTTCCTATTTCAAATTTCTTTTGTTTCTGGTACCTTGTGTTAGTTAAACCCCAATATTTGTCTTTAGACCAGAGTCACAACCAGCAGGGGAGACTAGGAGTGTGGCCACATATGCCAATATCTGTGGAGATTTGTTTTCTCAACCCAGAGGCATGCTTTCTTTCTCATCTCCTACCTCACAGCAGGGCTGTGGCCACCTAACAGACTCACTCTCTTTCCTGTACCTCAGGATGCTTCTTCCCAGGGTTCTGTGGCCATCATATTTCTTTCTCAGATTCTGCATAACCACTTGGGTGTACTGACTTCAGGAGATAACTGGTCTGAGAATCCAACCATGGGGGATACCAAAGATTAGCAAGGATATTTGGGTATAGGGAGTATCAGTGGGAAAAACTCTTTCCCAACCATAATAAATTCAGCCTGGCCAGGTACAGGGAGAGAGGCAGGGAGAATGACGTGATGGTACCTTATTGCCTGTAGTGCCTATCTCCATCAAAATTCAACCCTATCCTCCTTCAAGTCTTATTCTCCCGCTATGATCTCCCTTTCCCTACTGACAATTGTGGGGTTTTTGTTTAAAATAGTATTTTATTTTTTTAATTGCATGTAAATATAATTTTCAACATTCACTTTTATAAGATTTTGAGTTCCTAAATTTTCTTCCCCCCTCTCGCCTCCTTCTCCCCAAGATGGCAAGCAATTCGATATAGGTTATGCATGTGCAATCATGTAAAACATATTTCCATATTAGTCACATTGTAAAAGAAGAAACAGAACAAAAGAAAAAAAAACAAGGAAAAAATAAAGTAAAAACAGTATGCTTTGATCTGCATTCAGACTCCATCAGTTCTTTCTCTGGATGTGGTTAGCAATTTCCATCATGAGTCTTGGGCATTGACAATCTTCTTGTTATTCTTTGTACATGACATTCCCTCACCTGATTCTAGGTTTTTTTATTGGCTGTCTCATGCATAGAATGTTGTTCCTCCCCACCTCCACCTTCAAGAAGGCTCCCCTTCAAGACTAACTCAAACCTCACTTTCTGCTGGAAGTTTTTTTTTGGTCCCCCTCCATCAATCTCCCCCTGCCCTCCCTCCCAGGTTTCTTCCTTCGGTGATACTTTTTACACTCTGTGTTTTGTATGTACATAGTTTGTACTTTGTCTTCCCCATTAAAATGTGATGAATTCCTTGAGAGCAGGGACCATATTTATGACTTTATATTCCTAGAACTCAATAAATGCTTGTTCATTGATTGAAAAAGGGTCCATAGTCTTCACCAGATTTCCAAAGGGATCCATGACGCAAAAAGGTTAAGAACCCCTGTGGTAATCTCTAACATCCTTGTCTTCTAAATAAACATATCTTAAGTAGCAGAGCCAAAATTTTAACTACTTCCAAAATTTTGCCTCCAAATCCAAAGTTTGATTCACTATAATAGCTAGCCTTTAAAGTTTGTAAAGTACTTTACATATAATATCTTATTTGCTTCTTGCACCAATTCTATGAAGTAAGTGTGATTATTCCCATTTTACAGATGAAGAAACTACGGCTATGAGACTTGCCCAGCATTATACAACTATTAAGCTGGGATTCAAACTCAGGTCTTTTTTTACTCCAAGTCCAGTAGTCTAGCCCCTAAATCACATATATCACATAGACCTTTAGCTTTTGTATAGTCCTTGACTCTGAATTGCATCTTTTTCTTCCCCCCTTTTGCTTACTCTACTCCTTCCTGCTCTTATTCATATCCATCTTCCCCTTCCCAAACTCATTCATCTCTTTTACCCAGACCTTCAAGGCTAATGATGAAGCAAGAATTTTTTGTTCCATCAACTCTATAGAAGTCCTCCTCTGATGCCTCATTATGGTCTGCAGATGACCCCAAGTTCTTAAGGAATAATACCAACAGATCATTAACTTGGGTAGGTTTAACATTGTGTAAAGACTTCACATAAGGTCCTAGTGACAAATTGTACCTATCATCTATGGACTATCCTAGATAAGTATTTTAAATATTGATACCTTTTATAAAACACATTTTTATTGCATTTTATTCCTGAACTTCCTCATCTCCTTTATCTAGAGCTTCAAGGCCGATTTGCTTTAAACTTTGTCTTCATGTCATGGCTGAGGACCCTATTTATGTGTCCATTTGCCACTACCCCACTTTCTCCAACCTACCAGTTATCAGGAAAGAAGAAATACAACCCATGGTGGTGCTGGTCTCTTGGCGGTCCTGTGTTTGCTTGAGGGGTTGGCCAGCTTGATTGAGTCATATATGCATAGATTAATTCCTTTTTATCTAAGCCAATAGCAAACAAAAATTAGAGAATATGAGAATATATACCAAACAACATATAAAATGAATGAGCTCTATTATTGGGAGTAAAATATCTTAGGGTAGTGAGGTGAATTCAAATCCAATCTCAGATACTTTCTAACTGTGGGTCCTTGGGCAGCTCACTTAATTCTGTTTGCCTCAGTTTACTCATCTGTAAAATGAGTTAGAGAAGGAAATGGCAAACCATTCCCACATCTTTGCCAAGAAAACCCCAAATGGAATCATGAAGAGTTGGAAATGGCTGATCAACTCAACAATAATCACCACCACCACCACATCTTACCTCAACTAAGAGAGTCTCAGATCTCACTTTAGGAGAAATTCCCCAAAGTCTCTAGTATAGCAAATTGGGAACAAGGACTTGATCAAGGTCATAGGTCCTCTATGTGCCACCTTTTTCCCAGGATCTTTCTCTTCCTTTAGGGACCTGAAGAGACTCTGGAATCATGAATCTTTTTTTCTTGAATTTGGAATCCTAAAGAGTCATGATCTCTCTTCCCTCAAGCTCTCTCCCCTTCACATGTCCTTGGAACATTGAATAATCAATCTCTGTCAATAGAATCTTAAGCAAATAGGCTTTGAATCATGGGTTATGTGTAAAAGAAGGATAATAACACCTCTAGTACTTTCCTCCTAGCACTGTTGTAAAGGTCAAATGAGACTGTGTTACAGAAAGCACTTAATATTATGTAAAGCACCTTTAGAACTTTATAAATACAGTTGTTGTACTCCGTCTCCTGCCTCAGTGACTTTGCACAGACAGGCTGCCCCCAATACCTGCCATGTACTTCCTCCACCCCTCTGCTTTTTAGAATCCTGTAAGACTTAGCTTATCTGTCATTTTGCACAGGATACTTTGCCTAATCTTTTTAGTTGTTAATTCTCTCTTGTTCTCCATTGCCTAGTACGGGTGCCTACGGATTGATTAAAAAAACAAAACAACCTTTTAGGTTGGGTGGTTATTTGTGTCTTTCCCAGCATGTAGCGTATTGAACTATATACTTAATAATTTATTGAATTGAAAGTACATTCCATTTCTTCCTACATGATGATAGTCCTAGGATGAAGAGATACATCCTTGTACCCAGAGCATCACCTTGGTAAAGATGAGGATCAATTTGGGGTGGGTAGGTAGCACAGTGAATAGAGCACCAGCCCTGGAGTCAGGAGGAGTTGAGTTCAAATCCGGCCTCAGACACTTAATGCTTACTAGCCATGTGACCTTGGGCAAGTCACTTAACCCCAATTGCCCTGCCTTTCCCCCTCCAAAAAGGAAAAAAAGTTTTTTTAAAGATGAGGATCAATGATTGTTAGGACATAGTTATTATTTAGTGCTGTTTTGTTCCTCTCATCAAACAGGCACTGTAATTTGTTCCTGTCCAAGCCTCTTCATGAATTTCAACTTTACCTCAAGGGTCACGGAGGTCATCAGAAAATGCACAAAGAATCTCTCTTTTCTATGCACCACTTATCTTTTTCTGACTTGAGATTTTGTTCGCAGAACCAGGAGGAATTAGTAGAATTTGCAGAGGGGCATATTTAGGTTTGATGTCAGAATCTGAGAATTAGAGCTCACTGAAAGTAGAATGGGCTGCCCTAAGAGGTAGTGGTTCCTCTTCCTGGGAGGCCATCAAGTCAACAAATGAAGTCAAGTCAACAAGAATTTATTAGCAGTTTATTATTATGTGCTAAGTAATGGAAATACAAAGAAACGCAAAACAAAACAACAACAAAACCCAAAACAAAGCTAACTTCTAGCTGAGGCTGGACAACGACACTTTGTCCATGGTATGTTGGACAAGACAGCTGCTGGGATCTCTTCCTGCTCTCAAATTCTTTGATGTTTGTCTATAGCAGAAGCTCCCTCCTCTCTTTATTGCCTCAGCTCTTAAGCAGAGCTTGCTGAGGATATGACTGGGGCCAAAGTTAGTACGGAGTAGGAAGGACATCAAACCCAAACTGCCTTCCCAGCACCATGTAATTATTACTAGAAATGCTGTGTGAAATTTCATACTAAGAGCTAAGGAACTTAGTTAGGGACTGAAATAAAAAACTCCCTACATTCAAATCAAGATTCAAATGAATTCAATTGAATTAGACAAATATGTCTATGTGGAAGGCACTGGAGATACAAAAACAGCCAAGATAGTCCCTGCCTTCAAGCTGTTTATGTTCTATTGGATTGCTTGGACTTGAAGAGAAAGCTACCAGCTAGACCATTTGCACAACTCTGAAGAGGTTGTTCTTGGGGCAGATGGGTTGCTTCTGTGCATGCTCTCCTGTTTGTCATGTGACCCACCGCAATCAACCATCGACTGTCTGTCTCTAATCTGAGAGGAGTGAGCTTCGTATTTTTTGCTGTGTTTCTGTCATTACTGGTGTTGAACCCGGACAAAGTGAGTGCAGTCTTGTACCAGCACTATGCCCTGAGTGGCAACATTGCAAGGGCTTCTTCCTCTCCCTCACTGCACGGCAGCCCTCCAAGTTACAAGTGTCTGTTCAGTGTTTCTTTGTATGTGAGCAGTTGCTGTGAGATTTTTTTTGGTTCTAACATTAAAGTTTTGGGGGTGACTTTGTAAAATGGGTGATTAAAAAGAAACAGAAGATTGAATCAGAACTTAGAGTGTTTAATCTGGAGTGGACAAATAGATATTTGTTTACTTACATGAGAGACAAAATATTGTGCCTTGTTTGCTGAGAAGTAATAGCCGTTTGGAGGGAATACAATCTTTGTCGCTATTTCAAATCAAAACATACTGACTTAAGCAAAATGGACACCAATGAAAAATAAATTAAAGCATCCAAATTGTTGAAAAATCTCAGTGGGGAATAGTACAAGAAAGTATGCTCAGAAAATGGGGCAGCTACTAAGGTTAGTTTTCAGATTTCTAAAGAAATCAATTTCAAGCATGATTTCAGAGCATTATAAACTGTTTGCTGACAAGAAGTGTAATGCATCCCATTAACTAAAGTAAAAAAGTAAGAAAACCTGAAAAATGTATTAAAACATGCTTAACAAAGTTATTTTTTAACAATGTGATTTCATGATAAAAATCTTAAGTAATAAGTATAATTAATTGATATTAACTGAAATTTTCCTTGTAAAAATATGGTTTATTTGCAATATAGTTTAATCATTAATTATACCTTTACTTGGAAAGTGTGCCGCTAAAAACCTGTCTGTGGCCCGAAGAAGTTCAACCTATTTTAATTTTGGTCCATACCTACTGCCAAGTTGTGCCAGTCTCATCATTGTGCTAATAAGGGCAATTTAGCTTCCCATTTTCTGAATGGGGGTGATATGTGTGATTCACTTGGAAAACAGAACCAAGTTTATTTACTAATTAATTTAATAGCTATTCATTAAATACTGCACATACGTGGTTTTCAGAGTAATCATATTAATGGGAGGCAGTATGGTACTGAACTTGGTACTGACTTTGGAATCAGGCATTGGAAGGCAAATCTTTGCTCTGCCACTTACAACTTCCATGATCTGGGGTGCATCACTTCACTGAGTGTCACTTCATGTTTCCTTGTTTGGAAAGTGAGAAAGTTATATTAGATGACATCCAATGTCCCTTCAAGCTCTAGCACTATGATCCTTTTCTTCGTCGAGGATTGAAACTGTTATTTTTCCAAAGTACTAACTAATCTCAAAAGCTGATCAATAAAAAAAACACAGACATTTAAAATATACAAGCTAAAGTAATAGCATTTTCAATCTTTTTTTGTAATGTTATAATAGCTAGTTATTGTGAACTAAGAATTCTAAATTTATACTCTAGTGGCCATCTCTCTCCCAAGAAGATAAGTAGATCTCACCATTGGTTGTAAGCAGAAAGATTACACACTGTGGATTTGTTTGGAATATTAAAAATTGAATTGACCATTTCCTGCACATAGCAAAATAGATTTTTTTTAGCTTGGTTCTCTTTTTTCCTTCTTTTTCTTTTGAGTATTCCCAAAGTCCTATAGATTTATGTTGAACAAATTCAGTCTCTGGCATGAGGGAGTAGAATAGTCAGATTGTGCAACAGGTATGAATGCAGCATCTGTTCAAACATAGCAAGGAAGAAAGGATTTGGTTGGTGAGGTTCAGTATTTATTGAGCTAAATCACCATTTTTCAACTCCCCCTTCCACTCCAGGTACTAACTGCCTTGTAGGACATATGTTCCTATCTTGCAAAGACAAGTCTAAAATCTTTCTAGTTAGAGGGTCCAAATGTGAACTATCATTATGTAGCTTAACCTTTTTATTTTTCAGATGAAGGCACTGAGGCCTAGCAAGGAGACGTGCAGAATACATTTTCCATCAGCATCTCAGTTTGGTTTTGATGCTAGGGAACATCCTGCTTCCCCCAGAATAAGCTGATCCCTTGAAATCTCATCACTATGCAGATGACTCAGTTTTTGAGACTCCACACCTCAGCTCCCTCAGTTGTCTTTTCTCCCTGATTGGAAAGTTGGAACAGTAAGCTTCTCCCAAAGTCTTCCTTTGCAAAGGGCTCAGAACTTTCAGAACATTCCACACAACTTTCCATTTTCTATCAAGAGCTCAACTTGGTTTCAACTCCACCAAGCATTGGGCTTTTGTGCTGGGTTCCACTTGGTAGCCCTCTCTCCCTTTTCAGCTTTCTTTGTGTATCTTCCTTGTTAGCTTGTAAACTCCTTGAGGGACGGTAATTTTTTTTCTTTTTTGTATCTCCAGTGCTTAGCACAATGACTGGCAAGTAGTAGGCACTTAATAAATGTTTATTGAATTGAAGCACAGCACAGTGGAAAGGCCATTGAATTTGAATTCAGAAGACTGGGATTCAAATACTTACTGTGTCTCACTAGCAATGTATACCTTAATCTATTTGGGCTTTAGTGTCCTCATCTTTAAAATGAAAGAGCAAACCTTGTACTATTTACTTTGCAGGCTTGTTGTGAGGATCAAATGAGATACTTGATATAGAATGAATTAATAAAGTGCTTTATAAATATGAGATCCTAATAGACCTAACTTAGGGCCACATAGCTATTTGGTGGCAGGTCCAGAAGCAGAACCTTATAATTTGTAGTTCAGCGCTCTTCACTTTACACAAAGCTTCAAAAAACCTAGGCTAACCATCAACATCACCCCCTCTTGTTTTCTACAGAAGTGGTAGCCAGTGAATGGAGTCTAGCGTTACATAAGGGGAGGGCAGCAACCTGTTTCTTGAAGGAAAAAATAAGTTTCCTGGAGAACTGTTCCAAGGTTTCAGTCTGGCCAGTCAAAAGGGTATCCTGCTGCTTGTGGGATGACAGGCAAGGTAAAGAATGTCATACCTCTCAGCAAAATTTTAAAGTAGTTACCTTCCCTGTTGGTGTCCCAGTCACCATCTTTCCAGTTACCTTAATATTACTTTTAGTTAGCTGTCACGCAATCTCAGCTAAGGTTTTAGCAAAGAAAAACTTTAACTATTACACCTCCAGGATCATTTCCATGATCTCTTAGAGATTGAACAATTTTTAAGAGCTGAAGGAATGAATTTAAAAAATAATATTTTATTTCACCCATTACACGTTAAGACAATTTTCGATATTGTTTTAAATTTTGAGTTCCAAATTCTATCCCTCCCTCTTTCCCCTAACCCCTCTCAGATATGGTAATCAATCTGGTATAGGTTATACATTTTCAATCACGTAAAACATTTCCATGTTAGTCGTTTTGTGAAAGAAAACGAACAAAATGAAAGAAAGTAAGAAAGAAAAAGAAAGAAAGAAAGAAAGAGAAAAAATAGTATGCTTCAGTCTGTATTCAGACGATATCAATTCTTTCTCTGCAGGTGGGTAGAATCACGAGTCTTTTGGATTTGTTTCGGATCATTGTATGTTTGAGAATAACTAAGACATTCACAGTGTTTCATCAAATAATATTGTTGTTAATTATGTACAGTGTTCTAGTTTTACTTACTCTACTTTGAATCAGTTCATGTAAGTCTTTCCAGGTTTTTCTAAAATCACTCTGCTTGTCATTTCTTATAGCACAATAATAAAGGAATGAATTCTTAATGGTGAAAATTTCAGATATTATTTTAAGCATCCCAGCACAAAGCATCTCCCACAACAGGAAAAACTCAAAACAATTCATTGATAGAGGGTTCTTTCCATATAGAATCATAGAGTTTAGAACTGAAGGGAAAATTATCTAGCTGAAATTTGTTATAGTTGAGGAACAAACCTAGAGGGGTTAAATGACTTACCCTAATCATAGATGTAGGAAGGATCAGAGATAGAGTTTAAAATGAGGTTCCATGACTTAAAATCTCTTAAAAGCAACAACAACAATGCTTTCTATGAAGGCCAATGAATATTAAAGAACAAGGTCTGAATTAGTTCCATTTGGCTTGATTCAGGTTGTTGACCAAAATACTTCTTTGTTATACTGTAAATTCCTTTCATGTATGAGTTGGACTAGATGGCTGCTAAAATTCCTTCTAGTTCTCAAAATCTGTGATCCTATGATTAAATCATAGTTGGACTCCAGTTCCTATTGATCTCCCTTTCTCTGAGGTCCTAATTGCTTTATTCCTTATACACACAGTATAGGGCATAATTACATATTGCTTTCTGACCTGTTCTGCTTCACCTGTTAGCTTTGGCTCCTTGCCCAAACTGTAAACTCATCGAGGGCAGCCCTGCGTCTTCTCTTCCTCCTATATCTTCCACAATGTCTAGCACAGGGTGGATACGCAGCAGGTTCTTAATAAAGACTCGCTGATTGATTGCTGTATTGATTAAATTGTATAATTTTTTTTCCCTCTGGAAGTACGAAGAAGGGACATGGACATATATTGTCATTCACTGAGTGGGTGTGCCCTTTAATTTTGCTGGCATTCTTCTCTTGACCCCATTTTTGTTGCTCTCCATCTTTAAATACAAATATTAGAAGTTTATGTAGATCACTAAGCCTCTGAATCAGGAGCAGTTCTTAAGAAAGATCCCTTGTATACCTAGGGAGCCTAAAAGCATTTATTTATTAAAGTAAGATGTTAGCAGAGGAACAATGCCTAAGTTATATTTAATTGTCAATTTGTTGCTATAGTAACCCTATAAACATCAGAGCACAATGGATGGCAGGAAACCATGTTATAGAAAACCATGCAAATGCCTATTTTAACTAATTCCCTACTGGTCAGTGTCTTGCCGGGAAAAAAACTGGGCAATTGTATGTCTCTGTTAATATAAAGCCCACACTTAAGATAGCCTACACCTAAGAAGATCAGATAGTATAGATGTATGTAACGTGCTCTAAATTGGATCAAAGGAAAAACAAAAACAGGGTTGCATTGAGAAACTTAGTAGTACTTCTAATTATCTCAAGGTGTTTGATGACACAAAACTCTTCTTTTTATTACCAGTATTCTTCCGGGGATGTTGTATTGCTACAAAACATGAACCCCTATAGTCTCCAAAGAATCAAAATGGTGGGTGATCCACAAGGTCGAATAGTTGGTTGGTTGGTTGTTGTCTTTTATTCTTGAAGAGGACCAAAATGACATCACCATAATGGAGGGATACATGTGCTATGAATATAGACTTCAGCCAATTTACCAATGATAGATTGCATGCAAGAAGTACCAAAAAAGATTTCATCCAGAAGATATATAACCAACCAGAAAATGATATGGACTCATTTGGAGTGGAATGAAGAGATTACTGATAGTTTGAGAGTTGCACTTAGGTGAGTGCTTACCAAGTGTCAAAAGATCCAGATGAATTGCACCATGTTTGGTGGACTCATTATGGAAATTCACGGACAAGAGTCACATACAAAAGAAAAGCGTTCATGTGTTGTGTTAGATGCTATTTTAAGGAATTTCTACCTTAATGAGTTCATAGATACATTGCTATATTAAAATACCTGTTGTCCTTTTAGTGCCTCAGCATATTAGGTAAGTTGTTTTTGAGTACAAACATGTTTAGATGAACCAATGATGGTAGGAGTCGGAGTAGAAATAGCTATGCACAAAGTACTATGCTAAGCACTCTTTAATTGCTATCTCATTAGGGCCTCACAACAATCCTGGGAAGTAGGTCTTATTTTTATCCCCAATTTTCAGATGAGGAAGCTGAGGCAAAAAGAGGTTGAATGTCTTTCCCAGGGTCACACAGCTAGTAAGTATATGGAACCAGATTTGAACTCAGTACTTCCTGAGTCCAGACCCAGCTCTCTTGTCATTGTATCACTTAGCTGCTACAGTACGGGTATTCCATTCATAATGTAGGTATTTCTTACATTGGTTAAAATCACAACCCATTCATGTTTTCTTATCCTGTATATTTTGCTTTTTTTATCCATATTCTCCTAAAAGATCAACTAGGGAGGATCTGTCCAGTGCTCTGCAAACCTTCTATACATTCTATTAATTTGTGGATATCAGGGAAATACTTTGACTGTGATCTGTTCATGAAGATAAAGTGCTTTGTAAATTTTATTTTATTTTATGTTTTGCTTTTTGAAGGAGGAAGGAAGGGCAATTGGGGTTAAGTGACTTGCCCAAGGCCACACGGCTAGTAAGTGTTAAGTGTCTGAGGCTGGATTTGAACTCAGCTCCTCCTGACTCCTGGGCTGGTGCTCTGTTCACTGTGCTACCTAGCCACCCCTGCTTTGTAAATTTTAAAGCATGATAAATAAATATGGTAATATTTACAAATATTAAATCACAGTGGGTACAGCACTAGGTCAGGATTCAGGAAGACTTGAATTCAAACTCAGCCTCATACACTTACTAGCCATTTGACATTGGGCAAGTCACTTCACGTTAGACTTCCCCAGTTTTCTTCTCTGTACAAAAGGGACAACAATAATAGACCCAGCTTCCCATGATCATTGGGAAGATCAAATGAGATAACATTTGTAAAATGCTCTGCAAACCTCAAAGTTCTCTATAAATACTGCTATCATTATTATTGTCATAAATGTATAAATATCTGTTTTTATTTAATGTAATTCAATTCAGTAAGCATTTAATTTCCAGATACATGCCATGGATTGTACTAGATGCTAAGAACACAAAACCAAAAATGAAATAGTCACTGCCCCCAAGCAGTTAATATTCTTCTGGAAAAAATACACATATATGGATAAGGAAATGAAAAAAAATAAACCTACATTATTATTATTACTATCATTCTTATCCGATTTGATAGAGTTTAGTTAGGGGCAGTCCTAGGACAAATCGCTATCTTTACTGTTACCTACGAGTTCTTACCTGGGATCTGTGGGCTTGTTTTTTGTTTTTAATATTTTGACAACTTAAAAAAATTCCACGTAATTAGTTTCCTTTGTATTTTATTTATTTAAAAACATTGGGATCCATAAATTTCACCAGTGCTAAAGGGGTCCATGACATAAAGTTTAGAGACCCTCCTGTATCAACGGGCATGCAGGTGAATCAGTGGGTGTTGCTGAATAAAGTATTAAGATACACGGATATCTTTTGTAGGATCGCTAAAAACAATCTTGATACAACTTCAGTATTGAATAGGATAAAGGGGTGGCACATACCTAATCCTTTTCTCAAAGGACTTTGATCTTTCCCTACCCAAGTCCCTGGTCTCAGAAAACTATCTGACTCAAGGTTAGAAAATTCATTTTAATTTTGCTGTATCTTTGTCAGTTTGCATCTTCAAAAGCCATTTTAGTAAATGACCCAACAAATCCCCACGGGAGCTTTCCAGAACTGGGGCAGTGAGTGTTCATCCCCTAGATCTCATGATACTTTCTGATTAATATGAAAATTAATCAAGGGTAAGAAAAAAATACTAGGTAAAGCTGTTAAAACCATCAACCTTCCTCCCAGTTCCACGGTCCTGCCTTTATTGTGTGTGTGGTTGTTTCAGTTAGTCATGTCTGACTCTTCTGTGACCTCATTTGGTGTTTTTCTGGCAGAGGTACTGGAGTGGTTTGTCATCTCCTTCTCCAACTCTTTTTACAGATAAGGAAACTGAGGCAAACAGGGTTAAATGACTTGCTCAGGGTCACACACCTACTAAGTGTCTAAGGTCAGATTTGGATTCATGTCCTCTTGCCTCCTGGCCCAGGACTCTACCTGCTGCACCACCTAGCTAACCTTTATTATGTGTATCTACATCATAGTCACTGCTCTTTGTTTTGCTTCCTGGAGAGCACAAAATACTGGTCACTTTATAGCTGTTAGGCAGTGCAAGTCTTATTATTTCTGTTTTACAGTTGAGAAAACTCAGGCTCCAGAGGAATTAAATAATTTGTTCATGGCTATATAGAAAATTGCAATGTTGGAGCAGCAGGACCCCAGTTCTCCTGACTCCAGGTCCAGTGGTCTTTCTACAACATTACACAGAATCCTTTCTTCCTTGGATCTTGGAGATGGATACATTTTTTATTAGCTAGATTTTTATTGGTTTGTGTCCCATAAGTACTATGGAACAATGAAAAAAGTGTTGATTTAGAGTAAAATGCCAGAGATGGAATTTCTTAACTTCTTGGATCCTCTAATTGTCCTGAATACCTCAAAGTTATTGTGAGGATCAAATGCAGTCACACACACACACTCATACACGCATGCACATACATGCACACACACTCACACATATAATTTTGTTAATAACAAAGGGTTTTTAATATGAACTATTACTTATTGTTATTAATAAGCACCCTTTTTATTTTGTGTCTCCTAGATAGTAGGTGTTTGATAAATCTCTGGAAACCTTGTTGGTGAATCAGGCTCAGGGTAGGAGTGGAGTGCAGAAGGCAAAACCCCTGCACATCTTTTAAGGCCCTCCACAATTTGGGACTCTCTTCATTGTCATCTTCCATTATTCCATCACATACCTTTTCCTCCAATTAGATTAGCTTCCTCATGGTCATCGTTGTGTGTAACATTGTTTGTTACAGAAACAATTAACAGACAATTATATCTCTCAGAACTGAACATTGACTCTGAAGCCTGCTGGACAAATCTCCAGGTATGCCATGCCCCTCAGTAGAGTTTCAGTAGGGGGGATGGAAGAGGGAATCTGGTCACTTTTGCTCCCCTTAATTTCCCCACTGGAAAACTGCCACCAGGCAAATGCCTAATTGCTCTCTGAGGAGCAGGGGAGTTTTACCAGAGCCTCAGCAATCTGATGTTTCTCTAATAGAGCCCTAGGGGGAATCTTTCTCAGCCCCTGGATTGGTTCTGAAACCCCAGTGACAAATGAAGAAAGAAAAGTTGACATCATTTTTGATCTGAGCACCTTTGACCTTGAGATTTTTCTGGAGCATCTTAACCCATTAACCATTATTCTTCTCTGGGAAAACAAGAATTATGGATTAGAGGCAACTCAAATATCTGAAAAGGGGAAAGGAATAGGCAACTGCCTTGGGACATAAAGTTTTGAAAAGTGACAGGTTGACCAAGTGTGACTTTGTTTTGAGCATCACCTCTTATCTATAGAGATTCATTTCTATGAAGGATTACTCATACTACCTGGGGTAGAATGACCCTGGTGCATGTACTGGTTATAACTGGAAATCATTCTAGCTAAGCCCTTGAGAGATACTTTGATAAGTTAATATTCTTTTGAAAACTCAGTGTTTTCTTAGGTCTTATTGTCTTGAAACTAAAGAGGCTGGGCTAGGAACCAGTAGACCTGTGTTCTTATCCTAGTTGTGCCTGACTCAATCTCTATTCACCCCACTGCTTTATTTATAAATTTGATATGATCATAATATAGTTGCTACAGAGGATAAATCTCTGGTCCTGGAGTTTGGCTGATCCGAGGTCAAATAGAGCCTCAGATACTTACTAGGTAAGTGACCCTGCTCAAGTTACTTAAAGCTTTGTCGGCCTCAGTTTCCTCACCTGTATAATGGGGATAATAGCCTCTGCCTCTCAGGGTTGTTGTGAGGAACAAATGAAACAATATGTGTAAATCTGTAAAGAGAGTAATAAAATGCTTGGCACATACTAGACATTTGATAAATCCTCATTTCCTTTCTTCCTTCTGATAGAATCTTGGCCTTAGAGACTGTCTCGCACAACCCCCTGACTGAGGGGCAATGTGATGTAGTAGGTAGAGCACTGGACTCTTAACTCAGAAACATATAAAAGTAGGTTAAAATCCTACTTTTAGACATTAGCTAGGTAACACCATGCCTCGGTTTCCTCATCTGTAAAGTGAGGGGGTTGGGATCAATGGCATCTAAAGCTCCTTCAAATAGTCTGGAAATGGGACAAGTCACCGAACTTTTCTGGGTCTCCATTTCTTCTGTAAAAAGAGGAGGTTGAACTTGACCTCTAGGTCGCTTCCACCTCTAGCCTATGACTCTATAATCCTGTGGATATCCTCTACAGCAATATCTGCCTGGCTTACTCTAGAGGGAAGTTAGGAGAAATATAGGACATAATAGCCTGGACCACCATTTCCTAGAATTTTTGTTGCTGTTCAGTTGTGTTTGGCTCTTTGTGACCTCATTTGGGGTTTTCTTGCCAGTGGTTTGCCATTTCCTTCTCCAGCTTATTTTACAGATGGGGAAAACTGAGGCAAACAGGATTAGTGACTTGCTCAAGGTTGCACAGCTAGTGTCTGAGGCTGGATTTGAATTCATGTCTTCCTGACTCCAGGCCAGGTACTCTACCCACTGTGCCATCTAGCTGCCCCTTATAAATAGGAGATATCTTTTACCCTTCTTTGTATTCCCAGAGCTTAGCACAGTGCCTGGGACATTGTATGTATTTAATAATTGCTTATTGACTGACTAATAGATATAAAAATGTCTTGGAAAGTTAAAATACCATATAAATATACCTTAATATTTCAAGCATCTATGGTTTTGTTGTTGTAGGTGAAACCTTTGCCAACCTCTGCCAAATCCCTCTGTGATTTCATAGCTTATATTCAAAATTTGCCATGTCCAAAAAATTCATCATCTTGCCAGTAAATGGTAGTAAGCCTCTCCAAACTTAGTCAGAATGGTCCTCAGACAGTAGGCATATTGTCCACCCTTGGACCCAGACTCAAAGTCTTTCTATCTCATGTGGGTGTCAACTTAACTTAATCACTTCCATTTTGAGAACTGTCCTCTATTAGATAACAATAAGATGATCTGATTTCCTATGCCCAGTTCTACAAAGAAGCTTAACCTCAGTGACCCTTAGATGATCCTTATATCAGCTCCTCCTTGCTTCAGACATCATGAGAGGTCCCCAAATATTAATACTCAGACAAGTCTGGGATCCTGACACTCAATGTCTCCATATGAGGTATTTCTGTTCCCCTTCTAATGGATGTACAACAGTATTTATAGCATTAGAATACTTTGAGCAGCTTTGCTGACAGTGTCTCTCTCAAATTCATCAGTTTGACAAATTTTTTAAATTTTAAAACAATTAAATTTAAAATAATTTTTTTAATTTTAAATTTTAATTTTTTTTAATTTTCTAATTTTTGAGGTATCACCTATGTGAGAATGTGAGCCTCTGGAGAGCAAAGTATTTTTCTTGCTTTTTATTTGTATCTTCAATGTTTAGCATAATGCTTTGCAAAAAATAACTGACTAATAAATGCTTCATTCATTCATTCAATTTTGCTTGCCAGACCAGAGAAATGGTTTTTATTCTGTGACATTTGTTAAGACCTGCAAGAGCTTGAACTGACCTGGCACAACTTCTGAGAACAGAGGATGTCCTTCATGCCATAATCACACATCAGGTTAGAACTCTAAGTATAGACTATAGAAACAGAATTTATATGTAATCATAATTGCAAACTTATTCTTAAATGGGGCTAAGGGATATATACTTCAACAAAATGTCATTTTAAAATATCTTTCTTGAAATAGATACCAGTTAAGGGAATAAATATTTAAAATTTACCTCAAATAACAGAATAGATCTCAAGAAAATTTCTGTGGAGAACTCATCTCAATTGAATTAAATAAATGTTTATTAAACTCTTAAAACATAAAGTCACTGTGCTAAGTGCTAGAAAGGCAACATAGAAGTGGCAATCCTAATCCAAAAGATCCTTGGAACCCAGTAATGGAGATTGGTCATGCATACAAATTTGTATTCAAATACAAAAAAGTATAGGATAAATTGATAAATGTGATAAATGTGATGTTACATATAGACAGAAATGGATTGGGAATCGGAAAGCTTGGGTTAAAATCCTGGCACTATCACTTACCATATGCATGACCTAGGACAAATAGTACCACCTTGTTGGGCCTTCACACATCAGTAAAATGAAGAGGTTGGACTAGATAATCTCTAACACAACTTTCAAACCTACATTTTTCATCGTATTACTTGTATAGAAGATGTACACCATGCAATGAAAGTTTTTAAAAGTTTTTAAAAAGAAAGATTATTTTTATCCTGGGGAACAGATAGGGCTTTACGGATGAAGCTAAGCCTTAAAGAATGGGTATGTTTTCAAAAGGTAGAAAAGGGTGAGGAAGAAGCTTAGGGGATGATTTGAAAAATGCATAAAGGCCAGAAAAGCAGGACATGTTAGAAGAATGGCAAGTTGTTCAGTTTGTTAGGATTTTAGAGTAGTTGAAGGGGAGTAGTGTGAGATAAGATTGGAAAGGTAGGCTGCAGCTAGGTTGTGGAGTTTGGAAAAACTTCCATAGGCAACAGGGAGCTGTTGAAGATTTTTTTCTTTTTTGGAGTAGGGAAGATAGGGGAATTGGGGTTAAGTGACTTGGCCAAGGTCAGACAGCTAGACAGACATTCATATATAAACATATGTTTTCCCTAAGAGATTCTACTCTGAATCTTGTTTTTATGTTTGTGCATTTCTCTTTTTTCCCTCTCTTCTGATTCCTCTACTTTACTTCTGCCTAGTACTTTACCCTCCTATTATTTAACCTACCCCCACTCCAGCCTTCCCTCCCTTATCTTCCCATTCCCCTAAATCTAAACACCCTTTTATACGCCCCTTTGACCTATTCTGTACCCCTTCCCTCTAAACCTCCCTCAGTTATCCTGATTCCCCTAAATCTAAAGACCGTCCTATATCCCCCTTTTAACCAATTCCCTCAGCCTCCCCTCTAAAGATCCCTCCTTTATCTTCTCCCCTTCCACATCCCCTTAGAGTTTTATTTCTTTCTAAATTTACAAGACTTTTATACTCTTCTAGATGTATATGCATTATCTCTTCTTAAGCCTATTCCCAACAAAAGTTCCCATCTAATTCCTCTGTATTGTTTCTTCCTCTTGTATCTCATTTGTATAGGAAAATTACTAATTTAGCTGTTCTTGAGTGGTTTTACTTTTTGAAGTCATATCATACTCAGGTCTACCCCAATATTTCTTATAAGCTATCTAATTACCAGTAACAATCTTAGACATAGGTTTTACATTTTCCATACGTAAAAGGTAAACATTCTATCCTTATTGAGTCCCTTGTAATTGGTCATTGGTATGTACCTTATGTTTCTCTTGGCTCTTGTATGTCAAATCTTCTATAGAGTTCAGGGTTGTTTTTTTTTTTTAACAGTCCTGAAACTCCTGAAACAGTTGATCAAATGTTCATTTTTTTTTGCATTCAGAATTATGCTTAGCTTTGCTGGGTATGAAGTTTTCGGTCAGAGGCCCAGTTCTTTTACTCTTTTATATATAGTATTCCAAGACCTGTGATCTTTTATGTTGCCAATGCTAGGCCTTGTGTGATTCTAATTGTGGTGCTATCATACGTAAATGCTTTTTTTTTTCCTTGTGGCTTATAATATTTTGTCCTTGATCTGGGGGTTTCAGAATTTAACTATAACATTTCTGTGAGTTTTTCTTGTAGGATCTCATTCAGGTGGTGATCAGTGGATTTTTTCCATTTCTACTTTCCTCTCTTGTTCTAATGCTTCAGGACAATTTTCTTTATTTCTTGTATTATTGTATCAAAATTCTTTTTTTGATCAGAACTTTCGGGTAGTCCAATTATTCTTATGTTTCCTCTTCTTGATCTGTTCTCTAGATCTGTTGTTTTATCTTGTGAGACGTTTCACATTCTCTTCTCTTTTTTCATTCTTTATATTTAGTTTTTTTAATTTCTTCATCTCTTATAACTTTGCCAAATTATGATTTTCAAGAAGTCATTTTCTTCCTTAAGATTCTGGATCTCCTTTTTTAATTGGTTGACTGTTGTCATAATCTTGTTTTTCTTGTATTATTCTCATTTTTCCTCCATCTCTCTCATTTGATTTTTAAAGTCTTTTTAAATTTCTTCAATGAATTCTTTTTGGGCAGGCAAAACCATAGGACACTGCTCTTTGTAGTAGAAGGGGGTTTCTTTGCTTCAGTATCCTCTTCTGAAGACAACCCCCCCAAAGAGACAAACCCCTGAGAGTCTTGTGGATAATGGTGACCTTTGATGTCAAAACAATAAAGGGGAGAGATTCAATATCACTCAGAGGGAGAGTATAAAGGGGAGATGGGGCCAAGGAGAAAGTTTTGTTTTTGTTTTTGAAGGAGAGGTGCTTCTTATCTTTAGGAATGGGGAATTAGAAGGGAAAGATAGGGAGAAGCATCCAACAGAGTCATAGAAAGAGGACCTTGAGAGAGAACATTGTTAGGGAAGCCAAGAAAGAAGAGTATCAAGAAAAGAAAGCTGTGAAGTAGCCTGGAGGATTCACTGCACTAGGGGCTTTCTTTTCTTTAGGTAAAAGGCAGCAGAGTGTAATGGAAAGGGGGGAAGAAAAGGGAGCAGACATTTATTAAATGTCAACTATGTGCTGTGGGCTATGCTAGGCATTTTGCAATTATTTCATTTGATTCTTCTAGCAATTCTGGGGGGTGGATGCTATTATTTTGCCTACTTTTTACAATTGAGGATGCCGAAGCAGACAGAGGTTAAGTGACTTGCCCAAGGTTGGGGAAGCTAAGTGTATAGAGAACTGGGCTTGGAATCAGGAAGACTCATTTTCATGAGTTCAAATCTGACCCCAGAGACTTACTAGCTGTGTGACCCTGGGCAAGTCACTTAACCTTGTTTGTCTCAGTTTCCTCATCTGTAAAATGAGTTGCAGAAGGAAAAGGCAAACTATTCCAGTATCTTTACCAAGAAAACCCCAATTAGTGTCACAAAGAGTCAGATATGACTGAGACAACTTAACAACAAATACATCTTGTAAGTATGAGTCCAGGCTCAGCACTCTACTACAGAACCTTGCTGTGTCTAAGCCTATTTGGCAATCAAAAGACTCAAGTTCCATATTAGTTTGCTATGATGGGCACTTAATTTTTTCATTTTTCTGAGTTTCAGTTTCCTTATCTGTAATACAAACAAATGAATGTGTGACCACATCAATTTGAATGGCCCAGAGGGACAATGCATATTATAATGTATATATGCTTATCCATACTGACCCTATTTTGTACCATAAATTCATCACAGGGGCCCATCCATTGGGTTGGAAGCTTTCCTTGATTTCTGACATTGCAAGGACCATTCTTTATCACATAATTATCTCATCTTCATTTTCTATATAAAACTTTTTCCTGATGACATCTTTTTTCTTTTTCTTCCTCTAAATTGTTTATGATGCATTAAAAAAAATTTATATTGCATTATGTCTGAAAATTCATGTTTCATTCTTGATCTACAATCCATCATGTCTCCACCTGTAGGTGGGAGACATGCTCCATCATCATTCTTCTGGAATTATGATTGGCCCATTGTTCAGTCTTTAAGTATTTCAAAGTTGTTTTCATTTTCTATGTTGTAGTCACTGTACTTCTGGTTCTGTGTATTTTACTCTGTAACAGTTCATGCAAAGTGTCCTAGGTTTCTCTGAATTTGTCTCACAATAATATTCCATTAATATTCATGTCCCATGATATGTGCATCCATGCACCCATTTTATTTCTAGGTTTTTTGCTACAATAAATAATGATAATAAATATTTTTGTATATGTTGGTGCTCTTCCTTTTTTGAACTCTTTGGGAGGTATACTTAATAGTCTGGGTGGTATGCACAGAGTGATTAGACCAATTCATATCTCCATCAACAATGCAATTAATGCCCCTGATGTTCCATATCACCTCTAGAAATAGCCATTTTGTGTTTCTGTAATCTTGCTCATTTGATAAGTGTGAATGAAACCTCAGAGTTATTTTAATGTGCATTTCTCTTATTATTATGGATTTAGAAAATTTTTTAATATGGCTATTGACAGCTTATTTTTTTTTTCTTTGAAAGAATTGCCTCTTAATATCCTTTTAACCATTCAACTACTGAGGAATGGCTCTTGTTCTTTTCTGTGTTTGTATCGATGCCCTACGTGTTTGGAATATATTATTAGAGAAATTTGCTTTAAAGACTTTTCTTAGCAAAGCATTTCCCTTCTGATTTTAACTATGTTGCTGCTGTTTTTGAATTTTTATGTAATAAAAATTGTTTTATTTTATGTGATCATGTACATCCTTTGTTTAGCCAAGATCACTTACTTTATTTACAGTTACAAAAAGATATCACCTTTAATTTGTTTAGGATATAAGACCTTTTATATGTTTGGAGCTTATTGTGGTCTATGGTATGAGAGGTTTATTTAAGTTTCATTTCTTCCAGAATACTTGCAAATTTCCCTAGCAGTTTTTGTTGAACAGTGAGTCTTTACCCTAGTAGTTTGCATCCTTGTCAAACCCTATTCTACTTTCTTCAATTGCTTCTGGCTTTTGAGTGACTGAATCTGTTCCACTGATCAACCTTTCTATTTTTAACCAGTATCAAATTGTTTTGATGATGACGTTTTTGTAATATTATTTGATACATGGTTCAGCCAGGACCCCTTTCTTTTCCTCTTTGTTTTCACCATTTTCCTTGAGATTTTTGACATTTCGTTCATTTAGGTGAATTCTGTTATAATTTTGCCTAGTTTGTAAAATAATTATTTCGTTCTTTGATTTGCTTGACTTTGAATCTATGAATTAATTTGGTAGTACTTTCATTTTTGTTATGTTATCATGGA
>CM053581.1:78867050-78885233 GCA_028627135.1 Pseudochirops cupreus
AATTCAGACCTGCACTCAAGCTGATCTGTTCATCATCCCTGAATTAACCATGATTGTGACCTCCACCATGACATATATTATTCCCCTTCCATGGAATGCATTTCTCTATATGTGAATCCTATTCACTCCCATAGTCTATAGCCCAGTTTTACCTCATGCACAGTTTTCTATTCTATTGAACATACCAAGAAACCCTGATCTTTCTGCCTTCTCTGAACACTAGGAGTAACACTATAAAGTAAATGTTCTCTACTTGAGCACATAGTTGGCCCAGTGGATTTAGCATTGAACCTGGAAGACAGACCTGAGCTCAAATTCCATCTCAGACATTTATTACTTGTATCAACCTAGACAAGTCACTTAGCCTCTGCTAATTTTATCCTCTATAAAACAGAAATTAAATCTACCAACTAGGGTTGTTGTGGGGGTTAAATGAAGTGCTTTGCAAACCATAAAACACTATATAAATGCTAGCTGTAGTTTTAACCCCTAATTTTCACTGTTACATTTTAGTTATTGTTTTTCTTGTGTTTTTCTCTCCAAGTAAATTTGTCCTGAGCAAGAAACCAGTTTTATTCATCTTTTTCTCTCCATAGAGGCCATCACAAGTCCCAAAAACACTTCTTAGTTTATTTATGTATAGGTCAATGGTAAGTTAATTTTATAGATTTTAGGGAAAGATATAAATATTGAAAAAAGCCCTGATTACTTCAAATCTATGCTACTACAATAGAACCCAACATGTCTTCATGCCCCTGGTCTCTTTCCCCATCCTCAAATCAAACTTGACAGATTAATCTCCCCAAAACATTGTTTTATCATGTCATTGCCCTGCTCAGAAACCTTCAAAAGCTTTTCATTGCCTAACCAAGTCTAGACTTCCTAGATTTTAAAGCCTGCTACAATCCAGCTCTGCCCTATCAATTGACCTTATTCTGCATTTCTCAGCAAGCATCCCTCACTCTACTCAGAATGGTCTCCATACCATCCATTGAATAGGTCATACTCATCACTATCTCTGTGCTCATCCATACATATACTCCCTTGGTCTAGAGAAGAGAAAATTTTGAGATAAGGAGATATTTGTTTAGTTTTTAGTGCTATTCCTTACCTCCCTCACTTGTCACCCTACAATCACCAATAGTCTCTGGGCTGTATTTAATCTCTGGTATCCATTTAATTATTTAGTCTCTGGAAGATGATGCTTTCTGGAATGAGGCACCTTCAGGTATTCAAAATATATCTCTTCACACTTGAGATAATCTCCATCTTCTCTGAAAAGTCCCAATTTTCTTCCTTTATGCATTGGAAGGGAAGCAAAAAGGAAGACTTTGGGCCAGGCAAAAATGCTGAACGAGCGAAGGAGATTTAGAAAAAGCAGAACCTGTCTCACAGGCTTCCTCTCCATTTGAACTCTTGTCCCTATAGCAGAAATCTTTAGCATTTTTGTTAATATTCCCTCAACCACCATATTATGACAATAACCCAGTCTTCTCATCTTCCTTGATATCAACCTCAGTCACACACAAGGATAGTCACTATGTTGATCTCACCATCACCAGCAAGTTTTTCATTTCAACAATCAAAAAATCTGGAATCTCTTGATTAGAGCTTAGCCTCTCACTGTGTCTTACTCCTCCAAACATATACTTCTCACCAGACGTCTGATCCAATCACACACCCACACACACCCACACACACACACACACACACTTTTCAGGCTCCTTTTCTACGTTCTCTTCTATCATTAGATTTTAAGTTCTTGAGGGCAAAGATTATCTTTTTTTGTATTTGTATCCCTAGCACTTAACACAGTGCCTCACACATAGTAGATGCTTAATAAATGTTTACTGATTGATTTTTGGTTGATTTCTCCATTCCTCATTTTTACTAAGACCTCTGTTCTTACCTCACTTTCTTCCTTTCACAATTAAACTTTCTAATTCTATATTGCCCTCTACTCTCAAATCTATTGCACCTTTGTCCTATTTGACGCTAATGATTTGCCATATATCAACCCCAGGCGACTCCCAATATATACTTCTTCTGTTCCTACTTACTTGTTTATGGAAGGAAAGAAGGAAGGAAGGAAGGAAGGGAGGGAGGGAGGAAGGGACAAAAGGAGAAAGGGAGCAAGGAAGGAAGGAAGGAAAGAAGAAAGGAAGGAAGGAGGGAGAGAAGGAAGGGGGGAGGAAGGAAGGGAGAGAGAAAGGGAGGGGGGAAGAAGGAAAGAAAGAAGGAAGGAAGTCTGAGTCCTTCTCAGTGCCCTCTTCTGGTTCATCATCTATACCATGTTTCCTAACTGAACCCTCTTCTCTCTCTCTCTCTCTTCCTCTCTCTCTCTCTCTTTCTCTCTCTCTCTCTCTCCCTTCCTCCCTCCCTCCCTCCATTCCTCCCTCTCTCTTAATTCATTAGGTGATCTCTGTGTTTCCCAAGAATTCAATTATGAGTTACATACAGATGACTCCAAAATCTATATATCCTGCTCTAGCTACTTTCCTGACCTCATCATGCATCTCCAATTGCCTACTGGATACTTCAAATTGGATGACTCATAGGAATCTCAAACTCAGCATGTCCAAAACGTACCTTATTATCTTTTGCCAAAAGCCACCTATCTCCTCAACTTCTCCATTTGTGTCAGGGGCACTATCATTCCTCTAGTCGTAGTGTCATCCTTGACTTCTCACTCTCACTCATCCTACGTATCTAATCAGTTGCCATCTTTTGTCATTTCTTCCTTATTGTCACCTGTTGTCGTTGTCCCCTTCTCTTTACCCACATGGCCACCATCCTAATTCAGGCCCTTATCAACTCTCACTTGAACTGTTTAAGTAGCTGAAAAATTAGTCTCATTGCATCAAATCCTCTCCTTCTCCAAGGCAGCCCACACAGAGCTGCCAAAAAAAATTTCCTAAAGTGACTGTCTGACCATGTTGTTCTTGTACTTATTTAACTCAAATGGCTCACCATTTCTCTAGGATAAAATATAAATTTCTCTGTTTGGCTTTTAAATCTCTTCCCAACCTGGGCCCAGTTTAATTTTCCAGGCTCATTATACAATACTCCCTGAATACCATAGACCAGCCAAACCGGCCTCCTTGTTGTTCTTTAAATAGGACACTCCAGCTGCCATCTCTGCACCTTTGCACTGACTGCTTCCTATGTCTGGAATGCTCTCTTGCCTTCACTTCTGTCTCCTAGATTCCTCTGTTTCCTTTGAAACACTTCTCTAGTACCCTTTCTACATAAAGCCTTTCCTGATCTCTCTAGCTGCCAGCCCTCTCTACACCTAAATTTTATCTTTTGCATATTTTGTCTATGCATAATTTGTTAACATGTTTACTCCAGATAGAACAAAAGCTCCTTGAGGACACTGCCTGTTCCATTTTTGCCTTTGTGTCCTCAGTACTTAATGTGGCATACTGGAAGGACCAAAATTTAAGAATACCTTGATGATGCAGCATGTGATTCAGTACATTGACACATACTGGAAATATTAAGATGAAAATTTTTATTTCAAAGAAAAAGTATCATACCTGCAAGTGATTTTTGTATCTAAAGTGTATTTTCTACAGGTAGACACAGTTATAGTAACTTATAGTAAAATTATTTTTTTTTAGTATTTCAAAGTTACTGCATCAGTTGACACACCTGGTTCTTCCATTAAATGGTTGTTGATTGATTCATAGTCAGACAAGTAGGAAGGGGCACAAAAGAAAGTAGTATCAAGATACAAAATGAGGAAAAAGTATCCAGGAGGAGTGTGTGGTCAACAGCGTAAAAATAAAACTGCAGAAATTTCAAAGAGGATGAAAACAGGGTGGAAAAAAAATCAATCAGATTTTGTGATTAAGAAGTCTTGGTGACCTTTGGGAGATTAGTTTCAATAGAGTATTAGGCTCAAGCAGGCAGATTGCAAAGGGTAGAGCTCAGGAGTGTATCGAACACGAAATGGAGGCAACAAACATTGATTACTCTTCCTAGGGATAAAAAGGGTGTGGATATAGGTGCCATATTTTAGAAAGAACATTAATGAGCTTGATGTTGTTCAGAGAAGAGCAATCAGAATGATGAAATTTCTGGAGGTGCTTGCAACTGAGTACTGGTTAAAGAAATTGGACCTGTCTCAGCTGACTAAGGAAAGACTTTAACAGACAGGGTAGCTGTCCTCAATATAAAATCTGCTGATGGGCTAGGGAGTAGTATATTTGTATAAAATAACAATAATAATAGCTCACACTTATATAGTCCGATATGGTTTGCAAGACAGTTTATGTGCATTATTTCAAATGGCTCAAGGATTCACTACAAGTTGAATATATGAAAGGCTCAGAGAGAGTGAAGAGAGTAATAACAACTCACATTTATATAGCCCTTTGCAGTTTATAGCTTTCTTAACAACAGCCCTGTGATGTGGATAGTGCAAATAGTATTATCCCATTTTACATGTGAAGAAGTATTTTCAAAGATCCATAAGAAGGAATCTAGCGTGTGAGGTAGATACTATATGGAGGATTGGTGGAAGAAGAGAGAAAAGAATGATGGAGTAAAAAAAGTACAGAGGGGTTATGAACTGCATTCATGGAGGGAATACCCCTAACAGTCACAAATTGAGACCTAGAAGGAGTCTTAAAGCCATCAAGTGCAACCGCCTCACTTTACAGATAAGGAAACTGAGGAGTCAGAGAGATGAGATGTTTTGTACAGATTTTTAAATTCCAAATGTAGAATTCTATATTATGGTACTATTGCTAGTGGTTGGCTAGGTAGCACAGTGCACTGGGCTGGGAATCAGGAAGACTTGTCTTCATGAGTTCAAATTTGGCCTCAGACACTTACTAGCTGTGTGATCCTGGGCATGTCACTTAACCCTGTTTGCCTCAGTTCATCATCTGTAAAATGAGCTGAAGAAGGAAATGGAAAAGCACTCCAGTTTCTTTGCCAAGAAAGCCACAAATGAGGTCAGAAGAGTCGGACACAATTGAAACAATTGAACGGCATGGCTGATGGAAGCCATTAGGTTTATTACAAACTCCAGAGAGGGAAATGAGAGAAGCCCATTCAGAAGAGCTTCTGTAATACAGGATGTAATGGCAGCAAACACTGCCTTGACTAGACCAAATCAAAGTGCCAGTCAAATAAAAACAGCAAAAACATGAAAGGAAACAAACTCTTTGAGGACAGATTATGACATTTCTATTGGAAAAACAAATGTACATTTAAGAATAGGGATAGACAAAGGAAGTGACCCATTGTGGAATTACTTTGAGCAAGTGAATTAAACTTTCTGGCACTTTTTCTTCATTTGTAAAATAAAGGGTTTGGACACAGTTATTTCTAAAATCACTCTCCAGATCTTGGGCCTAAATTCCTATAGGGTCTCTCCCTCCCCAGCACAGTAGAGCTTATCCTCTGCCTCAATTTGGCCTTGAATTCCGACCTGCCTGTGTCACTGTTGTCTTTCACGGACACTCTTATACAATTAACTAGCATTTAACTTTTTGTATGTATGAGTCAGTTAGTATTTGGTAATCCTACACTACTCAAGAGAAGAGACCATTCGTGTTACATCCCCTGTAGCAACAACTGGCTGCACACTCACTAAATATTTGCCGATTGATTGACAGATGTGGAGAAATGTTAAGCCAAATGAGAGACTGAAACCAAACTTTGCAAAAGGGAATTAGTTGGAAATCTAGCTGACAAAAATCTTAGTTTAAAGGGAACTCAGGAGAACAAAATATGTTTATGTAGAAGGCAATTACATGTGACAGAGACCATCAAAGGTAACAAGCAGAGAAGCATCCCATATACCTGGCAACAAGAGAAATACACATTAGGAAGTAAACAGACTCACTTGTTGGGTGGATTAATTTAAATGTAAAGTAATACCTGGGCATTTCAGCATGCTTATAAATAGAAAGCCTCTTCAGCACCCTTCTACTCTCTGGCCAATAAAATATCGATATTTTCTCTTATCTCAGCTGTAAAGTACATGTACAAAGACTGGTTTTGTTAGTCACTTCATCTGACTAGACCTGCAGTTTCATGCCATGGTGAGAAATGATTAAGTACTTGGGGAGCAGATGTTCAAAGACTTAAGAAGTTTTAAGGAAAGATACACACATTCTCTTAAGAAACAGGACAACATAAGCTATTAGCACCAGCAGAGAATTCTTAGCAATGGAAAAGTGAACTTGAAGGCTTTTTTTAACAGTGCTTCTTTAATGTTGACTCAAGGGAACCTCTGGCTGTTATTAGTCATAGGAATGAATTATAGAACCTGACCAAGTTTTCAAAGGGTCTCTTGGTGCTCTTAGGACATGTTGAATTTCAAGGCCTCATGCACAGGAAAAAAGAGCCAACTAAATTTGGAAAAAAATAGGAAAAGTCTGGCCTTATGAATCAGGGGAGCAAATAGTGATCTATATGGTATGATTTAAAGAGTTCTTGAGGGTCCCTCTGCCTAAAAGTCTATCCCTTAACTTCATTACTCCTGAATGTACTCGTCCCAGTATTTAAAGCTCCATCAGTGGCCAACCAAGGCTATAAACTCCCAACATGACAGTTTGCTGAGACCTATTTTAGATGGGGATAGGAAAAATGGAAAGAATTCCAGAGCACAGAACATGGACATGAACTTGACTGCTCAAAGAAAAGAATGATGGAGTGTGCACATAGGGGCAGAGGGACTTAGATAGAGGGAATTAGGAGTACAGAAAACAAACCACCCACCTAAGAATTCTGAAGTATCACATTGCTTTGAGTATCATCAATCACAAAACAAAGAGATTTTTCTTTGCTTTAAAAATTTTTTTAATTTAATTTTTTTCAAAGAGACTTACAAAGATTGTAAATGCTGCAACCACATTTTCTAAAACAAAAGTTAAGAAGGATATGTGGTTTAAAGAAGGATATTCCTTTTGCAATAAGTTGTTTATTCTTGAAATCTACCTGGGCACCATAATTATAAGAGATGCTTTTGGTGCCTTCTGGGACCCTTGAAATTACAATTGTACACTCTCTTGGCTTCACTGGGCTTCTCTTCCATTTGGAGAAATGTATACAAATGTATGTCACTGAATTTAAAAAAAAATAAAATGGAGGGGCAGCTAGGTTGGCACAGTGAATAGAGCACTGGCCCTGGAGTCAGGAGGACCAGAGTTAAAATCTGTCCTCACACACTTGACATACTAACTGTGTGACCTTGGGCAAATCACTTAACCCCAATTGCCTTGCCTTCACCTCTCCAAAAAGTATAAATAAAAAATAAAATGGAAAGATCATGGTATCACTGGTTAATGGAGACCACAGAATATCTAGTCTAACCCATACCTGAAGAAAGATCCCAGTTGTAACATCCCTGAAAAGTGGTTGCCTGAGATTTTCTTAAATACTTCTAATGAAGGTGAATACATTATTTCTTGAGGCAGTCACACATAGAGATGTTATATAGACTGTAAAGAAGTTTTTCCTGGCATCAAGGCTAAATTTGCCCCTTTATAATTTTTGGCCATTATCACTAATTCTGCCTTCCAGAGTCAAAAAGAATACACTAACCCTCTTCCACATGATGGTCCTTCTAATACTTGAACACAGTTATTATGGTTTCCAAAAGTCTTTTCTTCTTGAGATAAAACTCCCCCAGTTCCCTTAACTGACAAGGTATAAGCTCAAGGCACTTCACTGTCCTAGTCATCCTCTTCTGGATACTCTCTAATTGATCAACTCCTTCTTAAAATCTGGAAAGGAAGGAGCATAGCCAGACTATCACCTCCAGAGTCCTGGGAACTCTGACTCTTTTAAAGAACCTTAAGGTCACATTAGCTTGGTTGGTTACCATATCATAATGTTTATTTCTATTGAACTTGCTATATGCTTCAGGCCCAAATTTATCTGTGCTTCCCTCATCTTGTGATTGTGAAAGTTATTTTTAACTCATGTGAAGATTTCACATTTTTCACTATTAAATTTCATCTGATTATATTTCAGCCCAGTCATCTAGCCCATCTAGATTTCTGACAGTCCATGTTTCCAGCAATGTCTACTAGGCTTCTGTCATCTACAAATTCTATAAATATGCCACCTATGCCTTCAGTTAAATATTTGATAAAAATGTCAAATAGGTAACCAAGAATAACTTACCCAGCAAAGCTGAGTATAATCCTTCAAGGGAAATAATGGATATTTAATGAATTAAAGGACTTGCAAGTATTTTTGAAGAAAAGATCAAAACCGAACAGAAAATTTGACCTACAAGAATCAGGAGAAACATAAGAAGGTAAACATGAAAGACGAATTATAAGGGATTTGATAAGGTCAAACTCTTTACTTCTTATATGGGAAAATGTTATCTGTAACTCTTAAGAATGTTATCATTACTAGGGTAGTTTGAAAGAACATGCATAGGCAGAAGGCTTGGTGTTGACCTGATTATGATGGGATGGTCCTAAAAAATAAAATTGGGTAGGAAGAGGTAAAAATGTAGAATTATCTCATAAAAAAACAAAGCATGAATGGAAGAATTGTTACAGTGGAGGTCAGGAGGGAGTAGAGGGCTGATAGGGCCGGAATCTTATTCTCATCAGAACTGGGTTGAAGAGGGAATAACATACACATCTAGAGGGATATAAAAATATTTTTAACTTACAGGGAAATAGGCAGGCAATGGGATTGGATAACTCTTAGAAAATTATATATTGTGACCAAGTGGGATTTATTCCCGAAATGTAGGGATGGTTTAACATGAGGAAAACTATTAACATAATAGATTATATCAATAACAAAATATCAAAAATCATATGATTATATCAATAGATGCAGAAAAAAGTTTTGACAAGATAAAACATTCAATCCTATTAAAAACACTTGAAAGCACCAGTATAAATGGATTTTTCCTTAAAATAACAAGGAGTATCTACCTCAAAAGATCAACCAGCTTTATTTGTAATGGGGAAAAGTAAGAGGACTTTCTAATAAGATCAAAAGTGAAACAAAGATGCCCATTATCACCAATATTACTCAATATTGTATTAGAAATGTTAGAAATAGCAATGAGGAAAAAAATTGAAGGAACTGGAATAGGCAATGAAGTAATAAAATATTTCTTTTTATAGATGATATGACAATATACTTAGAAAATCCTTGAGATTCAACTAAAAAGTTAGCTGAAGCAATTAAAAATTTTTATCAAAGTAGCAGGATATAAAATAAACTCCCATAAATCACTAACACATCTATATATCATCAATAAAACACTGCAAGAAAAGATAGTGAGATACCCCATTGAAATAATCATAGACAATATAAAATACCTGGGAGTATACTTGCCAAGACAAACCCAGGAATTACATGAACATAATTATAAAACACTTTTTATACAAATAAAGTCATATCTAAATAATTGGAAAGAATATTAATTGCTCCTGGGTGATTAGAGCCAATATAATAAAAATGAAAATTCTACTTAAATTGATCTACTTATTCAATGCCATCCCAGTTAAATTACCAAAAAAGTATTTCGTTGAGCCAGAAAAAAAGAAAAATGTCAAATAGCATGGGATTAATCACAAACCCCACTAGACATCTTTCCAAATTGACATTAAACCTTTAATCATTATCTTTGTATCCAATTATTCAACAAGTTCTGAATATGACTTGCCTCTATACTGTCTAACCCATATCTCTCCATCTTGTTTGCAACAATAGCATGGAAGATCTTATCAAAATGCTTTGTTAAAAGCTTAGGAAACTAAATCTGTTGAAGTCTCCTGATTTACCAACATGCTAAATCTATAAAAGATAACAATATGGTGAATCCAGGAAAATCTGTTCTTAATTAAGCCTTGCTAGCTCTCTGTGATTGCTTTTTTTCTAGATATTTACTCATCACAATGTGGGCTAAAATTTTGCCAGGAACTGAAATCACATTTACTGGTTTATGGCTTTTAAGCCCATTCTTGTTTCCCCTTTTGAAAATACGAACATTTATTCTTCTCTATTCCTATTGCGCCTCTCTTTTTCTCCATGATCTTTCAAAAATAATTAACATCAGCTCAGCCATCATGCCTTTTAGTTTGGTGTTTTGTTTGTTTAGTGCCCTCTGGACCTAATGACTTGAATTCTTCCAGGGCAGATAGAACTTCTTTTACTCTCTTCCACTTGCCTTGGATTTCTACTTCCTATTCCTCATTTTTCTCCTGTTCTTTATAGACCAAACATCATTCTTGGCAGAGAAAATAGAAGCAAAATGAGTTGATCCATTCTATCTTTTCTTCATTATTGATAATCATTGTTTTAAGCAATGATTCGATCTATTCTTTGACCCTTTTCTTTTCCCCCAATAAAGCTAAAACAAACAGAAGCCAGTTTTGCTATCCTCAGTTTTCTTTACACTTGTCCCAAGTAGTAGTCCTCAGCTTATCCCAAGTGGTAGTGAGTCTAAATCCTACTCTTACTAACTTGAGACACACTTTTGTATTCATCATTCCTTCCATCCCCTTTCTTCTGTCTTCTATATACTCTTTAATATATGTATGTGTACACACACACACACACACACACACACACACACACACACACACACACATATATATAATATATATATGTAAACTGGTCAATTAATTTCCTGTGCATCTATTCAGACAATTCCCCATTTTCCTCTTAACTAAAATTGTCACAGAAGGCTAAGAACAGGATATAAAAGAAAAGGTTAGTGACAGGGTCAAAAGCTTCAGAGAAGTCAGTCAACAAGCATTTATTAAACTCTTACTATTTGCCAAGCACTGTACTAAGTACTAGGAATACAAGTACAAGCAAAAACAAAAACATCCCTCAAGGAGGTTACATTCTAATGAGGAAAACAATGCATAAAAGGAAGCTAAAAATGGGATGAGAGAGAGAGGAGGTATTAAATACAGAGACATGATGGAGATATCTGGGGATGTGGAGTATGATTAGAAATGGAGCATAGCTGGGTCTGCTCACTCCGCTTAAATAGAAGTTCTGGAGCAGAAGTTCCCAAACTTATTTGGCCTGTCACCTCCTTTGGCAAAAATAAATAAATAAATAACTCAGCAATCCCCTAGAAATCTACTTTCTTTAACCATTTACCCATTTTTAAAATTTGCACTGTTTCAAAAAAAATACTTTTTTTAAAAAAATGATGCATCTTAAATTTAACAATTTATTGTAGATTTCTGGAATTTTTCCTACATTGAAATTTTGATAATCCAATATTGTATCATGTAACCATACCATATACAAACAAGTCATTACAAGCACATTTCCTGCCAATGAATGCTGGACTAATGTGCTACACACTTGTCTGCCAATACTTGCTTCTTAAGACCTGTTGGTGCATTTAACCACTAATCTGTTATAACTTGCATTTTGCATGCTTATTTGGAAAATATTGTAATTACTATGACTTTAACTCTGTTAAACAGATGAAACATGTACCAAGGGTTTTTCAAAATTTTCTTGTCTTTTCTTTCCTTATGCTTCCATTGCTCCCTTATTTTTATTCAATGCCCCCCAATTGCATCAAAGGCTACTACTACCCCCCCCTGCTCCCCTATCATTCTCCCCTCCATCATTCCAGCACCCCAGAGGAGGCAATATCACCCAATTTGGAAACCCATGTGCAGAGAAGTCATTCAATTGGAGGGAGGGGCACCCCAGGTGGAAGATACATTTGAGGTGTGAATTCCAGGGCTGAAATGATCCTCCAAGATAAAGCAGTTTCTGAGTCATGGTGAAGAAGACAGGCAATCAGTAAATATTAATTAAGTATTTACTGTACTCCAGGCACTGTGCTATTCTGGTGATACTACAAGAGGCAAAAGACAGGGAGCCTGCAATCAACAGGTTTGACCATGTCAGGCTCCTGATCAAAAACTTTCAGTGACTCCCTATTAATCCTAAGGTAAAAATATAAATTCCTTAACCTGGCCTTTAAGACTCTCCATAATTGAACATAAACCTGAATTCCAGTCATTTCACATTACTCCCCTTCATAAAGTCCATCTTCTCACCAACATTCTATGGTCTAGTTCCATAGATTTGTACTAGCTATGCTCTAGGCTTATAATATGTTCCTCACCTCCATCAGAATTCTTATCCTACTTCAAATCTCAGTACATCTGCCACCTCCTCAGTGAAACCTTCCCTGACCTTCCCAGCTGTTAGTTATCTCTTAATTCTCAAATATTTCCAGAACATTATTCCTAATATCTCTTTTGCTCCTTTTATCACTTGCTTTGTGTACATGTATTATGGTCCATGTCGTATCTCCCTATTAGAATGGAATGCTTTTTGGTTCTGGTTTAAAGGGATTTTTCCTTTTTTATGTTTATGTTCCAAGAACCAAACATTGCGCCTTGAAAATGTAAGAGGTTTAATAAATGTTTGATTGAAATGAGAGATTTGGTTTTTCATGCTGAAAAATGGTTTAGAATTATAATAAGAAAGTGATTTTAAACGTCCATGACTTTCTAAGCCAGATATTCCCCTGCTAGCTATGTATTCTAACAATGTCAATGATAGAAGGAAAGGCCTTCATATGCAACAAAATATGTATAGCATGTCTTTTAGTAATTACAGAGAACAGGTGGAAAAGATGCCATTGGTTGTGGATTGGCTAAATAAATTGTGGTAAATGAATGTAAATTAATATTGCTATGTTATAAAGAGGATAAACATGAAGAATACAAAGAAGCATGGGAAAGCATATCACCTGCTATAATGTGAAGTAACTGGTACTTACTTCAAACTATATGCACAATAACTATAGCAAAGGAAGTAGAAACCCAAAAACAAACAAAAAATGAATTCTATCACATTAAAATGACTCAGCTTGACTTCAAAGAAAAGATAAGAAAAAGTATCCCCCTTTTTTCATTGGAAACATGGAGAATTATACTTATAGAACATTGCATAGATTGTCAAACTTGATACACCAGTTTGTTTTTCTGAATTCCTTTTTTTCTTTTCTTTTTGGTCTTTGTTATAAGAATAGTTCTCTGTGTAGGAATGGGGGGAGGCATATATTTGGAAAGAAAGGTGATGAAAAACCAAAAGATACCAATAAAAACAGAATTAGAAAGCCCCTAAAGAGCAGGATTTTGCCTTGTGAGGCCAGGGTCTGTATTTACCTTGGTAACCCCAATCTTAGCACCTAAGTTCCTTGAATGATAGCTATTATTGTTTTGTCCTTCATTTTCGAAGAAGCCCAACAACATCACTTACGCATGAATTGGATTTAAGCAAGGTAGAGTTGCACAAAGTCATCAGCCTCACTTTCTCTTTTGCGTCAGCAAAGGCCAGTGGCAAGACAAAAATTAGGATGACTGGTGATGCCCTAGGATGCAACGGATGACCTTTGCATCTTCCATGTCTGACCAAGCTGTTTCACAGTGCCTGCTTCAGCTGCCTTCATTGTAAGAAATTGTTCTCATCAGCCCATTTCACAGGGGGAGTCTTCACATGTTTAGGGCAGATATCCCCCTAACTCACAGATGGGTTTGTGGTCCATCAGTTATCCTTGACCTGGTTTAAACCGTCTGCCAAGATGGTTTACCAGGATGTGGCCACTTCTTGGACTCGTAAGTGAGAGTTGAGTGCCAGGTGGACACCGAAGGTAGATGAGCCACTTTGGAAAGGGCTCGGCAGCCCTTATATCAAAGGTGCTAGTCTTCCTTAAACACTGAGATAGATAGACAGGCAGGCAGGCAGACAGACAGACAGACAGACAGATAGATAACTGCATTTGTATTCAACTTCAAGGTTTATAAAGCACATACAAATATCACTTCATTTCATTGTATAAAGTAAATACTCGGTAAAAACTGGTCACATGGAATGTCTTCCCTGTGCTGCCCCAAGAGATCAAATGGTCCCTGGGGACGGGGCCTATAGAAGTGAGAGCTGGCCCAAAGGAGAAAGAGGGTGTCGAAGACGTAGAAAGCAGATGAGATAGTCTAGTCAATGACGAGAGCTTTACCAAAGTCATAGAGAAAAGAATATGCAAAGTATGTTCAAGAAACTGGTCAGACTTAGGCTCCTTCCCTGAAGATGGGGAAGGTGGAATACTGAGGTGGAACTAAGATGACTAAATTTATAAATAGAACCCTGGAACACTAGAGGAATATTATCAATTCTAGCTTATTCATAATTAGTGTATTAACACTGACCTGGGCATCCTTGGTCCTAGATTGATGCATATGTGAAGGGCTACAGTCTTTTGTCCTTCTGAGTATATAACAGTGTCAGAACGAATACTGGGGGCTGGGAGGAGGATGAGAAGGATGAGGAGTGTAGGGGTAGAAGGAAAATGGCCAAGATATCTTTGACATTCATCAGGTGAGTTTGTATGCCATTAATAAACTGTAGAAGCTGGTATAAACAGGACAAATTGGCATAGTTTGGGTTTTGTTTTTCATAGGGGCAACTGGGGTTAAGTGACTTGCCCAACGTCACACAGCTAGTAAGTGTTGAGTGTCTGAGGCTGGATTTGAATTCAGGTCCTCCTGACTCCAGGGCCACTGCTCTATTCACTCGCCACCTAGCGGCCCCAATTGGCATAGTCTGTATAATCTACATTAGAAAGTGTGGGAGGTAAGCTTAAACAGATTTATAGGGTTGGTTAGGCTGTTAAGCTTGGCCTTTAGTCTTAGGCAATAGGAATCACTGAAAGTTCTGAGGTGAGAGCTGACAATAAGAAAGCAGTACTTTAGGAAGATGACCGCATACAAGATAATCTAGGGTAAGAATAAGCAGCCAAGGAAGCCCCCTCTGCTTCATGCGGACAGTCTGTGAGCATTTCTGGCCTTTCATCCTCTAAGCAAGAAATACAAAGATCTTTCTATTCACCAGAACCTTCTCCTTCCCCATTTCTACTTAAAGGGATATTTCCAGAACAAGGATCCATTCCCTCCCCGGCGATGGCTTGAAGAATCTTAAGAAACTGAAAGCCAGGTCAGCTTACAACTTTAAAACCCTCCCCAATTTGGAAAAGTTTGCCGAGCTAGTGGAAGCCAACCTCACCTATCCCAGCCACTGTTGTGCCTTTGCAAACTGGAGGCGGCAAGCGTGAGTCATTTCCTTACTTTTCATTCAGTCTTATTTGGCCACTTCTGGAATACAGACAGACCCAGCTAGTCCATCAGGGACAGCTACCCTAAAGCATGACCAGCCTGAATCAGATACTCAACTTTTCTTTCTGATGCCACCACTTAGAACCTCTCACCTTTCTGTCATCTCATCTTCCCTTTTGGGTCTGCTTCTCTCTTGAACTGTCTTCTCACTGTACCCATCACCACATACACAAATACACAAATACACACACACACACACACACACACACACACACACACAACTGAGGCCAACCTTCTCATTCCATGCTAAGCTCAGACTGACCAATGGTCAGGAGGAAAGGGAAGGAGGAACTTTTAGGGGGAAAAAAGGAAGAAAGCCAACAAAAGTGTAGAAAAAACTTAGCAAAAGTTCCCAGAAATCTTTGCCAGATCACTCAGGTCCCTAGCATTTGAAGAACCCTGCATATATATATAGATGTAGATTTATCCTTTTAATCCCAAATCCAGTGTGTTTGCCTGCTCACTGTGGGTTTCAGTTTATTACCATTGGGGATCATTTCTGTGAAAACTAGTATAAAGTCCAAGCACAAATACCCAAACCAACCACATACAGAGCGTTATACACCCAGGCAAATACATGCACAGACATGAATGAAATGTCCTCAAGTCCTGAAGTGTTTTTAAAATGACTTAGAGCTAAGATGAGATCCACTTAGAACGAGGCTGAGGCCCACTTAGATGATTTGCAGATAAAGGGCTGCTTTTCCAAAAGAACCATTAGTATGCATTAAGAGACTATCCTCAGTCAGCCAGTTCTTTGGAGATTAACTCGAGACCAATCACAACTCCTCTCCACAATTAGAATTCATAAGGGCCCAGGCCCAGGCAGAAGGGCTGCCTTTTTCTTATTAGAAATAGAAATTCCTACCAGGGCAAGAAAGATACCAATTAGCCTACAAGTCCCTGAAACTGAAAGCCCCCCCAGAGAAATCTCAAAGGACATTAAGATCACCACAAGAGCAGGTGGCTCAGAGATGTTGGGAGCATTGCCTGGAATGTTGCCAACATTCTGCAAACATGTATTATTTTGTTGCTGCTGCTGGGATGATTCTGGTCTTGTTGTTCAGCTGTTTCAGCTGTGTCTGACTGTTCATGACCCCATTTGAGATTTTCTTAGTAAAACTGCTGGAGGGTTTGCCAGTTCCTTCTCCAGCTCATTTTACAGATGAGGAAACTGAGACAAACAGGGTTAAATTACATGCCCAGGGTCACACCACTAGTAAGTATCTGAGGTCAGATTAAACTCAGGAAGATGAGTCTTCCTGCCTCCAGGCCTAGCACTCTATCCTGTGCCACCTAATTGGTGTTAATTCTGGTCTTAATGCATCACAACAATAGTGCCAGGAGCACTATGATCTTATCAAAGAACTAGACATCTCATGGCCCTAAATGGTCCAGCTTCAGGTTATCTCTTGTTTCCATGAAGCCTTCCCAGCCCAAAATGAGCTCTCCCTTTAAATTCCTCTGGCACTTGTTTATCGTATACATTTAAAATGAGTATATTCATTTCCTATCTATTATGCGTTTGGCTTCTATTATATATTGGTTATTGATTTTCCATAATTAAATTTCACAGTTATTATAGATTTATTGTACTTTGACCGATGTACTATTAAACTTTTGTTTATGTATTATGTCTTGTCTCTCTACATAGATTAGAAGCTCCTTGAGGACAGGGACTATGTGTTTTCATACTATCCCCCATATACATTTATTAGGCACTTTATGGTTTGCAAGTACTTTACATATGTTATCTCATTTGATCCTTGCAACAGCCTTATGAGAGAAATGCTATTATAATCCCCATTTTGAAGATGAGAAAACTGTGACTCAGAAAGGTTAAGCGACTTGCCTAGGGTTACACAGCTACAAAGTGTCCAAGGTGGGCTTTGAAGCCAGGACTTTCAGACTCCAAGCCTATTACTTTTTCCATTGTGCCATAAGTGCTAAAAAGGTGACTGGCCCTGGCTCAAAGAATAGTTCTCTTTGAGCAAAGAGGAAAAGATTTACTTGCTTTCATATTTTTTGGAAGGCAATATTCTCTTCCAGGCCTGCTTCTGGCTCAAAGCTAGTTGTACTTTATTCACAACCCATTCCAAGTACCCTGGGGTACTTGGTTGGAAGCCATTCAATAGTAACCAACGTTAAATAGGTTGTTGTTACTAAATGCAAACTCTGCACCTCTTCCATTTACCTTTGGTTGAGTAATCTCTTGCTGGGAAAGTCTCCAGAGCATTTAACAAAACTCCTCATTGCAGCCAGCAGAGAACCAGAAACCTGGATTATGGACATGATTAATAAAGATGTTACATTCACTTATAGTTTCTACTTCAAAGAAAAGATAACAAGGAGGAGTATGTATGTATGTGCATGTTTTTTCTGTATCATGTATCTTATATTTGGTTACTAATAGAGAGCTTACTGTATTCAGATAAGATTCCCACGTGAGACTTTACCATAAGTTTACCTGCCGTTTGATAACAGAGAGATTATCTTGATATTCTCTATATTTGGCATCCATCTGTCTGGTTAGAGTATTTATCATTTGACTTCAATACAAATCTGTCTTAAAATGTCTCTTCAACATTGACAAATTCGCATGAACGCTTGAGTTAAAATGGAAACCGAAACAGAGAAAATTAATGTGGAAACCTGGAAGGGAATATAACATTGAATCCTGAATAAGTCAACTTCTTATGTGTGAGTTAGTCCTCAGGGACTGCATTTTCCTTCTTGATACTAACTCCTTTCTCCACCCCAACAATTTAGAAGAAAGAAATCATGGTTATGAAGTAGGAAGGAACAGAAGACTAGGGAGAAAAAATGAAAAGGTGAAAGAAAGAAGGGATAGAGAGTACAAAGAAGGAACTGAATAAAGAATGACTCAATATGCTTATCACCTACTACGTAAGATTGTTTTAAAGAAAGTGTTATATTAATAGGAGCACATTTTATGATTTTTCTTATCTAGGCAGGCCAAGGTAGTAGGGAAGTGTAATAGTAATCTGTTTAGCAGGATACTTAG
>CM053581.1:78885733-78917393 GCA_028627135.1 Pseudochirops cupreus
TTAATGGGAAGATATTTGTAGTTCCTGTATCTGAGTGCATGCCACCATGATGGGCAGGGAGGGGGAGAAAATCTGAGACTCAAGGGACTGTGGAACTGAATGTTGTAAACTAAAAGTAAATAAACCAATTTAATTAAAAAAAATAAAATAAAATAACCTCAAAACATGGGAAAAAATTTAAAAAAGATTTGTTTAGTTTTGAAAGCACAGTTTTTAAGACTTTTTAGAAGTCTACTTCTATTCTCCACTTCAGATACTAGCTCATGCTATATAGAATGTTGGTTACATTTCTGACACAAATATTCCGTGTTTTTCCCCTCTAGCATAGCGTGGGTTCTTCCTTCCTTCCTTCCTTCCTTCCTTCCTTCCTTCCTTCCTTCCTTCCTTCCTTCCTTCCTTCTCTCCCTCCCTCCCTCTCTCTCTCTCTCTCTCTCTCTCTCTGTCTCTCTGTCTCTCTCTCTGTCTCTCTCTCTCTCTCTCTCTCTCTCTCTCTCTCTCCATAGGTCCTTCCTCAAAAACAATCCTAATCTAAACATTTGGACCTGCTAAGGTATGATACCATCTGCTATCGAGTGGTGATACCTATTAGCATCCGTAGCTGTTTCCAGTACTTCAGATGATTTTTTCTTCCAATTTAGTTCTCATGTTTTATCTCCAGATACACATTAATCCACACCCTTTGACCTTTATGCAGTGTTTGCTCAGCCTGTGAGAAACCTATTGATTAGGCTCCAAATTACTTCTGAAACTCTCATCTTACTGGGAAACAAATAAAGTTTTATCTTTCTCTTCACGTCACTTTGTGAGTACCACACATAGCTGATAAGTGTCTGAAGCTGGATTTAAACTCTGGTTTTTCTGACTACACGACCAATGAACCACCTAACTGCCTCTATGGAAGTCAAGAAATACATATTTTATACAGAATAAATATAAAGAAAATAAATACAAAGCAGTTAAAAGTGATTTGTGTTTATCTCTTTATATTAATATTTGTGAATATATAGTTTATATTTGTGAAGGAAGTCACTAGCTTTTGGGGGGATGTGAAAAGCTTCATGTAGAAGACATTCGAGTTTCATCTTGAATGAAGAGAGGCATCCTTTGAGGCAGAAGTGAGAAGGGGGTGCTTTTCAGGCATTGCAGTTTGACTAGTGCAAAGACACAAAGACAATAGAGTGTTACATGTGAGGAATGGGGAAGACCACTTTCGCTGGATCATTGAATAGGAGAAGGGGAGTGATGTATAATGAGGATGGTAAACTAGTTTGGGGCAATGGTATGAAGTGCTTTAAAGAATTATATTGGCAAATATCTCAACATAACTGAAAGCAGCAACTGCTTTTGAGAATTGGAATGCTGAAAGGATCCACCCCTCATCTCACATTCTGGAGATTTCAAAACACTCTGTTAACAGCATATTAGCTCATGGAAAGCCTCTTGGTTCTGAGATGGAAAACAGAATAGGAGACAGTAGTTGGTTAAGGGATGGATGCCTTGCTGGGTCAGGAGAGGAAAGAGTTAAAATTTGCTCCCCACCTCATTTAGTAAACTATGTTATAGTCAGTATCACAAATTGGATTTGAACAATTTCTGTTTCTCCCAGCAAAGATGTTATTACAGGTCAATCATTTCCATAAGTGAAAGCACATTTCTGGTGTACACTACACTGACAGATGGTTAGAAGACCTTTCTTTCATGATCCCAGTTGGGATAAAAAGGCAATTTACTATCTATAGAACTGTGGGTAATGGAACAGAATCATTCTCATACAAATAACTCAGTGTTTGAATCTGAACTATCAAATGAATCTGAGCTATAGCCAAATCAATTTGATAAACCATCGGAATAGGATTGTATTGGCTCCAACTCAGCAAGGCAATGTATTAAATATTCCCCACAGATATCAGTTTCCCAAGGAAACAACAATTGCTCCATTTGCTAAGAAAGACTTGAGAATGCAGAAGTCACAAAAACAAAAAAAGTCAAAGCTAGGGACAGAGACTGATCTTTAAGGTCAAGACTTATAGGGCTAGCCAGTTGTCAGCCTAGTAGTGAATGAAATAGATTAAATCTGTCATCTGGTCCGCTAGCCCCACTTTTCTGGGTCCTATTCTTTCAGTGACACTGCTTGTCTACTCTCTCCCCAGGTAGTGTGTTCTCTCTCTCAGATTCCCTTCCCTGCCTCTAAGAAAAACTTGCTTTCAGGAAAGGTTCCATTAAACCAATTTTACCATATTTTCCCAGGCTGCTGGGAGTCAAATTGTTATGTTGAATGGTTGTCAGAGATGCTAGACCTGAACCTAGCACAGGATGATCAGGTCTTTGAGCAGCGGTTTTCAATCTGTGGGTTATGTTCAATTTGTAACAATGAAAATACATCCTGCATATCAGATAGATTCATAACAGTAGCAAAATTACAGTTATGAAGTAGCAACAAAAATAATTTTATGGTTGTGGGTCACACAACATGAAGAACTGTATTAAAGGGTCGCGGCATTAGGAAGGTTGAGAACCACTGCCTTTGAGGGTGGGAGATTGAAAGACCAGGAAGCTGATCACTTCCACAGAACAGATGTACAGAAGGGAAATTTGAGTTCAGATACTGGCCAAAGAATTCAGAAAAGGAAGTTCTGATTTTAAGAGGAAGCTGTAGGGAGAGGACCTGCTGTCTTTTCATTCCCTCCTTTCCCTTTATCCCCAACTTATCGTACCCCATCCATTTCCCGGGGCTTGTTCTATTTCATTTTTCTTTTTAAACAGAACAGTCTCTCTCCACAAGCTTTATCTAAAGTCTTGAGCCTGCTGAGGTGTTAATTAACTTGGGTCTATTTGAGGAAAAGCATGTCAAAATAAGACACCTGGGTCAGTGGAAACTCACTTCTGCAGGTGTTGGGTGAAAGAGCAAGTGTGAAGAATGAGGAGAGATCTTGTGACAGTGAACTGATCTGGGCAGTTGCCAGAAATTCTTGGTTGCTTTTCCCCTTAGATTTATTTTCTGTGCTCTGCTGCTATGCTCTTTGATAGGAGAGGACATCCAGAGAGTTGTCACATATATGATCAATAATTACAGAATTTTTAAAAATAAATAAATAAATAAAAATTAATTAAAAAAAAATTTCCAAAAAAAAAAAATCACAGAATTTCGTTGTCTAAAGTGATGCGAGAGAGCATCTCATCCAACTTGTGCCTGACTAAGAATTCCTCCTAAGACGTGTCCACTTGGTCACTCAGCCTCCACTTGAATCATCTGCAGTTAGAGAGAACTCACTAGATCCTGATATAGTTCATTTCACCTTGGGGAAGTTCTAACTAGAAGGAAGTTTTTCTTGAGCCCACATCTGCTTCTCAACAACTTCTACCCACTAATCATTCTGCTTCTGGTGCCCACCCAGAATAAGTGGGCAATTCTTCTAGATCTGATCTTGTCTCCCATTGTCCCCACTCAATAAACTCCAGTGACTTCCTATTGCCTCTAACAGTAAATACAAAGTTCTCTGTTTGGCATTCAAAGCATATCCATCATAATGTAGCCCCCTACTATCTTTCTAGTCATCTTACATCTTCATCTCTGACATACAGTCTTTGATCTAATGACACTGACTTCTGGTTGTTCCATGAACAAGACATTCCATCTCTTTTCTCTGGGCATTTTTTCTGACTTTCCTCCCATGCTTGGAACGTTATCCCTCCTCCATTCCAACATTGACCTCTTCCAGTGCCTTTAAGTACAGGAAGCCTTTTCCAACCCTTCTTAATTCTAGTGCCTTCTCTGTTAATGATTTCCTATTTATCTTGTATATAAATTGCTTTGCATATATTTGTTTGCATGCTGTCTCCCCCATTAGATTGTAAGCTCCTTGAGGGCAAGGACTGTCTTTTGCCTCTTTTTGTATCCTCAGGGCTTAGCATAATGCCTAACACATGGTGGGCATTTAATGTTTATTGATTGATTCTAGATGATACCTTTCAGATGCTTAAAGGCAACCCATCCAGTCTTTTAGTCTTCTCTTCTCACAGTTAAACATGTCCAGTTTCTTTATTTGAACCTCTTATGCAGGAAATCTTTAGGATCATCATCATCCTGGAAGATTGCATCAGTTTTGGTACTCACACTTCATCAGTTCCCTCAGCTGGGTTCTGTCTTCTTTGTCCTCTGTTTTCTGATAGTAAGACTAGGGCAGTGGTTCTCAAACTTCCTAATGCCGTGACCCTTTAATACAGTTCCTCATGTTGTGGTGACCCCCAACCATAAAAATATTTTCATTGCTACTTCATAACTGTAATTTTGCTACTGTTATGAATCATAATGTAAATATCTGATATGCAGGATGTATTTTCATTGTTACAAATTGAACATAACCCACAGGTTGAGAACTGCTGGACTAGAGGGTAGAGCAGAGAACTCCTCCCAAAGTGTCCTTTTACAGTTCACAGTCCAACTTTTTCCTCCTAGCTCCACTTCTGGATTTGACGCCACTGTAATTATCTAACTCCCTTTGCCCCATCTCACTGAGAACTTCTTTGTACCCCCTCTCTTTCCCCCCTCATCTTGCAAACTTGCTTTTGGGTATTACTTTTCTCCACTTGATTAGAAGCTTCTTGAGACCATGGACTGTCTTCTTCTGATTTGTATTCCCAGAGCTTAGCAGACTGCCTGGCACACAGGCATTTAATAAATGTTTATTGAATTGAATTATATCGTGAGAGCTGGTCCTTCCACCATCTTAATTGCCTCCTTGTAGATGTGCTCTAGCTTAAGTGGTGCTGAGTATTCCTTCATGCTATGATGAAAATAAAGTATGAAAGTCATTTTGAAAATAATAATAATAATGAGAGGCAGCCAGATATCACAATGGATAGAGCACTGGGTCTGGAGTCAGACAGACCTGAGTTGAAATTCAGTCTCAGATAACTTACTAATTGCTAAATTACTAAATAATAATCACAGACCAATGTATGATCCTGAGCAACTCACTTGACTTCTCACTGTCCTAGTTTCCTCATCTGTAAAAGACAGTAATAGGACCTACTTTCTACTGTTATGAGAAGATTTTGAGATATTTATAAGTCATTTTGCAAACCTTAAAGCACCATGTCAGGCATAGCTATTTTTTTTATTGTATAGCATGTTGAATTTTGTAAGCAAAATGCTTTAAAAATATTATCTCATTTTACTCCTCACAACAACCATCTAGCTGTCTCTGTCACCAATAACACTATCATGTCCCTTATTTGGACACATGATTTTCAATGTAGCCTAGGAGAGTATTTGCCTTTTTAACTCTCATACAATGTTGCTTTCTATCCTCTTCCCTCCCAAAGGAGCTCTGATCTAGTGCTAACTCCCTATCCTGCATTTGTGAAACGGATTTTTTTTAAACCTAAGTGTAGAATTTCTTCATATTTGTTCCTTCATATTTGTTATGAAGCTTTATCATTGCTCTAAATTAGAGAGATCTATCTTGATACTTATTTTACCACTGAGTATACAAACTGTCCCTCTCAGCTTTGTAATATCTTTAAACAGGTCTAAAATTTGGGCAGACCAAACACTGAAGGAAAATCATGCGATGACAACATGAATGCCTACAGGTTCTTCTAATTGCTGTTCACTTGGGGCTTCCTTCCCTCTCCATTCTCTTTTTCAACTTTGACAACTTGCTAATCCTAACCAAAGACCATATTCATTTCAGGCACAAAAGAAGGCACTGACTGACATTGGCCTTGGACTTTATGGTCTATCTGGCTTATTGACTCCCAACTCTTTGTCTATTGACTAGAGATCTTATTGCTATTCCTGAGTTTGAGTCTAAATATTTCCTTTTTTGTTTTAGGTGAAAGGAGATTTTGAACTTTCATCATCAGATTTTAATTTTAATGGTCCCATTTTTGTTGCCACAGGCAGATTCCGAGGCCCCTGGGCTCACACATGAATTTAAGACATCTAAGTAATAAATGACATATTTAATAAACTGCAATTTGTCCAGGCTTTGTTATTTCTATTTCCTGAATTGTCTGGAGTTTTTCTTCTTTAAAATGCCCATAAATATTTCTGCCACTCTGACCTTTTCTGTTACGAAGTTAGATATTTTCTAACTCTCAATGGACAGAGGGTGTTTAAGGCAATCTTTGCACGTTATTTCAAATGTACCTTCAATCTATGATATTTACATTCTGAAAGACTGAAGGAAGTTAAAAGCCAACAGAAAAGCAGAAGCTCCAAACTTTTCTTTTTCAGTTGGTTGGTAGCCAGTAAGAATGAGTACTCCTTAGACCTGGCTACTTCCAGAGGATGAATGAAGGAATGAAGGAATGAATAGAAAAGTACTTATTAAGCCTGTATACTATGTGTAAAGCACTGTACTAATTATTGGGGATTCAAATGGAAAATAAAGACAGTCCCTACACCCAAGGAGCTCACATTCTAATAGAGGGTGATGCATATAAAGGGGAAAACCCTGCGATCCTAAGGGTAGAGTGACTGAGTAGAATGTAATTCATTTTCTTTAGTATTATTTTCCTTGATAAAAACCACTTCAGATGTTGAGCCATTTGGCAGTGTTAAAGACTTTGGAACTGAGAATGTCCTTGCCTGAATCTTCAGTAGCTATGGATGCCGAAGAGGTGGGGGCTATATCATCTGCGGAGGTAGCTGTCAGGTCACATCTCCATAAGGATTGATTTCTTGGATGAGGATTATAGCACCCAGTCAGGAAGCAGGGCTGGTGGCCTAGGGGGTGCTGTTATTCATGGGACTCTTAGGCTGAGGATACTTGACTATCTCCACCTGGTTTTGAGGGCAAGTGGTAGTCAAAGTTTAACATTCCTGGCCCACACTGCTTTCTGTTTCCCAATCAGGGTACCTTGCTACTTTAGTTATGCTGGTTACCTGCCCTGTCAGTATTTGGTATTGATCATGGCAAAGATGTGAAGCCACTTCTTCAGAGAGACTGTTGCCCCTGAATGATGACTGTGAGGTTTAGCCTGGAAGGAGAGCTGATAGTCCTAGGAGGAATTCCTATTTTGGTGGCTCTTAGGCTTGGGGTACTGGACTATTTCTACTAAAGTTTGAGGGTAGGTAGGGGCCAAGGTGGTAGCAGTGGTAGGTACCACCTGGCATATGGAACCTTTGGTCTTTCCTCAGAGTGCCTTATTGCTTCAGCTAGGCTGACTTTACACCATTGGTAGAAGGTGAACTGGGTTGGCAGCCCAAGAACCTACTGTCCTAGGATCCATTGACAGGTGGTAACTGTGAATGCCTAGTACCATGAACCATCTGAGAAAACAATATTTTAGCTTTCCATTATTACCAAATTACTACTACCAGTTAGGTGGGAATTGTCCCTGCCCTTCTATCTATGTCTACTTTTATCATTACTGGACCTGAGAAGGTAGGGTCCTAATGCTGGCCTCGTCTGTGAGGGAGTTTGGAAGTCATTCAATCTGGAATCTACTGCAACATTTGAAAGCAGCTTGTCCTGTGCTTTGGGGCATAGAGTTATCTGAGACAAACATGAACATCTCAAAACCATCTATCACATAGATGCCAGTTTTCTTGCCCATAGGACATCATACAAAACTAGGGGTTTCATATAGCATGTTGCTTATGACCAGGTACCCATCCAGGACCAAGGCCTTAGAGCTCTTCATCTGTCTCCTTATTTCCTGGTGAAAGCTCATGGAAACTGCGCCTTTCCTGAAGATACTCCATCTCTGGCTATTCTTTCTGGCTCTGCTTGCTCCCTCTCTTATGTCTCTTTAATCAGTGGGGACAGTGGGGTAGTTGGCATACTCTTGATTCCCTGTCTCCACATCTAGACTTTCTTTCTTCCTTCATCATCACCCAGAAACCCCTTCTCCTTTGAGGTTCATTCTAACAGTTCATATCATTCAGCCCAGATCCTTGTTGCTGATGTCTACTGACTTAAAAGTCATTTGCACCCTTTTCTCAGTAAGTTCAGTGCTGTGCTCATAGCCTTTCTATCTCAATCACTGACTCTCATACCTGGATCAAGATATATGTTGATGCCCCCTTGAACATCTTGTTTTCTCATCAACTCCCTCAACTCTTATAACCTAGAGCTTCACTCCATCTGTCTCTGCCACTCAAAAGGATGACCATAGTCTAAATCTTAGCACAGTGCTACCTCCATGGTTTTGAACTCAGAAATTCTTTCTGACTACAATTTCCCTTCAGGTGTGGTCAAAAGAGTTCTAGATTTAGAGGCCAAAGACCTGGGTTCAATACCAGCCTCTCTAGTTGACAGCTTTGTGACACTGGGCCAGTCACAAAACCTAGGCCTCAATTTACTTCAATATGAAATTTCAGATTTAGACTAGATGACACCCAAGGTACCTTTCAGATCTGAGTTTCTGATCCTATCTAGATAATACTATGATCTGTCGACATTTCCCTCTCTACCTAAACTTATTCTTTGTTCCTACTACAACCTCCAGTTATGGTATCATAGATCTAGGGCTGGAAGGAACCTTAGACAGTATCTAATATATTTTGCAGATGAGGAAACTGTTAAATAACTTATTTGCCCAAGGTAATATAGGAAGTAAATGGAAGAGCCAGGATTTGGACTCAGTCATAGGACTCCATGTTCAGCATTCTCTGTTGAACCACACTGCCTCATTACTCTGTATTCCATCAGACTCTTAACCCTGCTCTGGACTCACTTTCCTCTCTTTATGGTCTTAATTCTGTATGAGGCCAGTTTTACTATATACAATTGTCTTCCACCGGTGATCCCCTACTCTCTTGTACAACTGCATGGTGTTCATAACCTGCCCATCTTCAAGTCTAGTTTACCCCTACCATTTGCCTCTCTATTCATGCTCCTAAGCTGCTAAATACTTATGTAGGGTCCCATCATGCTCACTGGGCTCCTGACTACTGCATAAAAAAAGCTTTTCTTCCTCTTTGATTGACTTTCTATCCCATTGTCCTCTGTGACTTTTCCAAACATTCCTTTCTCTCTTCAAAGTCCCCCATTGTCTTTCCACCCATTCTATTCATTAGATATAGTTGTCTCTTATTCTACTTAGAAAATAAGGCCATCAGTGGTGAATTCTCTCTTTTCCTCCATTCCACACCTCAAAATGTCTCTAAAGCTTGTCTTTCCCTGTGATTTTACTCTTGTTGGTGAAGAATGTGTCCCTTCTCCTTACTAATGCCAACACTTAACACTCATGCCCCCAGTCTTCTCTTCTCCCATCTTTCTAGTTGCTTGATCCATTGCTCAGTCCATCTGTCCCCCATCTTCAATCTGTCCCTACTGATTGACTCTTCCCTAGCTGCATACAGACTTGTTTAGGTCTGTCTCATCCTTAAAAAACATCCTCACTTGACCTTGACATTCCTTTAAGTCATCGTACTATATCTCTTTTTCCTTTCATTTTTATGTGTTTTTATCTATTCACTTTATCTTTATGCTATTGTTACTAATATGTATTGTTCAGTCATTTAGTCATGTCCAACTCTTTGTGACCCCATGGACCAAAAACCATGGGATTTTCTTGGCAAAGATGGAGTGGTTTGCCATTTCCTTCTCCAATTTTATGCAGGCAGCAGTTAAGTGCCCAGGGTCACACAGTTAGTAAGCGTCTGGGATCAGATCTGAACTCTGGTGTTTCTGCCTCCAGGCCCAATGCTCTATCCACTGTGCCACCTAGTTGCCTCAATTTATTCTATATCTACTTATATATGTATCTGATCTCTCTCCTCATTAGATATAAACTCCTTGTGATTAGGGATTGTCTCATTACTTGTACTCTTTTTTTGTGTGTGTGTGCTTTTCCAAGGGCAATTGGGGTTAGTGACTTGCCCAAAGTCACACAGCTAGTAAGTGTCAAGTGTCTGAGGCCAGATTTGAACTCAGGTCCTCCCGAGTCCAGAGCCGGTGCTGTACTTACTGTGCCACCTAGCTGCCCCTCATTATTTGTACTCTTAACACTAGCACTGAGCATAGCGTCTGGCATAAAGTAGGCATTTTATGATAGTAGTAATAATGGTAGCTAACATTCATACAGCACTTGCTATGTGTGGCACTGGACTAAGCACTTTAAAATTATTCATTTGATCCTTATAGCAACCCGGGGAAGTAGGTGTTATTATTATCCCCATAGAGTCATACAAGCTAGTAAGTGTCTGAGGCTGGATTTGAACTCAGGTCTTCCTGACTCCAGGCCTGGTGCTTTATCCACTATGCCACCTAGCTACCCCTCCAACATAAAAAGATAATAACAATATAGTAACAATAACACAGCAATGAGTTCAAAACCAGCCTCAGACATTTAACTAGGGGTGGGACTCTGGATAAATTACTTAATCACTAAATGCCTCAGTTTCCTCAATTGTAAAATGGTGCTAAAATAGTAACTATCTCATAGGGTTGTTGTGAGAATCAAATGAAATCAAATAAGATCATATCTGTAAAGTGCTTAACACAGTGCTTGGCACACTACCCCCTTCCCTCATCTTTCTACAGCTCAGATCTGACCATGACCATATTACTCCCCTGTCCAGTAACGTTCAGGATTATTGGCTGCAGGATAAAATGGATAATGGTTGGCTTGAAATTTTTATATCACCTTCTCCCCAAGCCCCAACCAGCCTCCCACCTATTCCTTTTTGACCTTCACAGTCTTGACCCTAACCCTAACTCTATTTTCACTCTCATGAACTTTAGGCTCCAGCCATTTTCGCCTCACCCATAAAATGGGGCTAATAATAACACTTATCTCTCAGGGTTGTCATAAGGGTCAAATGAGATAGTAATTTTAGCGGGCTTAGTCTAGTGCCTGGCACGTAGCAAGTACTTCTCAGAAATCCTTACCTTCTTTCAGGTCTCAACTCAAATGCCACCTCCCCTGTAAGGTCTTCCCTGATCCTTACAGTTAGCATTTTCTCCTTCTTTAATTTTCTTTGTACTATACACGCTTGTTCACATGTTGTGTTTCCCCAGAAGAATCTAAGTTCTCTGAGGCAAGGGGCTAGTTATTTTCCCTTATGTTTCTTGTACCTAGTATAGTGTCTTGCTTAAATTATTCCCAGGTACTTAAGAAGTGATTGTTGAATTAATTGTATTATCCACATTAAGGCATATATAGATAACTGATGAGGTTTAATGAAATGGGGAATGAGAATTTTAGCTCCTTTATAAAAAGCTGACTCTCTAGTATTACCCAGAGAGGCTTTGTTGTACTAATGTAGCCTCTTGCAGACCTATTGGGGACTTTCTCCCCTTCTGGCCATGACCTGATGACTGTCATGCCAAAAGCTCTAGTTACAATTCTTTCTCTAACTCTCTATTACCTTTCCTTGTCTCACTTCCCACCTTGGAAATGTCAGAAGGGACAATTTATATCCTAGTGTCCTTGTCTTTCTGTCCCCGTCTAACAAGCCACATTCCCTTTTGCAGATTAAAATGCAGTTGAATGTCTGATTGAATTTTTCTAGCCCTCTAGCATCTTCCCCTCCCCAACACCTGTAGCTGCTTCTGATTGGGAAAGAAGCCTATTCAAAGCCATTGGGACCATCATCAACTCTGATCTGAGCTACACAGAATTAACAGGCTACTCCTTTAACAGGGACAAAATAAGCTGCCTTTTTCTGTCTTTAAAAGTCATGAAGGATAAGCTCTTGAAGTCTGGCTACCTTGTGGTTTCTAATGAATTAATTGTATTGTTTATTCTTCCTAGTTCAAGGCAGACTCCATGTCAAATACATTCTACATTATGGAACTCAACTTTTGTTAAATGCTTTCAAATTGAGGAGTATAGATATACTTATTAAAGCAGTTCAGCATAGAAAGTGATCATTGAGGTCTAGATCAATCAGTCAATTAACAAGAATTTATTAAGCACTAATCTAGCTAAGTGGCACAGTGGATAGAGTGTTGGTCTTGGAATCAAGGAGACCTGAGTTCAAGTCCCACCTTAGACAACTGCTTTCAGCCTCAATTTCCTACTCTGTAAAGTGGGGATAATAGTAGCACCTACCTCAACGTGTTGTTGTGAAGATCAGACAGCTTGCTCCTTTTCCGCACACTCTGAGCATTCCAATGACTGTCCCCCATGCCTGGAATGCTCTCCCTCTTCATCCATGCCTCCTAACTTCCCTGGCTTCCCTTAAATCTCATTCTGTAAGAAGTCCTTCTTAGCTGCTCCTTAATCAAAGCGCCTCGCCTCTAAGACTGCTCCTAAATTATTCTGTATATATCATATTTGTACATAATAGTTTACATGTTGTTTTCTTGAGAACGGTGACTGGTTTTTGTTTCTGTTTTTACACTTCTATGTATCCATAGCACTTAGCTCGGTGCCTGGTGGGTAATAAGTGTACGCACAATATTATGCTTAATAGAAGCTAGCCGACTGACTGAAAGTGCTTCTAAACCTTAAAATGTAAACAAATGTTCTGTATCATTGTCATCATCATCATCATCATCATCATTATTGTTATTTTTATGGTTAACTGCTATGTGCCAGGTACTCATCTTCCTGAGTTCAAATCTGACCTTACACTTTTACTAACTGTGTGACCCTGGGCAAGTCACTTAACCTTGTTTGCCTCAGTTTTCTCATTTGAAGAAATGGGAAACCACTCTAGTATCTTTGCCAAGAAAACCCCAAATAGGGTCACAAAGAATTGGACACAAGTGAAAAACAACTGACCACCACCAACAATATATGTATATTTGTGTCTCTCTCTCTATCACTTATCTACCACACATATGTATGTATGTGTGTAATTTACACACATGTATGCATACTATACACATGTACACAGTTCTTCAGGACTTGCATAAGATTTGGGACAGACTCAAATTATTCCCAGAAGCCTTTGTAGAGGCTTTGTGCAGTGTAGTAAACATTGACCTTTGATGGCGTTCTCCATCTCAGAACTAATGAACAAGGGGGAAATGGTAACTACTTACAGAATGACTGGTCCATTGGCTCCTTGGAAAATGTCATTAGGTAAGTCTTCCAGGTTAACATTGTCACTAAGGTTCCTGCAGAGGGTTGAGCAGACAAAAAGGGGATCAGATGAATATCAATAAATAACATTGGCCTGAAGAACCATTTCCCTCTAAGTGATCTGTAAGACCAGGTAAGCCTACTCACAGCTCATCCAGTTGGGTTCCATTGAATGCCTGGTTCTGTATCTCTTGAATCCCATTCTTATTTAGCCATCTGCAAGAAAGCAAGCATTTAAAAACCAATAATGAGATTCCTCCTATTCACAGGCCTTTCAAGGGAGACAGAGGCTTCAGACTTGTAAGCATCAGGGACAAGATCAGACGCTGCAATTAGAGGCATAAATAAAAAGATGCCCTTAAGTGCAGCAGCTTTGGAAGAGCAGATGGCATTTGTAAGGTGGTGGGCACTGTTGTTCTGGCTCTATTGTATTATACATGCAGAGGGCGTGCTTGCCATATGAGGTGCTGAGAGACATCCTTGTCAGTCCTGTGGTGCTTACATCACATAGCCATTGACTTAGAGCATTGAGGAGATGATGAAAAATTATTTTGCTTCTATTTTCCCTCACTGCCTCATTCCTTTCACCCATGATAAAGCCAGGCAACGGTACTATCAGTGGGGAAAAGGAAGAATAATTTAATTAAACTGTCAGACGAGCTACAAGTTCCCCTTCTTCCTCCTACCCTCTAGTCCTCAGCTAAAAGCCCTGCTTTTTGGGGCTCTGAAGGAGAGACTCTGGGTTAAGGCAAGAGAAGAAGTGAGATCAATTTACATAATAGGGGGAAGTGAGGATGGGTGGTTTGGGGGGAGGATGAGGAGAGGTAGGAATACATTGACTGTACTAACAAGATGAGCCTGAGCTTTGTAGGGAAGGGTCACTCAGGGCGTCTGGGCCACCACTACCATACCTCTCTGCATCTAGGCTGATCTGAAAATGAGCTGCAAATATCAGGACTTAGACTATTCTAAATATCCTCTTTGTCTCAATCCTGTTCCCCTTGTTCAATCATCAGTTCCTTCTCCCAATTAAGCTTTATTGATCAATAAAATAAAATGTTTAAAGGATGACCCTCAAAAAGCACATTTGTTTTCAAGGAGCTGCCTTTTCCCTGGGCTACTCTAAGTGGTCAGAAATGCTGAAAATCAGTGTGACCCTGGGCAAGTCACTTAACCCCAATTGCCTCTCCCCCTCAAAAAAGAAAAAAGAAATGCTGAAAATCAAGGGAATCTCTCTTCTGGGCCTATTAAGAGAGATAGGATACTGTGGCAGAAACAATCACTGTGGCAGAAACAATCATAGATTCAATGCTAAATGGTACAGCCCCACTAGCTTCCTAAGATGGCATCTTCAAATGGAGGAATTTAGGGAGCTGTTTCCAAGAAAATTGGGTTGACTGGAGCATACTTGGACATTCTGTAGCTGGTTCCAGTTAGTCTACCCTGTTGGGAAGAGTCTTGTTCCACTGGATACATATATGGAACTGTGATCTTCATAAGGACCTGAGACAGCACTGGCCATGCTTCTCTTTGCTGTTTTCACCTCTGGGGAAGGAGATTGCACCTTCATTCACAAGGTCTGGTAAGACCCATCAATTAAGAGAAAGATCCATGGGGTAGCTAGGTGGCACAGTGAATAGAGTAAGAGCCCTGGACTCAGGAGGACCTGAGTTCAAATCCGGCCCCAGATACTAGACACATTTACTAGCTGTGTGACCTTGGGCAAGTCACTTAACCCCAACTGCCTTGCTTTCGCCCCTCAAAGAAACAAAAGGAAGAGCCATGAGATCTTCCTTTCCTCAAGCTATATGTACCACCCCCCCAAAAAAACACAACAAAAAATGAAAAACAAAAAACTAGATGACCTTGGATTTTTCTCAATTCTTTTCTATTCTAGTTTCAGAGGCTAGAGTTTCAAAGACTGGGAATGTGAGCCACAAGAATCCAGAAATTCAGTAATTTAGATTGAGTGTTTTAGTCAGCCCTTCACCAATGCTCTGAGAAACAAGTAGCAATTCTCTGAAATGAAATTTAGAAATCCAACCCAGAAGAAGATGGTATCCTGCCTTTGGCCATGAACTTGGTAGAATCAATGCTTTGCAGGATCTGAGATAGGTTTCAAAAGGGATCCATTCCCCCTTCTAGCTAATGAGGACATGTAGGGGAAGATTATGCTCCTGAGGTGTTGGAGAACATGTATAGGGTGGCTAGGTGGCGCAGTGAATAGAGCATGGGCCCTGGAGTCAGGAGGACCTGAGTTCAAATCTGCCCTCAGACACTTGACACACATTAACTGAGTGACTTCGGGCAAGTCACTTAACCCCAATTGCCCTCCAAAAGGCAAAAGAGAAAAGAAAAAGAGAACATGTATATATGTCTATTAGTAAGATATCTTTGAAGCAAATATTCCTTTGCAAAAATTATGTGAGGTTAAGTGCACAAATGGAATTTATGTACTAGTTGCTAGTGGGGGAACACAGCTGATGATGATTCAAGCCATTGAAAAATAAAATCCCCCAATCCATTTTGGATGTAGAGGGAGATCTAATAGGCCAGACCCTGAGAGAGTAGAGCCAGAGTATAGCATGTCACATACAGATGAGGAAACTGAGACCATGGTCATGACAAAGGGACAACTTCTACCCAAGTTCTTACATCTAAAACCCAGGGCATTTTCTGTTGTATCATGGTATTTTTAACTGAATTGGGATGGGAGCTGCTTATTACTCATTACATATCATTTCCTTTCCCTAGGTTTCAGTTCTTTCCTCTGTAAAATGTGGAGGTTGGGCTAGATTTCTAAAGACTATTCCTGATCTAAATTATACTATGGCCATTAGAGTCCTTGGGGATAGGGGGAGCAGTGGAAAGAGTATTATATTTGGAAACAGTGGAACTGAGTTCAGATTCTGACCCTAACACTTACCACTTATGTTACCTTGAATAAATCACTTCACCTCCTTTGGATTCAGTTTCTTCTTCAGTACAAAGAAATAGATAAGCTGACCTATTAAGGCCCTTTTCAGTTCTAAACTTATTATCCTTTGATCCTGAAGAGTAAGGTGAAGGTAAGTGGAACCTAAACAGAAACTCGCTAACTAAGATTTTAAAGAAATCTTTGAACATTTTGAAAGTAAATTATTGAGTTTCTATTCCATCCTAAAAGATGGAAAAACCAGAAGCAGGGTGCAACTTATTTTCTGAGACATTCTGGCAAATTAGCTAGTTTGCCCCTCCAAAAGGAGTCAGATACTCCCTAGAGTGTAAATTAGTCATTAGCTCTTTCAAACCACTAGAGCAGAAAAGCAATAACTTGCTAAAATATACCACCATGACCTAAGAATGTTACAACCAGGGAGCACTTTACGGCTCAGGAGACTGAATTAGTGGCCTACACCAAGTCTTTGTTGCCACATGGCTGTCATTGACCCAACAGTATACCAGTATTTTTTTTTTTAATGAGAAGTAGCTCTCTAAATGTGCCTATCTTTACCCAAGATGAGATTGCTTTGCAGGAAAACCTGCCTTATGATATCTTTTAGGGATGGAGGTGATCTAGAAAGTAGACTGAAAGTGAGACCATTCTGCTAGAATACTTTTTCCAATCTCTAGAGACTTCCTAGGAGGATTTAAATCCCTTAGCTCAGCATTCCTTGGGACTCTGGGGGCTAATCTTCACCTTTCCCCATATAGGATCTCCCACTGGGAAAATTATCACTTCCTTTGAGTTTTTATCTCCCGTTAGTTTCTCCTCTTCCTAAACTGGGATCAAAAACAACTGTGATTGTATTTGTGACCAGATTGGCCTTGTCAAAAGGCTATAACATAACAAATACCATTATGGAAAAAGATGAAGTTTTAGGGATGCAAGGATAGAAACTTATTCAGGTCCTTTCAAGGAAATTGTAATCCAATAGGAGGGACAGGATAGGTGCACAAATAAATTATATCTAAAAGTCAAATGTGACAAGAGTAAAGTAGAGGTCTTGTCAAAGTGCTATGAAGATTTTGAGGATGGAGAGATTATTTTCAATAGAGTGTGTGTGTGTGTGGGGGGAGGACTCAGAAAGGTTCCATAAAAAAGGTGGTGCCTGAGCTTGGCATTGAAGAGAGAAAAGGATTTGAATGGGAAGTTGAAGAAACTGAGGCAGACAGAATTTAAGTAATTTGCCCAGGGTTACACAGTTAGTGAGTATCTTAGGACAAATTTGAACTCTGGTTTGTACTCTTTGCTCAAAGGCATGATTATACAATGAAATGTGGAATTTCAGAAACTGTAAGTAAAGTAGATCATTTTGTTTGGAACATAGAAGAGAGAGAAAGGGATTGAGGGGATCATATGGAGGTTTAAAAAGCTGGATGAAAGACATTGTGGAAAGATTTAAATGCCAGGCTGACAGGGCTGTATTTATTTTATCCTAGAAGTAATAGAGAGCCATTAAAGATTTTAGAGGACATATTTAGTCCTGTGTCTTTTGAATAATAATTTGTCAATTTGGAAAATGGATTTGACAGGGAAGTGATTGGGAAACAGAGAGACCCATTAGGCTACTGCAATAGTCCAGGATAAAGTCTACTACCTACACCTTAGTTCTATTTTATTGTTAGTTTCCTAAAAGTCACTGGAACCTTGGGTTTTAAAACAGAGATAGAAAATAGCTTCCTCACTAGTATAATTACAAAGTCCAGGCTCTGATCATACATTTTTAGACAGCCTCATCATTCTCCCAAATATCCTTCCTGAACTCCTAGGTGAGCGTCTTCCTTTCATAGATTCCAAGGACTCTAGAGACTGTTTAGGTTGCAGCTGCTCCATGGTCCCAGGGATCCATAAGCAGCAGGTTATTTACAAATCTGGCCCTGGCATAGTGGATTAGAAGGTGCCTTGTTATTAACACCATTGGAAAGACAATGCATTTTTAAAACTAAACCAAAAAAAAAAATTCAGAGAACAGAGCCAGCTCATTCAAAAACATGATTGTTCCAGGAAAAGAAGTCGCTTTTGTTCTCAGCAAGACGGCCCAACAGTAGCTGGCCTGTATTATTGTGAGAACACATTGCCATATCTTTCCAGACCAGCCTTTCACCCAGTTTTCCTGTCCAGAACATGAACATCTTTCCCTGCAATGGCTGGCTTTATGGAGGCATGAGTTATTCTGTCTTTTCAACAGATGTTGCATCACAGGAGACCATCATTCAAAGAGCAATTTTAAATACTTGACTTATGCCACAGAATTATAAATTATTAACATGACTCCATGTTGTGATTCTGATATGTAAAGATGGGGAATGAGGGAGATTCATGGAGCAAGAAAATGATTTCAGTGGCTGGATGCCAAAGTTACAAGTCAGAAAGATGCATTTATTACTGAGGAGAGATTGTAGTATTAAAAAACATGTGATATATTTGGTTTTTAAAAAACTTACAGGATCACACTTTCAGAACTCAGTCCTGCAAAAGAATTTCTTTCAATTGTTCGGATATTGATGTTGTCTTGAATGTCTCTAAAGAAGAAAAAGGAAAAATTTCAGAAGTTTTTGACTGTAGAGGTTATTTATCCTCCTTGTAGTAATCTGGTTAAAAAAAAGGTTCTGAGCATTTTGGTCTGAGGTCAAGCTCATTTTTCAATCATGTGTCTGTAGTAAAGGAGGATGAATTGAACATTTGGAAATGACAGCTTGCAATTTATCTGTAGGGTGGCTTCTTCTTATCCATGAACTTACAGGAACCTTCTATCACTGCCTTTTGAGGATTTTTCTCAGCTGATTTCCCCATGTAAAGTTCTTTCTAGCAAACAAGGGTTTATCATTGCCATCTCCACAGCTGGTCTCTGTGCAGTTTGGCAAATGTGCTTGTGCATCCTGCCATCTGGCAGCATTGGCCCTTTAAGAAGCTAGAAGAGGAGGCTGCTGAAAAGAGACTCTCTTCCAGGGAATAGGCCAAGCCTGGCAAATCATGGACCATTTAGTTGCTAGTTCCTGGCTTTCTTTTGGCTTCTCATGACACAGCTATGCTGTTCTAGCTGCCTTGGTCTGGTGTCTGACACAGACCTTGAGTCAACCCTCACCCTGTTACTCTCATTTTGGGGCTTCACTACTTACAACTCCCCTCTTAACTTTTAGTTTAGATTTTGACCACTAACCATACTAATTTTTTCTCTGCCTTTAATATTCATCTGCTTTTCCTCTATTCTTCAACTATCTTTCAGTTGATTTCTTCCCAATTCTCAGAACCATTTTTCCATCTATTTTTCTTTTGCTGGATATGAGGCTGCAGAATTTCTCATTATTATTTTTTTTGTTTGCCTTTCAAATTTATTTATTTTTAACATATATTTTAAAAAAAATTTTGTCTTCTGAATTCTCTCCCTCCCTCACACTAATGATCAATAGAGAAGTAAAGAAATGTGATATCAATTATACATGTGAAATTATGTAAGACATATTTCTATATTAACCATTTTCCAAAAAAGCAAGAAAAAACAGTGAAAAATTATGCTTCAGTGTGCATTCAGCCTCCATCAATTTTTTCATCATGGGTTCTTCAGAATTGTCTTGGATCATTGTATTGATCAGAGTAGCTAAGTCATTTGCAGTTGATCATAGGACAATATTGTTGTTACTGTATATGTTGTTTTTCTGGTTCTGCTCACTTCACTTTGTGTCAGTTCATCTAAGTCTTCTCAAGTTTTTCTGAAATCACCCAGTTCACCATTTCTTATAGCATATAATAGTACTCCATCACAGTCATATACCATAACTTGTTCAGCCATTCCCCAATTGATGGGCATCTCCTCAATTTCCAATGCTTTGCCACCACAAATGGAGTTGCTATAAATATTTTGTACATATAGGTCCCTTTCCTTTTTTTTTTGATCTCTTTGGGATACAGACTTAAGAGTGGCATTGCTGGTTCAAATGGTATACATAGTTTTATAGCTTTTTGGGTATAGTTCTAAATTGTTTCCCAGAGTAGTTGAATCAAATCACAACTTCACCAGCAGTGAATTAGTATCCCAACTTATCCACATCCTTTCCAACATTTGGCATTTCCCTTTATGTCATATTGGTCAATGTGATAGGTCAGAAGTGATTTAGAAGACTTTTTTTTATCTGACTACAGGTAGCTTTGATTTCTTCTTCTGAAAACTGCCTATTCCTATCCTTTGACCACTTATCACTGAGAAAATGACTCAGTTCTCTATATATTTGAGAAACGAGGCTTTTGTCAGAGAAACTTGTCAGAGAAACCCACTCCCATCCCATTTCCTGCTTTTCTTCTAATTTTGACTGCAATGTTGCTGTTTGTACAAAACTTTCTAAATTTAATGTAATGAAAGTTATCCATTTTTCTTCCCATGATCCTTGCTATCTCTTGTTTGGTTGTAAACTTTTCCCTTATCCATAGATCAGGCAAGTAAAATTTTTCATGCTCCCTTAATTTCTTATGATATTCTTTATGTCTAAATCATGTACCTATTTTGACATTACTTTGGTATATGGTCTGAGATATTGGTTTATAACTAGTTTCTGCCAAGCTGTTTTCCAGTTTTCCCAGTAGTTTTTGTCAAATAGTGGGTAGTAGTCCCAAAAGATTGAATTTGTGCATTTGTCAAACACTAGATTACTATGGTCATTTACTACTGTGCATTGTGCACCCAATCTATTCCACCGATCCACCACTCTATTTCTTAGCCAGTACCAGATTGCTTTCATTATTACTGCTTTGTAATATAGTTCGAAATCTGGTATTGCTAGCCTGCCTTCCTTTCCATTTTTCTTTAATTAATTCCTCTTATATTCTTAACCTTATAAAGTTCTTCCAAATGAATTTTGTTATTATCTTTTCTAGCTTTATAAAATACTTTTCTGATAGTTTGATTGGTATAGCATTAAATAAGTAAATTAATTTAGACAAAATTGTAATTTTTATTACATTGGTTCAGACTACCTATGAATAATCAATATTTCTCCAAATCATATAGATTAATATTTGTATGAGAAGTGTTTTGCAATTGTATTCATATAGTTCCTGGGTTTGTCTTGGCAGGTAGACTCCCAAGTATTTCATATTGTTTACAATTATTTTAAATAGAATTTCTCTTTCTATCTCTTGTTGGCTTTTATATATGTATTATATATTGCTTGGTTTTATATATATATATATATATTATATATCTGTATCAATGCTGATGATTTATGTGGGTTTATTAACAACTTTACTAAAATTGTTTACTAAAGTCTAAATGTACCATCACATCTTGTGAAAAGAGTAATAGTTTTGTTTCTTCATTGCCTATTTTTATTCCTTCAATTTCTTTTTTCTTATTGACATAGCTAGCATTTCTAGTACACAACTGAATAATAATCATGATAATAAACTTCCTTGCTTCACCTTGGCTTTACTTTGAAAGTTTCTAGTTTATCCTCATTACAGATAATGCTTGCTATTGGTTTTAGATAGATACTACTTATTTTAAGAAAAGCTCCAATTGTTCCTATGTTTTCTAGTGTTTTTTTTTTAACACAGGAATGAGTGTTGTGTTTTGTCAAAAGCTTTTTCTCCTTCTATTGATGTAGTCATGTGAGGTTTTTTTTTTTTTATTGATCTGGTTAGTTATGCTGAGAGTCTTTCTAATATTGAACATTCGTGGTATAATTCCTGGTCATAGTGTATAATTTCTGTGACATATTGCTGTAATCTCCATGCTAGTATTTTATTTTTAAAAATTTGCATCAAAATTTATTAGGAAAATTTATTAGGTCTATTCCTCTATTTTTGTTCTTCCTGACAGATATTAGGACCATATTTGTGTCAAAAAAGGAATTTGTAGGACTCCTTTTTTATTTCTCCAAATAGCTTATATAGTATTGGAATTAATTGGTCTTTAAATATTTGGTAGAATTCACTTGTTAATCCATTTGGCCCTGGGAATTTTTCTTGGAGAGCTCATTTGTGGCTTGTTCAATTTCTTTTTTTATGATAGGGTTATTTATGTTTTCTATTTCCTCTTCTGTTAATCTACACAATTTATATTTTTGTACATATTTATCCATTTACTTAGATTGTCAGATTAAATGGCATATAATTTGGCAAAATAGTTCCTAATAATTGCTTTAATTTTTTCTTCATTGGTGATGCATTCACCTTTTTTCATTTTTGATATCAGTAATTTGGTTTTCTTCTTCTTTTAATCAAATTACCAAATGGTTTATCTATTTTATTTTATTTTTTTCACAAAACCAGCTCCTAGTTTTATTTATTAGATCAATAGTTTTCTTACTCAATTTTATTCTCTCCTTTGATTGTCAGAATTTCCTATTTGGTTTTTAGTCGGAGATTTAAAATTTTTTCTTTTTCTAGTTTTTTTCCAAATGTCCAATTAATTGATCTGCTCTTTCTCTATTTTATTGATGTTAACATTTTGAGATATACATTTCCACCCAAGTACTGCTTTGACTGCATCCTACAAATTTATGTATGTTGTGTCATTGTTGCCATTTTCTTTAATGAAATTGCTGATTGTTTATTTGTTTTATTCTTTAGGATTAGATGATTAAATTTCCAAATAATCTTTAATTTATGTTTCCATGGCCTTTTATTGAATATAATTTTTATTGTGCTATGGTTTGAAAGGGGTGTTTTTAATATTTCTGCTTTCCTGCATTTTATTGTTAGGTATTTATGCCCTAATATATGGCAAATTTTTGTGAAAGTGCTATATACACAGGTGAGAAAAAGGTATACTCCTTTCTGTCCCCATTTAAATTTCTCCAGAGCTTTATCATATCTAACTTTTTAAAAATTCTATTTATCTCTTTAAATTCTTTCTTAATTTTACGGTTAGATGTATCTAGTTCTGAAAGGGGAAAGTTGGGGTCCCCCACTAAAGTAGTTTTATTGTCTTATTCCTCCTGTTACCTATTTAACATTTCTTTTAAGAATTTGGATGCTATGCCATTTGGGGCATTTATGTTTAGTACTGATATTATTTCATTGTCTATGTTGCCTGTTAGCAAAATATACTTTCTCTGATTGTCTTTTAATTGGCTCTATTTTTGCTTTTGCTTTGTCCGAGATCATGTTTACTACCCTCAGCTTTTACTTTTTGTCTCAGTCTGAAGCAAAATAGGTTTCGTTCCAGACCCTTATTTTTCCTCTGTGTGTGTCCTTCTGTTTCAAGTGTATTTCTTGTAAACAACATATTGTTGGGTTCTGGTTTCTAATCCATTCTGCTATCCAATTTTGTCCTATGTGTGAGTTCATCCAATTCACATTCCCAGATATGATTGTGCATTTCCCTCCCTCCTATCCCCCTTTATCCTTTTCTTTCTTTATTTCCCTCTTCAAAAGTCTATTTTGCTTTTGACCCCCTAATCCACTTCCTTTAATCTGCTCTCCATTAATTGCCTCCCTTAATCTACTTTCCCTTCTATCAGACCTCTCCTCCACCCTCTTATGTCCTTCTTCTCCTACTTCCCTGCTGGGTAACATAGTTTTTATACTCTATACTTTTCTAAACTTAACTCAGTGTGAATACTGTTCCCTCTTTGAACCAATTCTGATGAGATGGAGGTTTAAGCATTGCTCCCATTTTCCCCTCCATTGGAAAAGCTCTTCCTTGCTTACCTCTTTTATGTGAGATGATTTTCCTAATTCTTCTTCTACCTCCTTCCTTCTCCTCTATCCCTCCCTTTCTCACCCCTTAATTTTATTTTGAGATCATCGTATCATAGTTAACTCACACCCATACCTTCTATCTATGTAGACTCCTTTTAACTGCTGTAACAAAGTTCTTAGGTGTTATAAGTATCATCTTCCCATATAGGCATGTAAACAGTTTAACAGTATTACGTCCCCTATGATTTCTCTATGTTTACCTTTTTATGCTTCTCTGGAGTCTTGCGTTTGAATATCAAATTATCTTTTTGGTCTTTTCATCAGGAATGTCTGAAAGCATTTCATTAAATAACCATTTCTTCCCCCTGAAGGATTATATCTATATATATCTATATCTATATCTATAGACATATATACATATATCTATATCTATATCTATCTATCTATCTATCTATCTATCTATCTATCTATCTATCTATCTATATATCAGTTTCACTGGAGAATTTTTTTTACTGTAATCCTAGCTCCTTTGCCTTTTAGAATATCATATTTCAAGTCCTCCACTCCTTTAATGTGGACATTGCTATTTTTGTGTGATCCTGACTGTGATTCCATGATATTTGAATTATTTCTTTCTGGCTACTTGCAATCTTTTCTACTTGATGTGGAGGCTCTGGAATTTGGCTATAATATTCCTGGGGGTTTTATTTTGGGATTGCTGTCAAGAGGTGATTGGTGTATTCTTTCAATTTCTATTTGACCCCCTGGTTCTAGAATATTTAGCAGTTTTTCTTGATAATTTCTCGAAATATGATGTCTAGGCTCTTTCGTTGTCATGGCTTTCAAAGTAGTCCAATAATTCTCAAATTAGCTCTCCTCAATCTATTTTCTAGATTGTGTTTTAGATGAGATATTTCATATTTTATTCTATTTTTTCATTCTTTTGACTTTGTTTTATTGTTTTTTGATGTCTCATGGAGTCCTTAGCTTCCACTTGTGCAATTCTAAATTTAGAGGAATTATATTCTACAGTAACCTCATTTACCATTAGACCAATTCCACTTCTGAAAGGGTTCTCTTCAGCAAATTTTTGTGCCTCTTTTATGATTAGGCCAATTCTGCTTATTTTTTTAAAGGCTTTATTTCTTCTATATTTTTTGTGCCTCTTTTACCAAGTTGTTGACTTTCTTTTCATACTTTTCTTTCATCACTTTCATTTTTAGCCCAATTTTTTTCCACCAGTCTTATTTGATTTTTAAAATCTCTTTTGAGCTACTCCAGGAATTCTTATTGGGCATCTGTCCAATTCACGTCTTTTGCTTTGTGGCTTTGCTTGTAGTTGTTTTGACATTGATGTCTTCTACTGAATTCATGTCTTACTCTTTCTGCTACCATAGTAGCTTTTTATGGTAAAGGTTTTTTAAATTTTTGTTGTTTGCTCATTCTTCTAGACTATTTCTTGACTTTAAACTTTTTCTTAAAGTTGGACTCTGCTTGTGGGATAGAAGTTACAGGCCTTTTCATGCTTCTGTTTCTTGAGGTGGGTTGGGGGGGGAGGTCAGTGTTTACTGTTCTCCTAGCCTGTGGTCTGACCTTTACCCAGGAAGGGACTTTGTTCTCCTGTAGCTACAAGTGCTATTGCTCCTCCTGGCCCTGGATCTGTGACCAGGTCTGCTGTTCTCCTGCAGCTATAAGCATTAGTGTGCCTTTCTGCCTTGGAAGTGTGACCAGGGTGTATGCTCCCCTGTGGCCACAAAGGCTAGTGCTCATCTACATCCTGGGACTGCAACCTAGAACTGCATATGGCTCCTGCACTCAGTGCCAGCAAAGGGTTTCTTATATCTCTTTCTGATCAGTTGCCCAATCCCTTACCATCTCTAGGCTGAGAGCTCCTGGAGGTGCTGTAGCCACTGTCACAGCTCTCTCTGAGGCCTGCTGTTGGTATTGTGGGCCACTGCTGAACCTGGTATCCCAGACCTCTCCTGCAGACCCCCTAAGTTATCTTGAGCTAGAAAAATGTCTCACCCCAACTTTTGGTTGGATATGCTACTCTAGAATTGGATTTGAGGTATTATTTTAAATTATTTTATTATTTTAAAGTTGTTTGGAGAGTTCAGCTGAGTTGCTGCCTGTACTTCATCATTATGGATCCCTTTACCATTAATTTATTTACTGTCGTTCCTACATCATGGCAACCACCAAAGTTGTTGTTGTGCAAAAATAGATGAAATAACTTCTTATATGATAAGGCATAAGCAGTACAAGAAAAATATCTTCACCCCAAGCCTCTCCCCAACCTCCATTTCTTCTGTCCCAACCTGCCAAGATGCTCCATGGATTGGAAATTCATAGAATCAGAATTTCCTCAGTGGCTATCTCTATAACAGAACAAAATGACCTTGACAGTCTACTCAAAAAGTATCCTTTGCTTGAAGTTCTCCAGTGAAGGAAAACTACTTTCCCCTGAGGCAGCCCATTCCAGTTAGGGTCATTTCTAATTGTTAGGAAGGTTCTCCTGATATCAAATCACAGTTTGCTTCTTTGCAACTTCTACTTCTGTCTCCTAGTTCTGCTTTCTGGGGTCAAATGATCAAGTTTAATCTCTCTTTCCTGTGATAACCCTTCAAACATTCAAACACAACTAGCATGTCCACCCCCACCCCCATCTTCTCATCTCTGGGCTAAACTTGCCCAGTTCTTTCAACCATTACATCTCTGGACCCTCTCCAATGTATCAATGAACTTCTTAAAATATGGTGCCCAAGAATTGAATCCAATACTCCTTAATGTGGTCTGCCAGGTCAGAGAGCAGCAGGATTATTGTGGCCTTATTTCTGGAAGCTATGCTTCTCTTCATGAAGCCTAAAAATTAACTGTAGTTTTTCTCATTCCATATTGCCTTATTGTAATTTACTAAAATCCTCAGATTTGGGGTCCTGGTGTTATGGTAGTAAGCATTACCCTATTCAGGCTCCTCTTTTCACATGCAAATTTATTATCCTGTCCAGACTCCTTTTAGAATGTAAATTCATTTCAGGAGGTAAATTCACTAAATACTCAATATCCTCTAGAATTTATCAGTTCCTAGCAACCCTAGACTAGAAAGTCAACAAGAGTTCAAAAAGATTAAAGAGTTGTCAATTTCCTGATCCTCTTTTCATATGGAAAGATAGGTTGTGGGAAAAACATAGGAAATTCCAAACTCTTTAAAGTTTTTTTAAAAAAAGTTTGCTTTAGTTTAGGGCAACTAGCCAAAACCACTTTGTTTATTGGGGTAAAATTTTTAGGTGGTAGGGAGTGGAAGGCTCAGAAAGGGAAAAAGGAATGTTGGGCTAAATGGCTTCTAAGGTCCCTTCCAGCTCTGAATCTCCAGTCTTAGGATCACAAACTTTAACCACTTTCCTCTCTTGTTGGAGGCTAGTCCGTATTACAATATCCTACTGAAAAACAGAGTGAATGCTACCAACTGGGAATAACTGGGCTTCCTCTAAAGCACAAGTGTGTTGTTCACTCTCTTGATCTCTGCACCCCAACACATTGCAGGGTTATGTGATTAAGAAGTGGCCCAGACTAACTATGCAAATTACCGGCCTAGGGACTACTAGGTAAAAACAGTTACTGAGTAAACTGTTGGAAACAATTTAATTAAAAACAACTTACAGTAAAACCTTTTGGAGAGATTGAATCTTATAAACAGCAGGCAAATGCTTAATACCAGTATTTGATATTAACCTAGAGTGGGAGAGAAAAGGAAAAGAACAAATAAGACAGGCTAGCCAAGCTATTGGCAACTAATATTTGATTTTTTTTAAGTTTTAGAATGTTGGTCTTGATAATCAGGAATACCAGCCAGAAAAATGGTAATTATTAGAATAGAATTGATGTATGTGTAATGTGTAATGTGTAATGTTAATGTGTAATGTAATGTGTAATGTGTAATAGAAGATCTTCCATGCCCCTTTTTATTGACAAGTAAGCAGGTACTTAGTACCTTGTTTCAAGTTAACACCTTGTTTAAGCTATTTAATTAACACAGAAATAGTTAACACCTTGGGAGTAGTTAACACCTTAACAGGAAGGGGCAGAATGGGGAGGAGCTATAAGGAAGAGAACCAGCAGGAGAGTCAGATTTTCTCTCAGTGAGCACCTGGAGACTGCAACTTTTGCTGAGGCCTTCCTTCTGGGAACTTTCTGCTGAGACCCTCCTTCTGCAACTTTTGCTGAGAACTTCCAAGAACCAGGCTGAGGAGCTACCCTGAGTGAGAGAAGGATCCCTGCTTGAGGGAGCCTGTTCTATTGTGAAGGTTCCAGAATGTGGGTGTTCACTGCATTAACCGTGTGTATCAACTTGGTAACTACCGTAATGACTTTGGCTTTCTGTCTCTGGGACTCGTCTTTCTGGTATTTGAATAAAGGCTTTGGTTCTGCCCTACATACAGAGAGTTTGCTATGTTTTGTGATTCACAAGTATACCAGCATATTCATAACCACCATGTGTGTTGTGAATATTGCACTATTGTTACAGTATGCCAAATTTAGGTTTTCCATTTTAAATCTATAGCCAAGGGTAGAAGAAATAGGAAATTCCATAGAATGAAATGTTGGGTTTTTCATTTGAGTGGAGTGGGGCACATTCCTGAAATATAAGAGAATAAATGAGTGGCTGTATGTATTTTTTGAAAAAAAAGGATCTATTGATTGTGATGGACCACAAGACGGAAATACATCAGCAAGTGGTATGCTCTTTGCCCAATGGTCTCTATCAGTGGTAACCCTATCCTTCAGGGCCTGCAAATATTAGGGTTGGTGTGGGGAATCCTGCCAATGTAGCCTTTACTACCACTATTTTACACACTTATCACATATATTAGGCATTCGATTTTATATTCAAAAGATATAGAGGACAATTGTAGATGTTTATTTGCCAAGAAATATTCTTGCCTAAAATATAGTTTATATATGTAATCCTAGTTGACACAGAGAAACAATAACTTGGATATTGTCATTATGTGTTTAAGAGAAATAGAACAGAATGATGGGAAAGTAGTTCATTTTTTATCTGTACAGTTAACTGCTGTGGCTAGGACTGTGTGATGCAGAGAGAAAGGATCAGGAGCATTTTCCTGAAAAGACTGGGACAGTTAAATAGTTGTCACCTTGTGAGACATTAGTTGAGTGAGGTAACTGTTATGTTTGGAGGGGTCTTTGTCTTCCTATACCTTACCTACCCCTGCCCCCACCCCAATACTCTCTAACACAGTGACACTGATTTCTATGCTGCTCTTTGAATAAGATACTTGATCTCATGACTTTGGGTTCTTTCACTGACTGTTTCTCATGTTTGGCATAGTCTCCTTTCTTGTCTTAGTTTTTTGACTTTTGACATCCTTCAAGTCCCAGCTAAAATCTTACCTTTTGCAGGAAACCTTTCCTTATTCCCATTAATTCTAGTGCTTTCTCATTGCTGATTATTTTGAATTTATTCTGACTATATCTTTTTGTAAATAGTTGACTGCATGTTGTCTCCTACGACATTGTGAGCTTCTTGAGAAAGCAGAAACTTCTATTTTACCTTTCTTTGTATCCCCAGAGCTTTGAACAATACCTACCACATAGTAGTTACTTAATAAAGATTAGTTGCTGATTGAGTTGAACTCTCATTATATCAAGAAAGCCTTCTGCATAAAAGAATTTTTGTGAAGAAATTTTAACTGCTGCCCTGAGAAAGCTGAAATATTGTTGGCCTGTGATTCCTTTCTTTATGGAAAAATCAACATTTGTAGCTAATGTTTTGGAGTGTGACATAAAAGAGGTTCCAGAGACATAGTTTCTGGGTAATTAATCCTTTTAATAATCAAGCTAACATACAATTAATAAAAGAGGTCAGTGATACTCTCAAATGCTAAAGACCCCTCATGGAACCCACTCAACACTTAGATACCCTTGGAAGAGCAGATGTTCCTTAGGGTGACAATCAACTCTGATTGGTTAACAATTAATGAGAAGAATGAATATTATCACGAGAGGTGGACCTATTCTAATGAGGGGCTGGGAGACCTGACTCTGATAACTTAGTATAGAACAAGGAGACTTATCTCTTATCCAAACTGCCCCTGCCTAGGGCAATATACCTCTGCTCAGACCTGGATGAGTGGAATATATGGGCTGGGATTCATCTTAGATTAAATTCTTTGTAAGATTTCTGGTTGAGTGGGGTATTCCACCCAGAATCAAAAGGCATGTACCTGGGGATTTGGGTACTCTTATCCATCAACAATTCCTTTCAGTTTAATGTAATTCAGAACTTGATTATTAATATATAAGAGAGAAATAATCATTTATCTCAGAGGTGACTCTCATTATTAACTTTCTCAGAGTCCATACATTATTGAAATATTAATTAATTTCTTTCCATAATTAATGTTAATAAATGACAGCTCATATAATAGGATTTTAAGTTTGACCACTGGCTTACATAGATGGTACCCCTTAGTCTACTACTTGACTCATTATCATATTAATTCTCACATTCCAAATTCTAAGGTAATTTGGAAGTATATTTAAGTATTTCCTTATTGGTTACTGAAGCTAAATCTCCTTTTTCTCATTACTCAATCAACTGAATCACTACCCCAAGCTTACATTTGTGCTTTTACTTAATAAACTGGAGAAACCTCTTTTCCCAAAGGTCATTGCCTATTTCTCTGTCCCTCTTTATCTCCTAATCTTCTAGACTTAAATAAACATCAAAGTTACTGGCTGCACAATTTATTAGCACTATAACAAATAATAAAAAAGACAATTATTTACAATGTTTCATCTGTGAAAAAGGTTACAACCTGAGTTATCTTTAACCATCACTACTACTTTCAAATTGTCATTACTTTTGGAACACAGTTATTCCATTCAGTTCACAGGACAGATGCCAATGTCTTTCAAAGATTCTCTTTATAAGATGATTTTGCAAAATAAATATTAGAAGAGTTCTCTCAGGAAAAAAAGTTCTATTCATCCTCTTTCTTTTTATACCTCTCTCAGTTTCTCTTTAGTCATAACAAATTCTAGAATTTCAGTTAAATTGATGGTTTCTTCACAGATTTTTTCATGGAATCACAATCTTTCAACCTGTTTTCAGATGATAGTTAAAACTCAATCTTGTAACAGACAATTTTTAAAATTCTCAGTCTTGTCACAGACTTCTCATAGGTCAGAGCTAAAATTCATATATTTCCAATTATTCTCTGAGGAATGGTCATTAAAAATTGTCACTCCACGAGAGTCCAGGGGTTTTTAAGGATACAGTAAGAGCGAGAGGGACTATTGAATGTTATTACACTAATAGCATTGATGTTTCTCTATGCTTAAAAATCCAGTGTTTGGGATTGATGGCAACTTTATGGGTTTTTATAAACCCAGGATAAGATTTGGAGCTAATCAGTTGATGAAATTTTATAGCAAATATGAGAATATGCTTCTTAATTGCTTTTGAACCATATTTGAGAGAACCAACATGAAATGAGTAAGTAACAGCCTGAGGAGTAGGGGTTTGTTGTCATTGTCCCAGAGCAGTTAAGACCAATTGATACCACTGCCTTAAGGTAGTGGTGTTAAGCTCAAATAGACTCTAAGGACACGAACCCACATATAAGGATCCCTGTGGAGATTGATTTAGATAACTACATATAAATGTTATTTCTTTTTATTGTATTTTTTGTTTCATCAAATATTTCCCATTTGCATTTTAATCTGGTCCAGGTCTCACGTGGGAGTGTTGTGGGCCTCATGTTCATCTTTGTCATAATTCATCACTATACATCCTTCTCCCATGGGATTGTTATATGTGAATTAGGAAAAAACCCAAAACTATGTTACATGCAGGATATAGCAAAAAAACAAAACAAAAAACAAAACATATTTCATGGACATAACAAAAGTTAGACTAGCTAAATCCCATGAATCTATTTCTGACAGGTTTCATGGGATATGCCCATTCTACTCTATTGACCCTCAGACAACTTGAGAACCACTCTCCCTACCTGGTTAACATAT
>CM053581.1:78917493-78976120 GCA_028627135.1 Pseudochirops cupreus
CCCCCCCCCCCCCCCCCGTAGCACTTAGCATAATGCTAGAATACACCAGGGGATTGATAACTCTCTTCTTGATCAGTTGAAGTGCCCCAAACATTCTCTATTCCCCTCATGAGTTTCTATAAGTCTGCATAATGTTAATGGGATAATAATATCTTCCCCATCCATTAATAAGCCTATGTACCCAGCTGTGATACATCCTGAATCACATAGAGCCTATTGCGGAGGAACTTGCTTAAAGAGAAGCTTGCTTAGGGGAGGCTTCCTTGTAGGAAGGCCTCCACACCTTTTGATACTAAGTTGATTAGGCACTCAGTCACTAGGGTTGCGATGCTTTCTGGCTCTGAGAAGTGTATATATACTTTGAGTTGGTATTTTGCTTTGGGGGTTTGCTTATGAGAAGGATCTTATGATTCCCTGGTCTAGACTCAGAGTAGCCATATGTTCAGACCCCTTGACTGCTCAGATGTAAAGGCTCTCTTGATCCAGTGGTATGTGTAAAATGTATAGCAATATTGCTTTGATTCAGGCAGTCCGAGTCCTGTCTGTTGGTCTCTATTTCTCTACTTGTATTTTCTCTGATGTTCAGGGAGCTGACTTTTCCCCTGAACTACTGAATATAATTAAAGATGATTATTAACCCTTAAACAGCTATCTTTCCTAGTAAAGCAGATGGAAGAACCTGTGCTAGCAGGTCATCCTGGGTGTGCTAGGGTGCTTGCTGTTACAGTCTGTCATGACTAAGCTATGTAAACCAACATTCTTCACACAGGTTATCATAGAATTGGAAGAGACCTGTAAAAGGGGATACGATGGACTCTTGTTTTGCTCCCACAAAAATTATTGGAAGATTGGGGTGGCTAGGTGGCACAGTGAATAGAGCACCGGCCCTGGAGTCAGGGGGACCTGAGTTCGAATCCAGCCTCAGACACTTAACACAAAACCTAGCTGTGTGACCTGGGGCAAGTCACTTAACTCCAATTGCCTTCCAAAAAGCAAAAAAAAAATTATTGGAAGATAAATTAATAACTGAGGGGAAACTTTCACTTATCTTACCTTACTAAAACCCTGGCCTTCCTAGAACTATGTCAATGGTCAAAGGGAACTAGAAAGGTAGGGGTGCGGCACATGACCTTAGAAGAGGTCAGGTCCCTGTCAGGTCTCGAGTATTCTTACTACCACAACTCTAATCTACATATAATCTGCATATATTAAGGGAATGTAGAATATAGAGAGGGAAATAAAGTGAAGAGTGTGAGGAATTTGAGTAACCTTTAAGAAATCTGACTATACATATATATATATATATATATATATAGAGAGAGAGAGAGAGAGAGAGAGAGAGGCGAGAGAGAGAGAGAGAGAGAGAGAGAGAGAGAGAGAGAGAGAAAGGAATTTAACTAACCCTAAGTCTACTAGGAAGGACAGAACATGTAGACCCTCACTCTTGCTTCTGTGCTGGTATGGGTCTGTCCCTAGTGAGCAGCACACTAGCTTTCTTCCTGGAAGTATAATAAATACCTTCTTTTGTATATGCTGTTTCTGAGTTCTTTCAGTGAGAAGGGGGTTGTTGTTTCAAGGGTTATATCATGTGAATATTCCCAAGGGTTCCCAAAAGGGAAGCAGGGGGCACCAGAAGCCCATCCCAGGCTAAGTCCCTGACCCTACTTGGAAGTCCTGTGATCCCCATAGCTGTGTGTAGGGGCACCCCACATGGATCTTCCTAAGGGCTCCCAAGGGAGCAGCGGATGTGGAAGCTTGTCCAGGCTACCTCCCTGACCCTACCTGGGAAGTCCTATGAACTCCAAAAGCATGTTTCTCACAGACCTCACAAGTTAATTCAAGCCATAGCTGAATAAAGTTAATCAATAACCATTCATTAAACACCTACTATGTTCCAGACATTGTATGAAGCACTGAGAATACAAATACAAAAAGAGAAAGACAGTCCCTGCTCTCAAGGAACTTATGATGCAATTGGGGAAGAGAAAACAAAAGGAAGCTGAAAAGTAGGAGTGTGGGGGAGAAGGTACCTAATTTAGGGGTGTGGTGAGATCAGAGAAGTTCCAAAGTAGTGCCCCCAGATGAGGAATGAGAAGTTATCTGAGCTGATCTTTCTCCTTAAATGGCATTAAATTGAATTCATGATCCCACTCTCAAATCAGAGAGACAGAGCGTAGTGATGAGATAGAATCCCAAGGCAGGATGATGAGGTGATCCCAACAATGAGCTTCCTGTGGCATGATGGAAAAGGTCACAAAGAAGAATCTCCTATGTGGGGAGAAAGGAGGATCTCCTCTATTGAATGGTCAGATTTTGCTTAAAGGCCTCCATTGAGGGGGAACTCATAACCCATAAGGCAGTTCATTCTATTTGCTAATAGCTCTGATAGGAAGTTTTGCTTTATATCAAGTCAACAATCTGTCCTTTGCGATTTGTACTCATTGATTCTAAGTCTTCTTACTAGATCTAATCACAAAAAATCTAATCATTCTTCTCTGGCATAACCTATCTCAAATTTTGTTCTATGGAAAAATTACATCTATCTGCCTGTCTATCTACCTATCTAAATACGTTAATACTTTCCCCACTAAATATGTTTATGTATGTATGTATGTATGTATATATATATGTATATATTACCAACCAGCACATATATCAAAATATGTAATACACATAGCATTTTTATAGTATAAAAACCAGTTTATTTACCTTCATTTGTTTTGAAATTTCTCTCAAACTCCTTTTTTAATTCTTCCCAGGGGTTATTTCATATCTTCAGGATCCATGGATCAAGATTTATGGGGTCACTCACAGCTATATTTCAAAGCTAAAAGTATGCAATAGTTGAGTTTGGGAACTATTGATCTCACCTTTTCCTGAAGCTATTTACATTTTCACTCAGCATGTAGGGGGAAAACCCAAGTCCCACACATTCTTCTTTCTGTTATGTGGAGGCAGTATGGTGTATTATGTAGAGGGATAAAGCAATAACTTGAGAGTCAGCCACCTTTGGTATTAAAGAACTGTGTGACTGGGGGCAAGCTTTTTAACATCTCTGTCTCCTTTACTTTACTTCTTGAAGATCAGAATGGATCGCCACTCAAATCCAATTGCTATTTTTTCACAATGGCTCATTTGTGTTTACTGTTTTGAGTACTAGTGTCTTCTAACTCTCATTACTACAGCCTTGTGAGGTAAGGACAGCAAATATTTTACAAATGAGGAAACTGAGATTTTGAGAGGTTAAGTGACCTCTTCATAATCACCCATGTCTTCTAACCAAGCATACTATTCTCACTTCTATAAGGCAACAGCAGCCCTTGTTCTTTCTCTATAATGGACATATGTCAGGACATTGGCAATTTTTCCCAAATATCCCATCCAGGATTGATTATACTCAAAGGGGTAGCAGACAGAAAGATGGTGGTGTCAATGATGGAATAACATGGGGAGTTATAAAAGTGAAGGGGAGAGGATATAACGGCACCCAAGTCATATTAGTTCTTAGAGCTATGAACATTTGATTCACTCCTGTTAGTTTGAACTCTGACACTTGGGGTTCAAGTCTTGAACCTTTTTTACTTATATCTAGGTGATGGCTCAGGGACTGATGAAAGGTTAATTGAAATTCAGATCCCTCACGGGTGGTGCTTGTACACTGTTTCTAACTAATCCCAGGGGAGACAGTAGCAGTAAAAGGCCATAGTGATGAATGAAGCAGGAGTCATGTGGAGTAAAGAGTAGGACAGGGCAATTTCAGTGAGCTAATTTCCTGTGACAAGGTAAGGTGACTCCGAGATCAGGCATAAGTTGTATATACTGTGGTGAGAGGATAGCAGTTGTACTTGGGGTATTGGTACAAGGTAGTTTGGGAAATTTAAGCTTCCAATTGAGTAGACAGGTGAATGAAAGTTAGTACTAACCCTCATTGATCCTTGTGTTTAACTATGTTTTAATATTACTTAAAAAAAAAAACAACAACAAACCCATTTCTTCTAGCTGAGCATGTAGTTTTGTATTATTTGGTAAGGGGAGTGATCCTAGAGTAGGCTGTAACAAGCCACAAGATTTGATTAGGTGATCTACACATAGTAACCATTGACCAAGGAAAAGAGTAGACTACCCAAAGGTGACAGGGCGAAGAAGAGAAAGGCAGTTAGCTCTGTGAGAGCTCAGCAGTTACCTATGAGTGCCCTCTAGTATTGAGTGGTTTACGAAGGATGTAGTAGATGATACTTGGCTAATAGCCCCTGATAGCTATTGCTGAATAAGGCCATGCATTCTTCCTGACTTCAGTCTCCCAGCTTTTGTCATCAAATCTGATTTCAGAAACCTAGTTATTAGATATGTGATCCTGGGTAAATCATTTAACATTTGTTTGCTTTAGTTCCCTCCAGTGTAAAATGGGGATCAAATGAGATAATTTCTAAAAAGCACTTAGCACATTGCCTGGCACTTAGTAGGTCCTCCCTCTTTTGTTACTTTACAATAGCAGACTGTGTCTGAATTTGATGACTTCCATGAGGAATTAAACAGCAAATCCCGAATAAAGTCTCTGTTACTTCTCTAGGGCTAAGAACTAGATGATTTCCTTGACATAAAGAACTTTATGATTAGGAAACTCACCAATGGGGGTTAACACATTCTCTGAAATGTAGTCTTGAAGAATTTCCTAGAGCACTGAGAGGTGCCTATGGTCATGCAGTAATTTGTGTCAGAAATGAGACTTGAACACAGGTCTACCTGACTCTAAAGCCAGATCTCTATATCTACTATGCCTAATTTGACTGATTAAATTGATCTCATTTGATCCTCACAATAACCCTGTAAGGTAGAAACTCTTATTATCTCCAATTTACTGATGAGGAAACTGAAAGAACCTGAGAAAGGTTAAGTGATTTGTCTCAGACCCCACAGCTAGTAATTGACAGAGGCAGGATTTGAAGCCAGGTCTGTCCTGATTCTAAGTTCAGCTCTCTGTCCACTGTACTTTGAGTAATAGCAACCTTGGCATGTTTACTTTACTGAGATGGGAAGAGTTTAATCAAGATGATGGAGGGAAAGATGCAGGGCTTCCCAATGAAATCTGTAGGAGTACATTATTTAATTCCAAAAGCTGAAGCTTCCAAAGCCCTGTGCTTGAGAGATTAGATGTACACTTAAGCCTTTGATCTTTACGGGAAAAAAAGAACAAAAACGAGTGAGAAATACAGGTATGCTGAGTTTAAGACACTTAAAAAGATATAGTGACTATTTTGGTGAGATGGATTATTGGTGATTACTCTACAGCTGAGATTTCATATAACCCCAAGATAACTCAAGTAATGGAGTTCAGAGGAATACTCAGTCTTCAATTCATTTCCCGTTTTTGATCAATAAATTCAAGTCTGATGGAAGCTGGAAGTGGGTAATCAACTAGAAGGCCTATGTCTCCACAGGTTTGCTTTGGTCAAATGATTGTTTGCTACAAAATTATTTTGATTCACTCAACCAGAGTTCATCTTCAAAAACAGGAAAAAGCCTGAGGGTAAAATGTTAGTAAATTCAAGTTCTATAAATGAATCCTTTAAAGAAAGTAAGCTGCCTCAGAAATCTCCCTTTTTGACAGCTCAGATGTCACTTTGAGCTGGCGTTAACACCTTTCCTTCCAGAATCTCCCCAGTTTTAGGATGTGGTTATTAAAGTCCTACAACACATTTGTCAGGGAAGATGTACATGGGGACTGTCATCCTTCCCCATTTATGTCTTTAATGACTCAAAGATTTATCAGCCTTTCATTGACAGGCACCTCTACATGGACTTGTTATTAATATCATCATTGCATTTCTACTGCCTTGATTGTGCCAATGAGTTTCATTTTCCTTCCTCAAGTTGACTGCGTGTTTGTTGGTATGTGTGTACTCATTTATAACGTATGCAAACATTTTGCTAAAATACCCTCCAACAGAGCTTAACTAGATCAGGAGAATTGGGGCTTTTCCCCAGGGAGCGCTATTTAGTGGGTGCTGACAGGACTTGCATTATTTGTGTAGGTAGAAATAACAATGTTTACTTCTTGGCTAGTGAGAATAATTCGTTTTAAAAAGAAGCTACAAAATGGTGGCTAGAGTGAGTCTCTTCTTTCTCCCTCCCTGTGAACTGACTTCTAACCTCCATCATCTGGTCAAGAATGAAGGATGAGCAACAACCTAGTAGACTGTTACTACTCTTCAGACCCCAGGGGGCACTTCTCAAGACCCTCTGCCCAAGAGCCCTATGAAAAGCAGTGCTTTCCGGATGACTGACTCTGCTTCTTGCTTAGCCATTTCCCTGTCCTGAAGCCATCATCCAAGGGTAAAATCTTAAATGGAGAAGCAGTTATTATTTCAGCTAGCCTCAAAACCAACTACTATCCAACTCTAACCAACAGGTGGATAAGCCCAAGAGCCCCAGGGAGAGCAGCATCTTTCAGACCACTGGCCTGAATTCAGCCTGCTTCCCTGGATCAAAAGTCTGGGGCAGCAGCTTGTAAAGTATAGTCCAGGGAACCTGGAGGTCCCTAAGACCCTTTCAGGAGAACCATGAGGTCAAAATGATTTTCAGAACAGTATTAAGATATTTTAGTTTCTAATTAATTGTGATAGTTATAACCCATATAAACAAAAGTTCCTTGGGATTCTCAATAATTTTTAAAACTATAGAGCAGCTTTGAGATAAAAAAAAGTTTTTCAACCACTGGTCTAGGGGAACAAGCTATGTGGAGATGAAATCAGGCAATGTCATCTAAAATTTCTAAAGGCCCCAACTCTGCAGGAGCACAATTACTGAAGAATCAGAAAAGAAAGTTCTCACCACCAAATCCTGGGGACTGTCCAATGGTTTAATTGATATATGGTTTTATCAATGGAAATGACACTGAATAAGATGCATGACTTTGTATTTTGCCACTGCATCCTAAGGACCATGAGACCTTTCCATCTGACTTGTAGCTCAATCTTCCCGTAATGTGCTGTCTCTACTTGTTAGAATGTGAGATCCTTGAGAGAAGGGATCATCTTTTCTATTTGTATCTCCAGAACTTAGCAGAATACTTTGCAAATAAGATGCATGACTTTGTATTTTGCCACTGCATCCTAAGGACCATGAGACCTTTCCATCTGACTTGTAGCTCAATCTTCCCGTAATGTGCTGTCTCTACTTGTTAGAACGTGAGATCCTTGAGAGAAGGGATCATCTTTTCTATTTGTATCTCCAGAACTTAGCAGAATACTTTGCACATAGTAAGTGATGAATACATTTTTCTTTCATTCATTTATTCATTCATTCGTGCGTTCGTTCATTTGTTCATTCATTCAGGCTATTTGCAATGTCTGGAACTACTTCTTGAAGATTTACTTTTTATAACTATCATGCTCATATTTTAATTTACTTTATTCACATTTATCTTCCATACTAGACAGAAAACTCCTTATGGAGGGGATCCAGTACCTCTAGATCAAGTTCTGCCTCCTTCAGGATTCCTTTTCTGATTTCCTAAGTTGCTAGACAATCCACATATTTGTAGGAGGTAGGGAAACAGCCAATAGACAGAAAGAGATTGAAGGTAGGTGAGAAGGGCAGTCATGGAGGGAGCAATATGCTGGAGAAGACTGGCTCACACTAACACAGTTGTAATAGAGAGTGACTAGGTACTAGACTGTATGATACTCTAAGTAAAAGACAGCATTGTATAAAAGAATGTGTGTTAGATCTGGAGTTAGCAGCAGACTTGAGTTTGAATTCTGATTCTGATACTGTCTATGTGACTGTGAGAAAATTGTTTAATCATGCTGAGTCCCATCTGTAAAATAGAGATAGGGGTGGCTAGGTGACACAGTGAATAGAGCACTGGCCCTGGAGTCAGGAGGATCTGAGTTCAAATCCGACCTCAGACACTTTACACTTACTAGCTGTGTGACCTTAGGCAAGTCACTTAACCCCAATTGCCCTCCAAAAAACAAAAAACAAAATGGAGATAATAATGTCTTTATTACCTATTTTAGAGGAATATTTTGAGGATCAAATATATGTAAAGCATGGTGTAAAACTTAAGGCTCTATATCAATGTCAGTTATTGTGTTCTATAGGGATTCAGAGGAAGGAGAGTTGCCTTTGGGCAAAAAAAAAAAAATACGGATTCCAAAACTGAGATTCTACACTCACAGGATCCCAGAATCTCAGAATCCTGCAGACCCAGAAGCTTAGAGCAAAAATGGACTTAGCGGTCAGCTAGTCTGTTCTGTACCTGAACAGGAATCCATCTTATAGCAATCTCTGACTCATTGTCCTTCATCCTTTGCTTGAAGACCTTCAATGAGGCCGTTTTCTGGCGTGATGCTGCTGACTCTTCCAGGATTATTTGTACTCATTGCTTGCCCTATCTAGAGGGACTGGGAGGGATTTGGAAAGAAGGAACTAGCAGTGATAGTTATGCTATAAACTAAGAAGTCTTTGTTTTTTGCAGGAGGGGTGGTATGGATAAAGTGGGAAGACTATGCCAGTTTTTCTAATTCTAGTATACTGTTACCTAAAATTCTATGTGATAGACATATCTAATGGCTACTACTTATATTTTATATAATATGAATTATATTTTATAATATAAATAAAACATATATTACTATTATATATGACTACGTAAATACATATTTATAAGCTTATTTATAAATACATATTTATATAGTCATTTATTTGGCTATGGGCAAAATTGTAATTATTTTCATATTTACTTTTACTTCCTATAGTGCTTCTCATGTCACTCAGTTAATATAAATTTGGTTATTCCAAATTTATGCATCTGATTCTAGGATTTCCCATTTGCATTCCTGAAAACTCCCATGGTGAACATTTCCCTTTTTGCTTCTGACTCTTCTTTGGGAAGGTAAACCGGTGGTAAATTGGGTGGGAAGGCTATATTTATTTTTTATTAGAGTGTAGTCTTTGTTATCAGTATTCTATGAGCTAGATATCTCTGATAGTTTCTACTTCTATAAATATATAGAAAATAATGATACCTACTAGCTGTGTAACCATAGACAAGTTATGTAACACTACTTAATGAGCTTCAGTGGCTCCCTATTGATTCTAGGATCAAATGCTATGTAATCTTTCTCTCATCTTAAACAATTTCTATTTTGGTATAATTTTATAATGCCAATTTTTATAGTAGTATATGTATACAACATAAACTTTTGTCAGATGAATTGCTGTCTAGATATGCTGCCTTCATTGTGCACTTTTAAAGTCAATTTATTGAGCCTAAATATAAGACTTTACATTGATTTCTATAAATTTAACCATTCCAGATTCAGCACGGTTTTCTAGTCTGTAAAGAGCTTTTTGGATTCTGATTCTACCATCTAGTATGTTAGCTGTCTCTCACAACTTTGTATCATCTGCAAATTTGTTAATAATGCCATTTATTCCTTTATGAAAATCATTGGTAAAAAGGCTATACACACTGGAGCAAGGCCAACTCTTCGGCACATTTCTTTGGAGACTCCCTTACAAACCATCAATGAGTATTCTCTGAGCCCAGTGATACAACAGTTATGAATATAATTGTACTATCATCTAATCACAGCTCTATGCCTTTCCACCCAAACAACATAATTTATCAAATGTTTTGCTAAAATCTTACTAAAGTACATCTACCACACCTCCTTGATTTACCAATTTAGTAACTATACCCAAAAAGAACATAAGTTTACTCTCTCTGGACTTGTTCTTGAACAAGTTCTTTGTAGTTGATTTCCTTTTCTAGATGTTCATTAACTCTCTCTTTAATTGTATGTTCTAAAATTTTGTTTGGAATTCAAGTCAAGATCACTCAGCATCTTTCCAGAAATTTTTGAAAAATAGAATATTTCCTCTTGTCTGGTCCTAACGTATTTCTGTTCTCCATGGTCTTTCAAATATCACTTGTGCTTCATTAATCACCTCCACCAGTTTTCTCACTACCTGACTTTGTAATTCACCCGGGTGATTTGAATTCATCCAGAGCATTTGAGAACCCTTTTGCTCTCTCAGTTCTTACCTTTGGCGTCAACTCCATATGTCATTCAGGGCAAAGAAAACATTAGCAAAATAATAGTTAAGGTCTGCTCTATTGTCAATAATCATCATTCTATCTACCCAGAACAAATGCCCTGTCCCTTATCTGATCCCGCTTTCGCCCAGATTCAGGATGTCCCAAAATCTTTAAGTTTTAGTTCCTTGAAATTTCAGTAAGACTTTTAGTATACCCTGTATACCTACCTCCACCATTTTTGATGTTCTTTAGTTTCCTCATCATCCCCAGTTCATTTTGAGTTTTAGCTCTCAGCCATTCTCCATTTGATGGGTGTCCTCCCAATTTCTAGTTCTTTGCTACCACAAAGAGAGCTACTATAAATATTTTAGAACATATAGTTTCTTTTTCTCTTTCTCTGATCATCTGTAGAAATAGGCCTAGTTGTGGTATTGCTGGGTCAAAAGACTTGCTCTCTAAAATTATTGGATCAGTTCACAGTTCCACCAGCAGGGAATTTGTCCCAATTTTTCCTCGTCACCTCTTATATTTGCATCTTGACATCATTCTTATAGGATTATACCGCGCATTTTTATTCATCCTTTGTTACCTTTCTTTGCTTCCATCTACTGCACGTGTGTTTTTTTTTAAAACTGTGTTGATTGATAGGGCCCCTATGCAGCCACATTGGTCTTTTTAGACAACTTCCATTTTCCCCTCTTGTAAGAATTGTCTCCCTTTGCATCTTTAGAATTTCATTATTGAGAATTTCCCAGTCCTCATAAGCTGACTTATGAAGAATTTTAGATTTTATGTATTCTTCCTCTGGACTTAATATGCTCTCCTAAAATATAGGGAACATTTCAGACTATGCTTAGCTTTTCTCTCTTGTTCTATTAGAAACTCTTGCAAGGGGAGGTTACTTCTCTGAAAGTTTCCCATTATTTCTATATCAGCAATCTTTCTGTCAGTGAGAATCAGATCTAAAAGAGAATTCTCCTTTGGTGGTTTCTCCTTCTTTTGAAGGATAAAATTACCATTAAGGAAGGTCAGGAAGTTATTAGCTGCTCTGCTTTTGAGAGAGAAAAAACATCGCAGCTTATTAAGCCCCCATCTCTTCATATCATGTTTCTGTGCCAGGCTTGTGATCTTTTCACCAAATTTCTCATCTTGTATAAGGTTAGACTCTCCCAACATGGTCCTGGAACAACACCACATTTATGATCCTGCCCAGAATGGATTTTGCCCACCACTTATTTCTGATACTACATGAGACTGCTGGAAGAGTTCACGTCCCTTATGCTAGATATTATTTGTGGTGTGTTTAGCTGATAATCACATGATTAAACCAGAGGGAAGACACTTTTATAACGTCTACTGGAGATGAACATTTTCTTGCCAGGGAAAATTTGTCTTTTTTAATATTTATATTCTGAAATGTATCTAAAGTATTTATCTAACAATAGCATCTCTTCTGCTCTAAACCTTATAACCTAGAGGTACAGTAATTTATAAAAGAAATAATTTAGATATATTAATTAATCCATCCATCCATGCATATATCCCTCCATTGATCTTTTAATTCAAATAAAGAATCTAGTAAATGAAAGGCATGATGGGTAAAAAGGTGATTAAGATAAAATTTCTTGCCAATGTAGAGTTTATAATCTAGGGATAAATGTAGGAGAATATAGTTTAGAACTTAGTATGTGCATAAAGAGCCACTGTGGAGAATGAAATAGTGAGGTGATTAGGGAAGTATAGTAGGATTGCTAAGCAGTAGTGAGGGGCCAATTGAATCTACAAATTTGTAGTGGACACTGTCAGAACAATTGTGTGATTTTCTTCACCTCCGTTCAGCATCATGTGTGTAAAAGCAAAGACAGCAAATGGTAGGAATGATTCAAGGCTGAGGTTTACCCGAGCATAATTGGTAATATGATAAGGGGATAGGAAATTCAAGAGAGGAGAAAAGTGTTAATGTTGCATTGGTTCATATACTACATATGTGATCTTGAGCTGATACTTGGTTTTCCTGGGTCTCAGTTTCCACATATGAAAAATGAGGGAGCTGAATTAGATCTTTAAGGCTTTTTGTGCTTCAGTTGTGCTATTGAAGAAAGGACAAGAATTCTCTGGGCAGGGGTGGCTAGGTGGCACAGTGAATAGAGCACTGGCCCCAGAGTCAGGAGGACCTGAGTTCAAATCTGACCTCAGACACTTAATTAAAAAAACAAACAAACAACCCTGACCTTGGGCAAGTCACTTAACCCCGATTGTCCTACCTCCCCCCCTCCAAAAAGCAACAACAACAACAAAAAAGAATTCTCTGCACCTAAAATGTCATCCTTTTCCATTCTGAAGAATATAGCTTTGCCATTGATTAGCAGTGAAAGCACTACAGTTAGTGTGGCCCTGGATTTATCACTTAATTTTTACCAAGTCTGCGTTTTAAGAGAGACAGCATGTATTTGAATTCATCATGGACTGGAATCCTGGCTTCACCACTCACTGTCTGATTGGCCTTGAATTACTGACTTAAACTTTCGGGGTCTTGCTTATAATGAGAGCACATCAAAACCACCTGATGAGCTCTAAGGCCCTTTCAACTATGAATCTCAAGTTCTTAGTTATTTCTGTCCTCATTTTTCCTGCTTTCCTCTTTTCTACTTTCTTTTGGCTAGTCTATTAACCATTCACTCCTTAAAATTGTAAAGTGGAGTAGAACAAAGGAAGAAAAACTCCAATCAGATGACACAATAGCCACTGTGATCTAGGCATCTCTGTTACTACATTTTGGTAAGGAAAAAATGTTTCCAATCTTGTTCCCTGCTACAATCCATCCTGTACTCCTTTGACAAATCAGTCTTCCTATAGCCCAGGTCTGATCATGTTACTACTCACTTGCTCAAGAACCTGTGGTGGCTCCCCTGTAGAGAAGCAGAATACTTTCTTTAGCATTTAAAGCCCTCATAGACTGGTATATTTTTCCAGACACTTTTTACATTATCCTGTCTCCTAAAATCTTCTAGCCATACTGGCCGACTTACCAAACCTTCTACATGACATTCCATCGTCTACCCCCATGCTTCATTAGCTGTCTCCCATTCTTGGAATCCTCTTCCTCCTAACCTTCATATATCTTGACATGTCTTCCCCTTCAGGGCTCTGCTCAGGTGTTACTTCCTACATGGTGACTTTCCTAATCCTTCCCATTGTTAGACTTATCCCTTTTCTCCTGACTGAAAATTACTTTGTATTTAATTATCCATATACATGCTGCATCATCTCAGGAGAAGGTAAACTTTTTGAGGGAAGACATTAGTCCTTTCCCTGTTTCTTTTTTGTTTCCTTTCCCCCTTTCTTCCTCCTTTTGTTTTCTTTCTTTTCAATTCTGAAAGGCCTGGTAAGATCAAAAAGCCAATTTGTCTGCCTTCTATTCCTGCTTGGGACAACTAACATTCTGAACACTGCTTAACTGACAATGTCATGCCAATGTCCCATGGTGATGGGACCATGCAACTTATTGCTTAAGTGCTATGTGATCTCTGCTACCAGATTTGCTGAACTGTTTTCTGCTTTTATCTATTTGTCTTTAGGAACTCAACCTCTTTGGATCATCTATTACCAGTGTCTCACCTGATAAATATAACAGGGCTAGTTTTGGACCTGATGACAGGAATTCATCAAGACTGGCTAGGTGGTATCTTAATATCCTACTTTTCTTGTGTTTTACCTTTTTAAAAGTAATTTTTATTCTGTTCTTTCCAATCCAAAAATTATTTTCCTTGGAAGAAAAAACACACAAAATTACTTCTGAATAGTCCTTCCTTCTCTCTGGTATCTATCCTCTTCCTCCTCCTCTTCCTCCTCCTCCTCCTCATCCTGAGCAGTGTTCCTTTCCCTTCTTTGTTCTTCCTCATGAGCAGCCTGAGTCAGCCTTATGTGGATGAAGAACAGGCCATTGCCAGCATGGTATACTGGGATATGTGTGCGAAGGGCACTGAAAAAAGTTCTAGCTCAGCACCTCTCTCCAGTTAACACAGGACCTTGAATTCTGTCATTCCTAGTTCATTTCTTTAGGTTACTTGGATGCTGTCTTTCCTCTCTATGATCCTCTTTTAGAGTGCAAATGGCCATGAGAAACATTTGTTTCATACTTTTAGTTCCCAACAGCTCAATATGAATTAGTTTTACAGGCCCTTTTCTTCCTTACAGTGCTGGGCTTGGGTCATCACAAAGGTACTAGATACATTGGGAAAGAAAAGTTTCTGAAAAGAGAGAAGATAATGTAATGCCATGCCCTAGCAGATTCCCAAAAGAATGCTACTGTGAACAGCTTTTAGAGTTTGGATTACACAGTATAGTGAGCGCTCTCTTTATTCCATTACAAATCAAGGCAAACATTCACAATATATCACAATATAATATTCACAACATTACATCTTATCACAGAAAATGGCCACACAGTTTTCACTACAGTGGCCACAATATTTAGAACAAGAAACAAAAGAATACTTAATCATTCAGTCAATTCACAATATAATACTCAAATTTCCACTCATGGGGCAAATCAATACTTAATCATTCACACGAGGTAGGGAATGGGCTTGTTCTCAAGAAAACCTAAAGCCATTATATCCTTTTTTCAGTACAGGCTTTTTGTACTTCTACTTTCCACTGATCTTGGATTTCATTCTGTCATTTATATCAGGATCCTGAAACTGGGGATAATAAAAAGGGAATAAAAGACTAGGATTTTGTCCTCACTGGGCTAACAGTCAGGTAGAAGGACAAGGTAAAAAGAAATAACTATTAGGTATATCACATAATAATTTGACTATTCAATAAATATTTACTATTAGTCCTGCCAATTTTACCTTTATCATATCTCTCACACCCTCTTTCCTCTCCTCTAATAGTAACACCACTACATCATTATCTCATAGCTAGACTACTGCAATAGTCTGCAGGTTGGTCTCCCTGCCTTGGGTGTCTCCCAATTCCATTCCATCCTCTACTCACCTATAAAAATAACCTTTCTGAAGCACAAATCCAACCATCTCTCTCCCTTATTCAATAAACTCTAGTGGCTCCTTATTACTCTAGGATTAAATTTAAAAATAAAAAACTTTTGTTTGTCTTTTAATGCTCTTCATAATCTAGCTCTCTTGCCTTTCCAGTTTTCTTACACCTCACTCCTTGCCACATACTCTATGATCCAGTCACACTGGTATCCTTGCTGTTCATTAAACAAGAGACTTTACTGCACAATTTTGAGCATTATCACTGGCTGTCCTCTATCCCTAGAACCCTCTCTTTCCTCATCTCCACCTTTTGGCTTTCTTGGATTCCTTTAAATCTCAGCTAAAGCCTAACTTTCTGCAAGAAGTCTTTCCCTTCTTTAATCTTAATGCCTTCTCTCTGAAATTATCCACATTTTATCCTGTATATATTTTGTTTGCATATATTGTCTGTGTGTTGTCTACCTCATTAGACTGCAAATTCTTTGAGACCAAAGATTGTTTTTCCCCCTTTTCTTTTTATTACCAGCACTAAGCATGGTGTCTGACACATAGTAGATGCTTTTAAAAATGCATATTGACTTGACTTAATGCACTATCCTAGTCACTGAGTATACTAAGAAAGAAAGAAAACAGTCACTGTCTTCTAACATTTTATGAGGAAGACACATCATATACCCAGAAAAATAAGGGATAGATCAAGAGAGATAGAACATTAACAATTCATGGAATCAGGGAAGACTTCACTGAGGAAGTGGCACTTGAGCCAATCCATAAAAATGATAAAGATTCTGAGAGGAAAGAGTAGATTCTAGACAAGGGCATCAATCATAGACTATTGCAAATACTTAGAGATGAACAATGGAATGTCTCCAGAAACAATTATCTAGTTTTTCTGAAATTAGAAAATCATGAAGGGTAATAATATGAGATAAGGATAGAAAGGCAAGTGGGGTCCAGATAGTGGAAGACCTTGAAAGCTAAGCCAAGGAACTTTTATTTTATATAGGGTGTGATTGAAAGGTTCAAGAAGGAGGGTAACCAATTAGGAAGCTATTATGATAGTTCAGACAAATGATGATGATGGTGACAGGAATTATGGTGGTAGCTGTGTGAGTAGAAAAAGGGAATGAATCCAAGAATTCAAGACTTGATAATACTTTGAAACTAACTGGATTTAGATGAATCAGAAAGAGAAAGAAGAAGAAAAAAATAGAGGCTGAGTCTGAAACTAGTTGACTAAAAAGATGATGTGCCTTCAATGGAAGCTTAGATGAGTAATAGGTTTATGGGAGGAGAAAAAATTCAATTTTTGACATGTTGAGTTTGGGTTACCAATCAGACACTTGGTATAGATTTCCAGTTGATAAATTAGTGATGCAGCAGTGGAATTCAAAAGAGGGGTTAGGATTGGATATGTAAATTTGTGAGTCATCTGTGTAGGGATGAGAATTAAACCCATGGGTGATGATAATAAGATCATTGAATGAGAAAGTATAGAGAAGAGAACCCAGAATTGAGCATCAGGTACTCTCACACTTAAAGGTGGGAGACATTTGATGAAGCAAAAGAGATAAAAGGACTGGTCAGATAAGGAGGAGGAAAACCAGGAGATAGCAATATCACAGAGTCTGAGGGAACAGGTACTTAATAACATAAAAAAGTTACAAAAATATCAGGAAAAGTTAGGGTTAGTTGAAGGTTTGTTACCTATTTTGGAGCTCAATGTGGTCAGAATGGAGTTGATGTTTCAGTTGGGCTTTAAATGATGGGCAGAAGTTCAAAAAGAAAAGGGGGTTGAGGCTATTCCAGGCATAGAGAACATTAGAAGGAAGGGTGAGTGTTGAGATGCAGAGAGTAGTTCTGTTTGACAATACTATGAAGTATGCAGAAGAGAGTAATAAGAAATAAGCCTAGAAAAGTGGGCTTGCGTGATATTGCTTATCAAGGGCATTGAAAGCCAGGCAAAAGAGTTTGAATTTTACTGGGTAAGCAATAGAAGACCATCAAAAATTTCTGAAAAGACTGACATAGCCAAATTTCTACATGGGGAAGAGCATTCTAGCTCTAAAAGTAGAGAAAAGGAATGCAGGAAGAACTGTTAGGACTATCAGAATAGTGGTGGTAAGAAGGCCCTTGTTAGTGGCAGTGGGAATAGGGAAGGAGGAATATTTCAATAGATTTTTATTGTGTATATAGAAAACAGTAGGACCTAATAATGGGAAGATTAGGAAGGGGAAAGAGTCAAAGAGCTTCGATCTTTCAAATTTGGGCGACAGTATGCATTTCATGGTGGTTCCACAAACAGAAATGCTAAAGTCTGAAGAAGAAACTGGTTTAGAGGAAATGATAATAAGTTCACTTCTGGAAATGCTGAGTGTGAGGTTCCGGTGGGATATACAGGCAGAAATGTCCAATAAATAATATCTGCCAATGGTCTAAAGTTGAACTTCAGATTTTCAGGTCTCATACCTCCAGAGAAAAGACAAAACAATTTTTGTTTTTATGTGGACAATATCTAAAGAGTTGAATCAGCTGGATATATCACTCATAAAATAAGCAGTTGCATAATCTTTATTGTGCCCAAATATTCCTGTTCTCATGGCAGCATTCTCAGAAATTTGCAACATTGAGAGCCAGAGACATGTTTAATATTTTCTCCCCAATAACCATCTGAATTGTGAGTTTCCTTTGTTACTTTGCTCCTGTGCAAGATAAGTCTTGGCTCAGAATCAACTCCTAATGAATGTCATCCACAGGATGACTCAAGGTTAAATATGCTAAAGCAGACAGGTTTGCTGACAAGTTGGAGACCACTGGAAGTAAAGTGGGCAAAACCACTCCATTCTCCTGACTACCTGGCACTCAAATCTTACTTGTGGCTCCAAGAAGGTGTAGTATATGCAGCAGCCACACCCCAGTAAGCAGATGGTTGAGGGTAATCGATAAGCCTCAAACCCATGGTGAGTTAGTGGGGGGATCTGTCCCAAGAATATGAACACTTCCCCAGTGGAATAGGCAGATGAGAACAATTTGTTCCAAAGGCCATGAAAGTAGCTGAAGTAGTACCTGTGGAGTGCTTAAAGCTTAGTCAGACATTGAAGACGCCAAGGTTATCTACTACATTACATACCATTGCTAGTTATCTTGACTTTTGTTTTTCTACTATGGAAGAGAGACTAAGGCTGACAACTTTTTGCAACTCTGCATCACTTAAATCCAATTCATACGCTAGTCAAGACATCATCCCATGATGTCATTGATCCTCTTCAAAAATGAAGGACAAACAACAGTTCTTACCAAGAAATGAATGATGCTTTGACCGATTCTTTAGTTTAGTAAGTCCAATTCAAAAACCATTTGCATGGCCCCATAGTAGACATTGGCATTATAAAGACAAAAATAAGATCCCACAGTCCTTGTCCTCAAAGAGCTTGCAGATTATTTTCTTTTAAATGTATCTTACAACTTTTCCTTCCTCATTCTCATTACCACTACTCTGGAGGCCATCTCCAGTCATCCTGCTATATCTGTATCTTGCCCCTGGACCCATCAGAAAGTGAGGCTAGTGTCCTTGCACAGCCCTCCCAGATTAGAGTTAGTTATTATTTAGTCCAATTTTCTCATTTTACTGGGGAAGGAACTGAGTCGTAAAGAGGGTAAAAAAACTTGCTCAAGTTCATATGGGTCAGTTGTAGTAGAGCCTAATAGAGTGATGTAAAGATAGAGGCGTAGCCTGGGAGTTAGACTCAAATTCATATCTTGTTACAGATACCTATTGGTTAGTTGATCTTGGGTAAATCATTGAACTATTCAGTGCCCTGGGCAATATTATAAGTTATAAATTGCTGATATGTAGCAGTGAAGAAAATTTCCATAATGGGAGTTCCTTACAGTAATAAAAATATAGAACTTGCTTTTCAAAATGGCTGGGTTAATTCACAGCTTCCCCAACTGTGTTCCAGTGTGCCTGTCTTTCTAAAGCCCCTCTAACAGTAGTCATTTTTCTTTTTTGTCATCTTTGCCAATTTCATAGATCCAGTGGTATTCTAGAGCTGGCTCATACTTGCTGTCTTGAGTCACTTGTTAAATTTTCAGTGTGAGTGCTTATACTTTGAAAGTCAGTGAATGCTACAAATCAGGACTTGATTGATTGTTTTGTTGATTGTCTAGACTAAAGTAAGTGATGGAAAAATGTTAATAATGCTGATTAAACTTAGAAGTGTGTTGTGCATACTTTTTTCCAGAGAGCCTGTTAAACACCAGCATATATATTCCTGGGTAGGTCTGAGGTGGAACCTCAGAGGTATTTTAATTTGCAGCCTTCTAAATATGGAATATTTCTTAAACAGTTGATAATTACTTGAATTTTTTCCTTTGAAAAGCACATTTTTATTTTTTTTGACCATTCTTGTATTAGGGAATGACTGTCATTTTAGCATTTGAAACAGTTCCTTAAATATCTTGGGTATCACAGTCTTATTTTCAAGAACATTCAGAGTATGGCTCCTTCCTGTTTTCTCATCCTTATTGTCCCTTCACTCCCCAACACATTTTCTCTATTCTAGGCAAATTGATATCTTCATAGTCCAATATCATCATTTTCTTTCTGACCTTTGGATCTTTACTCGTTTGCTTCATTTATATGGAATGCCTTTTTTTTCTCTTCTACTTAGTCATATCCTATCCCATTCTTCAAGGTCCAATGCAGTATTTTTTCCTCCATGAAATTTAACCATAGTAATCTCTTCCTCTTCAGAATTCTATACTACTTAGAGTTTATACCACATAATTTCTTACCTTTTAAAATATTTTTTTCTGCATATCTCAGTGCCTGATTCAATTTTGATTTCAATTTAGTACTTTTTGGTGTTTTGGTATCCAAATGATAAGATAAAAATGGGTTATGATCAACGTTTCCATAATGCACTTCTCTGCCTTAATCTTCCTAAATGAACTCTTTCTAGGATAGATACTTTTAGAAAAATCTAGTTTCATTCTTTAGCTCTCCCATTACCCAAAGAACCTGGCTATGAATGTTTCCTAAACCTCTTCATAATCTGTCCCTTTCCTATCTTTCCAGTCACCTTGCACTTGAAACCCATCCTCTAGGAACCAGAGACACAAGCCTTCTTGGGGTTCCTTGCATATAATGCTCTATCTCCTGACTCTGTTCCTTTTCAGTCAAGACTGGAGGAAGGCTGGCCAGGTAGGAAGCAATTGCAATAGTCCAGAAAAGAGGTGATGAGTATTTGAACTAATATATCGAGATCTGAGTGATGATTGTTAGTAGTTTATGATCAGAGCAAAGATGGCATAGTATAGGCCAGCACTAAGATAAACTCTTGTAGTATTCCCCTATAAACAACTATAAAAATGTCTCAAATAAAATTTCTGGAGCAGCACAGCCAACAAAAGGTTAAAGGGAGACATTTTTTCAGCCTATGACAACTTTGTAGGTTCACAGGAGAGGTATATAAAACCTGGATGGGCACAGGCCCAGAGTGTGGCAAGAGTACTATTGTGGGCCTTGGAGGTGGCCCAATAGCAGCAGCAGCAATAGCAACTTTGGGAGTTCAGCCCAGAGATGGTAAGAAAGTTGGACAACTGTTCAGAAAGAGATTATAGGGGACTCTTTGCTGGCATTGAATGCATCTGGCTCTGATAGGCAACTCTATTGCCCATAAGTAGTTCTGGGTTGCAATTCCAGGACAGAGAGGAGTGCTTATGATCAAAGAGAGCAGGGATTCCATGGTTCCAAGGTTAAGAGGAGCAATACCTCTTGTGGCTGAAGGGAAAACAGGAGATCTTCCTAGGTAAAGTCCAGAAGGCAGACCAGGAAAATAGTGACCACACCTATCCATAGATAATACCATTTTGGAAGCACTCAAAACTTGCAGACTCCCAGAACTAGCTCTGAAAACAGCAGCATAAAAAAGCCTGAAGCCTGGCACAGTGTCTTACCACCCTGATGTGATCAGAGCTCAACTTTAACATAAAGTTCAAAGTAAAGAAATAAGCAAACAACAACAAAAACACTTGGCCATAAAAAGCTACTATGGTGCCAGAGTCACCAAAAATACTAAAGGTAACATCACCTTAAAAAACAGAATTGGCCTATGGTAAAAGAGGTGCAAAAATTCTTTGAATAAAAAACCCCAAAACCAAACAAACAAAAAACTAAACAAAACTTCTTTAAAAGCAAAATTGGTCAAATGAAAACAAAGCAGTACAAAAGCTCACTGAAGAAAACAATTTCTTAATAATTAGAGTTGGGCAAGAGGATGCTAATGATTATGTAAGATATCAACAATAAAACAAAACCAAAAGAATAAGAAAGTAGAATAAAATATGAAATATGTTATTTGAAAAACAACTGACCTAGAAAGTTGATTGAGAAGACATAATATAAGAATTATTGGATTACCTGAAAACCAGAGTAAAAAAAAGAGCCTAGATATCATATTCCAAGAAATTATTAAGGAAAACTGCCCTTATATCTTAGATACAAAGAGTTAAATAGAAATGGAAAGAATTCACCAATCACCCATGAAAGAGATTCCAAAACGAAAACTTTCAGAAATATTATAGCCAAATTGCAAAGCTTCCATTTCAAGGAGAAAATATCATAAGCAGCCTGAAAGAAACAATTCAAATATCATGGAACCACATTCAATATCACACAAGATTTAGCAAATTCCTCATTAAAGAATCAGAACGCTTGGAATATGATATTCTAGAGGGCAAAGGAGCTAAGATTGCAACCAAGAATAACCTACCTAACAAAATTGAGTATAGTCCTTCTGGGGAAAAATAGACATTTAATGAAATAGAGGACTTTTAATTATTCTTAGTGAAAAGACCAGAGTTGAATGTGAATGTTACAAGCTCTCCGATAAAACAGAAACAGATAGCAGAATGGATTGGAAAGCATAATCCAATAATATGTTGTATACGAGAGACATGCTTGGGACACAAAGACACACATAGAGTTGAAATGAAGGGCTGAAACAGTCTATTATTCTTCTGCTGAAATGCAGACAGCAGGAATGGTAATCATGATCTCAGACAAGCAAAAGCAAAAGTATATCTAATTGAAAGAGAAAATCGGGTAAACTACATTTTACTAATAGGCACCAGAGACAATGAATTAATATCAAAAAAGTTTTTGCAGCAAATTTCTCTGATAAAATCCTCATTCGTCAAATGTTTAGAGAACTGAATCCAATTTATAAAAATAAGAGTCATGCTCCAATTGATAATTGGTCAAAGGATATGAACAGGTAGTTTTCAGAAGAAGAAATCAAGGCTCTCTATAGTCATATAAAATTATTATTGATTAAATTACTATTCATTAGAGAAATGTAAATTAAAACAACTCTGAGGTACTACTTCACACCTATAAAAATGGCACATGCTTGATAAGATAAGGGAAAATAGATACACTAATGAACTATTGGTGGAGTAGTGAACTGGTCCAGCATTTCTGGAGAACAATAAATTAAAACAACTCTGAGGTACTACTTCACACCTATAAAAATGGCACATGCTTGATAAGATAAGGGAAAATAGATACACTAATGAACTATTGGTGGAGTAGTGAACTGGTCCAGCATTTCTGGAGAACAATCTGCAACTACTCCGAAAGACTATAAAACTACCCCACTAGGTCTGTACCCCAAAGAAATCAAAGAAAAAGGAAATGGCTCTATATGTACAACATATTTATAGCAACTCTTTTTGTAATGGGAAAGAATTAGAAATTGAGGGGATGCCCCTCATTAGGGGTTGGCTGAACAACTTGTGGTGTATGATTGTGATGGCATACTATTGTACTGTAAGAGTGAAAAGGAGGGTGATTTCTGGAAAAAAAATGGCAAGACACATATAAACTGCGGCAAAGAGAGTTAAGAAGAACCAAAAGATTGTTGTTCACAGTAACAGCAATGTTGTAATGATGATCAACCATAAAAGACTTGGCTACTCTGATCAAACAATGACACAAGTCCAAAGGACTCATGACAAAAAAATCTCATTCATTTCTAGAAAGAGAACTGATGAACTTTGGGTACAAATTGAAATATAATTTCCCCCTTTTATTTTCTTTTGCTTTTTTGCAGTATGGCTAATATGGAAATGTTTTGCATGATTTCACATTATAACTGATATAATATTGCTTGCCTTTTTAGTGGGTGGGGCAGGGATGGAAGAGAGGGAGAGAATCTGGAACTCAAAAGTAAAAAAGAAAAGAATGTTAAAATATACAAATAAAACTTAGAAAGAGACTATTTTGAACAAAAAAGAGGATATGAGCAGGGGACAGATGTGAGTGATATCGTAGAGATATGATTGACTGAATTTGTCAATCAATTAAATCAGTAGTTCTCAACCTTCCTAATGCTGTGACTCTTTAATACAGTTCCTCATGTTGTGGTGATCCCCATCCATAAAATTATTTTCATTGCTACTTCGTAACTGTAATTTTGCTACTGTTATGAATTGTAATGTAAATATCTGATATGCAGGATGTATTTAAATTGAACATAACCCACAGGTTGAGAACCGCTGAATTAAATGATTATGAGGGGAGGCAAGGGTCATTCAGGAATGACATAGATGCTTTTCCCAGTCTGTTTGACTGGGAAAATAGTGGCTCTATCAAAAGAAATGGAAAAGTTAAGAGAATAGTACATTTGGAGGGGGGAACAGGGAGAGGTAAATTCAGTACGAAGCATGTTTCACTTGACGTGAGACTATGGACTGCAAGTATAGGAACTCGTTCTATTAATGACAATGATTGAGTGACCCCTGCTTGTAGAGCTTCATGCTACATAACCTGGGGCAAGCCACAACTTCTTTTCTCAATTTTCCCACCTGTAAAATGGAGATACTAACAATTGCCCCCCACCTATTTCGTAGGCTTTTTGTGATATCAGATGTAGGTATAAGAGTTTTGAAAAAATATATAAAGGGCTATTCAAATGTAAACTTTCATCTTGTCTTTTCCTTCCAGTAAAGGGATGGTAGATTATGACCTGAGAGAAAACTTGGAAGTTACTTAAGTCCAACCCTCTTATTTTACAGTCCAGGAAACTTAGATGCAAAGGAATTAATTGAGTTGCACAAAGTAGTCAATGAGAGAGGCAGAATGTTAAGCCAGGACCTTGGACTGCAAATCTAGCATGCTCTCTACTTCATCCCTTTCTCTTCTTTCCTTCCCCTCTATGAGCCTGAGGGACTAGAACTGTCACTTCCCCTACTGGGGCTCAGGTTTTCTTCTGTAAAATAAGACAACCAACTAGAATGTAGGCACCCTAGTCTGATTAGATCATCTAGTGATCTCTAAGGTTCTTCTTAGTTATAATATTCTATTTGTCTATATAACTGGGATTGAAAATAAACATGGAAAAACCTGTTCATGAGATTCAATCAGACACATAATCTTTTGGCTCAAATGAATTTCTTGACTAGTTTGGGGGTAAAAGTTTGGGGGTCTTCAGGCAATTTACTCCCAAGTATGCTTAACTGACTGGTTGACAACGAGTGAATGACTGCTTAACTGCCTGACTCTGGCATAAAACAAACAAATAATTATGAGCGCAAAATGAAGAATGTGAAATGACTTCAGCAACTTACCCAATAGAAAATGTCAGACAGAGAGAGTAGAAACCCCACTTAGCAAATCATTCACTTTTTTTTTTTTGGTTATGGAAAGGCTCCCTGGACCAAAAGAAGTAGACCTTAGTCAGAGTGCAGTGGTGAAAGGCAGGAGGAAACTTCTAACTAAATTCTTCATACAAGAAGAGTGTGTCCACCACCACCCCCCACAACACACGTACAGAGCAAGCACTCACAATCCACCAGTCAAGGCATATGGAATTATTGCCATTATCAAAAAATGCGTGGAGGTGGGGAGGTCTCAGAGCTACCTCTTGGACTGGAAGTTAGTTATTGGTGGGGGTGGGGATACTCAGGTTGTATCTGCAAAAAGGTTACTAAGATACAGCTAGCATTTATTGAGTGGAGAAGAGCAAAATCCAGCTGGCTGCGAATTATAGCTATGGGATGCAAAAGCAAGAGAATATTGTGTGAACCTTATTTACAGATCAATAGATAATCTTTTGTGCACAAAAGGTCTGTTGCAGGAAGGCAGAGCAGTAAAGAAGGAAATGTTACCTGTAAACACAATATTTTTTTTAATCCCACCCAGATGAACCCTTTTATGTTCGTTCCTTCTGTTTGTCGCATTTCTTTATTCATGAGGTTTGAAAAAGCACTTCAGATTTCTCAGTGATCTGTGGAATGTGTAGATGAACAGCCCTGATTTCTGCCTTTCTTTAGTTCTAAGCTATCAAATGATCAGCATGAAATGGAATCAGAGAGGAAAACTCTGGCACAACATTTTCAAGTAAAGAAGTGTACCCTAATTAGGAGACTGAAGTAAAATATTGCCTTGCCCTTAAGTTCTGTAATTTCCTGTTATAGGACTGGGATCATAAACATTTATCCTGCCTTTCAAAAGCCCAATCCTATCCTACTGCCCTTCTGCCTTGTCTATTTTGTATTTTTCTTTGTCTCCAAGGAAGTAATACATCATCCCAAAGGACTGGACTTGTGAAATCTTAGCTGCTGATTATAGGAGGCTAATGATACTTATGACTTCTGCAGGGATAGAGCAAGAGCAGATTAAAGTTTAATTGGCCATCATTTCCATAATTGTTCCTCAAATTTAGGAGCTCACGCATGCTATTTAAACGTCAGCACTTTGCAACCTGGAAAAATATTTCAAAGGATTGCAGTAGGTGACTCTGGCATCCAATGGCAGTATGACCATAAGGAAACCTAGAGAAATGCCAAGGCCTGGGGAGGGACTTTTCAGGGCCTGAGGATACTTACGACCTCATTTCTGGAGCGATAGTTAGTCTGTGATTTTAGAAGTATGAGGGAAGTTGTCCTTGCCTTGCCTCCCCAACTACTTCTGTGGGCTTACTGATGCTTGAAATGCCTTTAATAGGGTACTGTTCTTTCATTCCACAGATATGGGACTTATGCAAATATCCTTGGAAGAGGTAATGACTGTGGACATTAATATCATAGTCTGAGTTTAGTAGAAGGAGTATCTGTAATAATATTATTATTGTTGTATAATCATTCTACATGAAGGTAGGGGGTATCATAAGAAAGGGAAGTGGGAAGGACACAGAAAGAAGAGGACATCAAAGAAACGCCATCAACTGCACGATTCCTGCTAAACTTGTCCAGAGCTAAACTTACTACTTTATCACCACTGAGCTCTTTTTTCTCAATTTTAACACTTCTTTAGAGCTCCAACCCCTTGCTATAGTATGTGCCTTCCCAAACATCCCAAGGATAGAAAAAGGGTGTGAGTCTTCTTTCAATGTCGTTAGCACTGGGTACTCCCTAATAATTTAATAGATTAAATTTAGCTACTCTTTCCATTGCAAGACCAGTTTTATAAAGGCTTCTTGCCCCTTTCATCTCATACCCTTCCTTCCCTTTTCTTCCCTCCCTTCACTACCACTAGGTAACCTCATCATGAACCATGAAGCAGCTACTTGGCTATTGTCCCAATCTACAACGGAATTACTGAGGTTGCCCCAGTGTGTCCAGCTCTAGCATTTATAAGATGATTTAATCTGATCTCTTTAACCCCAGGGCTACCATGTTCCCCTTCAGTTATCTTTTAAGAGACACATTCATTTCTTATTTCTCTGTGCACTATCCTGGTGAGGGGATGGAATTTGGGCACTGGTCACAACAGCTTGGACAAGTCAAAAATTCCTTATCCACCTGCAGAGCTTAAAAGTACCTAGTAATCACCCCCTCATTTCCTTCTCCATCATCAGTGACAGACCCATGTTAGCAACTTCCCAGCCACTTTCCTTTGTTAGTCAATCAGCTAGTTAATGCAACTAATAATGGTTGTTTATGGTATTACACAGAGTACAAGTGCCAGGTATTAGGTATTTATTAAGCATCCACTATGTTCATAGCATCATATAAGAGAATTTAGGGAATACAAGAGATGGTTGATTCTGTGTGCCTGATATGTACCCTTTCTCACTTCTGAGCTTTTAAAAATTCTTAGTCTCCTTCAGGGTTCGGTTGAGGTATAACCTACACAAGGCAGTTCCTCATCCTCCTGCATATTAATATTCTCTAATACAAGTTATTTTGTATTTGCTCATTTGTGGGCCATGTTGTGCCCTCCAGTAGAATGGAAACTCTTTGAGTGAAGAACCCATTTTCTTATTCGGACATCTAATATAACCCCTAAACATTGTAATTAGTGGATCTTTATTGATTTAAATTGAATTGAATTTTCTTCTTAATGTTCCTGGAAACTGTCCCAACTTTTCAACTTCTTTTGCTACCAATCTAGTTAAAGCCTTCATTACCTCTTCCTGGGACTACTATAATAGCCTCCTAACTAGTTTCTATGAAATGATTCTGATCAATTATTTGTGGTGACATAGGTGATCTGATAGTAGGAAGGATGATAATGTGTCAATCATGTTGTCTGCTTCGGAAATTTTGTATGATCTGATGTAGCATTGACATCTGTCCCTGGGAGGGAGGCCTACAAGCTAGTGATCCAGGGTCAGAAATGCCATGGTTGCGCCCAGCTTGGGAAATTTCAACAACAAAAAAGATGCTTATCTAGGGTCTTATACTCTGAACTTAAGGCTAGAGAAGCAGATTCTGGAGGGCTAAGATATAGCAGCTTTACCTTTGTAATCCACAACCAAGATAATTGGATCTAAGTTAATATCAAGATGATGACCAGATAAAAACTTAGACAGGAAATAATCTAAGAAAAGTAGTCCTAGTGTTTTGTAGTTGGTACATAGGCCCAAGGTTAAAACATGAAAACCTTGTAACAATGAAACTTTTTCCCCTTCCATTTGTTATTGTCTATTCCCCACCCCAGCAGATTCCATCATAATTCACTATAGCAAAATTTCCTTAAAAAATCTAAAATATTGGTGTGCTGACACCTGAGAAGAGAAGAAAGGGAACAGGAAAGAGGGTAACCTACAGACCATAACACCAAATGAGTTCTGAGTGGTAGGGGATTCAGTAAAGTTTTGGGAAATGATAGTGGTGACTTTGAACCAGAAATATTGCTACTAGGCTTATACCTCAAAGAGATGAAGGAAGAGGGAAAGGAGCCATATGTACAAAAATATTTATAGCAGCTCTTTTTACAGTAGCAAGGAACTGGAAATTAATGGGATGCCCATCGATTTGGGGATAACTGAACAAATTGTGGTATATGAATATAATGGGATACTATTGTGATGTAAGAAGGAAGGAGATGGTTTTAGAGAATCCTGGAGAGACTTGCATGAACTGGTATAGAGTAATATGTGCTCATTTTATAGGAACACAGGTGAATAATGTATACAAGTAAAAATAACATTGTATGTACAACTTTGAAAAGATTTAAGAACATTTATCAATGCAATGACTAACCTTGATTCTACTATGATGAAGCATGCTACTTAGAGAAGTGATGGATTGGGGGAACATATGGAGATATATCTTTTTTGAACATAGCCAATATGAGAATTTGTTATACTTGAGTATAAATATTTGTTACAAATATTTTGTTTTGCTTTCTTTTGTTTTTCTCAGTGGAAGTTGGAAGGTGGGACAGAAAGAACATGGATTTTTGTTAATTGAAACGAAAATAGGAATAACAAATAAATAGTGCCCGTGAAAACACTGTACAAGGACTAACCATATGGGTCCTGAGCTATCTCGTATAAAAATGAAAGACTTTTTGGGGCTTTGAGACTTTGAGTCCCTTTGACACTAAGGGACATCCAGGGCACCCTCCCTTGCTCATGGTTCCTGGCAGTACTGATGTTCCTGTTTTTAGTCACCTTTTCAGTTCATCCTTCATACCACTGAGATTTATTCTTTAATTCAGCTTTCTTATTCCATTATGTCTTTCCATCTGTTGAATTCCCAACCAGCACTTAGTGATCAAATAGATGATAGAAAGAACAATGGATTCGTGATTAGAAGTCCTGAGTTCAAGTGGCAGTTTTACAAATTACTAATGCCCCAGGATAAGTCATATCACCTCTCTAGGTCGCATTTTCCTCATTTAAAACAAAGAAGATAAATGGGAGCTTACATCTAATGATATCTAAGGTGTTTTCCAGTGCTAAAATATGTATTCTAAAGAATGACTTTCTCCGTGATCTTTGCCTTCCCTGACTCCCCGGTTGGTAACTACCTGCTTTCCTCTCTTCTTCCCCCCTCCCCCTACCTCATGCACTTAGTTTCATACTTCTCAAATTCACTTATTTCTCATAGATAAATAAAACATTTATTAAATGCTTACTATGTTCCAGGCACTGCGCTAAGCACTGGCTATATACATAAAAAAACAAAGACAGTAGTCTTCTCTCAAACAGATTGCATGCTAATGTTGTTAATAAGATCAATCATTATATCAGACCAGTAATCAACAAGCACCTACTCTGTTTTAGCCATTGTATTAGGCCATGGGGATATAAATACCAAAATGACAAAGTACCTTTCCTCAAGGAATTTCCGATCTATTGGCAGTCAAAATGAAAGAAAAATAAGAAGTTATCATTAATGTATGGGAAGCTAGGTGGCAGGGTGGTTAGGACTCTGGGGCTAGAGTCAGGAAGACCTGGGTTCAGATCTGACCTCAAACACTTATCAGCTGTATGACCCTGGGCAAGTCACTTAACCCTGTTTACCTCAGTTTCCTCATCTGCAAAATGAGCTGGAAATGAGTAGGAAATGACCTATCACTCTAGTATCTTTGCCAAGAAAACCCTAAAAGGGTGCATGAAGAGTTGGATATGACTGAAAAATGACCACATAACAACATCAATCTATGGGGCAAGTAGTCCAGTGATGATTCTAAGGTAGTGAATCTAGTTGGTTGGAAGAATAATTGTTTCTTCATATGAGATACTAAAGCTTAGAGTAGGAATGCAAGTTTTTTGGGAAAATATAATGAATTTATCTTTTGATATATTGAGTTTGAAATATGTAGTAGACATCCAGGTGCAGATGTCTACCACGGTGTTGGTAAGATGGAGCTAGTTTATGTTTTTTTCTTTTCTTATCTCCCTACTAGACATTGGGGTCTTATCTTGATTAACCCTGTTTTTCTTGGAGATGCCAGAGGGATGCCCTGTATATAGTACTTGACACCTTAATACAAGTTGAAAGAATGATTGAATTCTGTTTTAAGACTTAGGCCCTCAGGCCCAGTTTCAAGAGTTAAGGTTGGTATTAGCCCTGGGTTTATGTCCATATCTAGGCACTACAACTCAGGATGACAGAAGCCTGGGAGCTGAATAAATGTGCCCCAATTTGTTCTTACCTAATGAGCAGGCAGTTTGATGAAAGAGCAAGCACAGTGACTTTGCTGATGGGAACAGGGCCGGGGTGGGACATGCATTAATACATCTCATCCCTGAAATACAGGGCTATTGTTGAAGAAAGTAAAATGCAGTGAGTGCATTAAAATATGTATATGTGGGTACATATGTATGTATGTATACATATATATGCATACACATATATATTTGCAAAATAAGCCAGAAAGAATTCTCAGGGTCAAGGTTGAATGGTAAAAGCTACTGGAATCTGTCTGACTAAGACTTGTAAGATGCATCTCATTAACACCAAATTATAGCAGAGTCCCTGTGGAGCCGCATGTGACAGTCCCATTAATGCAAATGGCATTCATTATGATGACTGTTGTTTCAAGTGAAAGTAAAAGGAAATCATATTAGAAGGAATTACTCATTAAACCATAGAGCTTAAATAAAACCCACTGCTAAGTAGGCCACCCGGGTGGAATTCAGGGTTACCAAGGTTGGCTGCTACTGTCCTTGTTAGATTCGGACTGTTCTAACTTGGTTATAGGGAGGGAGTTGGGGATAAGATAAAAATGTCTTACAGGTATCGGAGGCTTGGGAGATTCCAGAAGGCCTCAGGGTCAATAAGTACCAGGTTGTTGGCTTTTTCAATTCTTCTGTCAAAGAGAAATGAACATTGAAGCAAAGGGAAATATATCTTTGTCATTTCACATTTTTATATAAACTTTGAAGCTATCTGATGGCTTGGAAAGCTGCAAACTTTTTGTTGCTAAAATGGCCTCAGTAAGACATGACTCATTCATTAACTCATTCATTCATTCACAAGCATTTCTTTATGAAGTGCATTGTGTTCAGTTTGTACAGAGACCATAATTTATCTCCTGTTTGTTCAAAGGAGGTAAAACCAGTTAATTACAGCTTCTATCCTACCTGACTCAAACCATAGAGGACATAGAAGACAGACCTGGGGGAGGAGTATGTAAGCTGGTGCTAACCAGAGCACCAGATTTATTGATCATTTTCACCCCCAGACATCAGGCAAAGGAGGAAGGAGTGAAGAAGAAGGAGATGGTGAGAGAGAAGGGGAGTGAGAAAGAGAGGAAAGGAGAACAGAGGGAAAAGAGAACAGTGAAGAGAAAGACAGAAAGGTCGAGAAAGAAAGAATGAAGAGACAGCGGGGAAGGGAAGAGCAGAGGATAAAAGTCTTGGCCCTTTTATTTTTAAACTTGGAAATTGTTCAACAGCAAAATCCCTTAACAAACCTCCATTAGACAATATTTTCTACTCACCTTGGACAGAGGCTGCTCTAGTACCATAAAAAAAAGCAGCCGCTTTTATCCCCTCGTTAACCTGGTCTTTGTCCTGATCAGGAGCTCAGAGGAGAAAATGTCTGAAACCCCGTAGAAAATGATTGTCATATCCACTGCTCACTGGATCAATGTATATTTACACTGATACTCTGTTAATTACTTTCTCCTTGTTTCATTAGTTTTTATGTCGCAATTACCTGTGGCTGCACAGAACCCCAGACCAGGCAATTAATCATTTCAAGTACAACAGGCACACTCTCTGGGAGGGAAGCAAGGGTGACAGCAGCACTGAGTGAGGAGATGAACGAGTGGCTGCTGTAATTGGCAAGCCCACCGAGCCTCAGATAGGGTGGCAGCTCCTCTGAGTTAGCACTAGGACAGACTCCTCTCTAGGTTTCTTGTCTACATTTACTGTTAGAGTCATACCCCTACTGGCAGTAAGGGAGAGACCATAACTTCCTGGGAAGAGAAAAGAACCTGAGCGTATTTGGAGAAAGGAAAGAGGGAAGTAGGTAAGAGGAACAACGGCAAAAGTCAAACACTAAGGGAAACAAATCATAGGTTCTTGACTTTTAGCCCATCGTTTTTCATTTTTTTCACATTTATTTATTTTTAATTTATTGAAGCAAACAAGCATTTTCCCTTTATATCATGCTGTCCAGTTTTTGTTCTCTTCTGGGTCTTCTGTATTCTATATGATGTTCCTGTATGTAGATAATAACATTCTTATGGCAGCCAGACCCAGAACACTATAGGTGCCTCTTAAGGATATCCATGGACTCTTAAAAATGGTTGGCTTAGAAATCCACATAGGAAAAACTAAGTGAATGAAGAATACCCATTGTACAGATTATGATGATTAGTTGGGTGGCTAGTCCATTGAGTTAGCTCATCAGTACATATATCTGGGACAGATCCTGCAAATAAACAATAAACTTAGCCCAGAATAGACTAGGACCAAGAGAGTGAATTGGGCAGAATTTTGGGAAATGTAGAAATATTTTAACTGATTTTATATCGCTCGCTCATAAAACAACAACAGCAACAACAGCCAAAATTTCTTATCACCAACATTCTCCTGGTGATTCCACATAATTAAAATCACAGTCTCAGAAGAATTCAAATTGGAGTGACACAAAGAGCAGCCTGTGGATATAAGTAGACAAAAATATAATACTCACAGATGTGCCTGCAAAAAGTAGAATAAATGAAATCCTCAAGAGCATGGATAAGCATAGAGGCAGCCAGGTGGCCCATGTCATAGAGCACCAGATCTACAGTCAGAAAGATCCACATTCAAATCTGAACTCAGACACTAATTAGCTGTGTAACCCTGGACAAGTCACTCAACCTTTAATTGCTTCAATTTCTTCATCTGTAAAAAAGGGGGTAATAATTACACCTACCTCCCAGGGTTGTTGTGAGAATCAAGTAAGATAAAAATGTCGAAGGCTTGGCATAGAGCCTGGCACACAGTAGGACCTATGTAAATATTAGCTGCTGTTGTTATTGTTATCATGAATGGCCAGAAAGAGAGGTGGGTTGGATATATAGCAAGAACAAGAGACAACAGAACAGTTCAAGTGTTACCCACTCTGTCCTCAAAATATTAAAAGACCTAGAAGAAGGCCTGGAGGAGTTTGGCTAGATCCACTGAAGGACTTGTGGAAGACATGGGCAAGACTCACACGGGATAGGATATGAAAGTAGAAAGAAATGAATTATGCTCTCTACCTCTATTGGGAGTTCCAACACTGATTCAATCAGAGACAAATCAAAGTAAAATACAGAGGAGCAATTAAAAAAAATTAGTTGGCTTTGTCAGAAACACCTCTCCCTCAGTACCTATTTCTCCATCTTCTTGTTTTTTCTCCCTTTCTTTTTCTCTTCCATTTTTCCTTTTCTTTCCTACTCTACCAGGGAGACATTGTCAAGACCAGAACAGCTGAAAATGTTGCATAAATGGGGATGTCTACTTCATGTATAAGGAGATATCTTTGATGCTAGAAAAGCAGACAATGGAAAAAAAAACTTCTTCTTTAAACCTTGATCAGGTTCCTCCTTGGCATATTTTATACATAAAATAAAGCATTCTGCTCTTCTTTACTTTTTTTTTTCCCCTGAGGAGAGGATGCCAGTGGAGCATGGTGGCTTTTATCATCCCTTCCCCTCACCACATAATCACCCCATCTCTGTTCCTTGTCTTAGAACTGCCTGATGACATCTTTTACTCCTGCTCTTCAAAGTTCCTTTTTAATTATATTTCAATCAATCAATAAACATTTATTTAGCACCTACTACATGCCAGGCACTGTGCTAAGCAGCTTACTCACATCTACCATGTGCATCTCCTTTGCCCTCTGTGTGACATTCATTTTTAATTCTTCAGTGATCATTATATTCCATGTCTTATTATCAATCAGTAACACCAGTACAATGTTGTTATTAAGAAGATGGGTCTTCGCTTTCATGGAATGTTGTGTATCATTAAAAAAGTTTTGTAATGAACCAAAGGCAATCCAATCTGCTCTTCTCTTTTTAAACTCTGGACCTATCTCATTGTCCATCTGTACTGTCTGTCCCAGAAAGACATACTGATGGACAATCTCAGTATGTTGTCTATCCATATGCATGTTGTATTCTGGGCAAGAGACATTCTTCAAATCTATTTGGTCTTTTCCTGGGTGGATGGTCAGTCAAAAATCTTTTGAGCTTTTCGAGGAGGAGCTGCAGTCAGGGCTTGATGAAGGCAAAACAATTTCATCCATGAACATAAGCTTCTGAAAGACCTTGTCATTCACAGGGAATCTTGCTCTAGATCTCCTCTGTTATAATGTTGAACACATTTGGTGATCTTACATCTCTCTGTATATATCCATACATAACATCTAATATTTATGATCATAGAGTTGTTGCACAGAGATGTTTCTGTTATATCCTCCAAGGAATATTGAATGATTTTAATGTAGAGATGGGAAACACCTTATTGAAAAGTAGCCTGTAAGTCAGTAGTTTTTTTTATTGAATCAAATACTTTTCCATAATTGACAGAAAATAAGCTAAGCAGAGTCTGATTCTCTATAACTTTAATTTAGTTGTGAAATGGCAAAGTTGTGATCCATTGTTAAACATCCCTCTCAAATGTCAACTTGTTCTCTACTCCTTCAAAAAGACGTTTGTAATGCCATGCACAAGCAGCTTCCCAAAAGAATGCTACTGTGAACAACTTTTAAAGTTCTTATTACACAGTATAGTGAACACTCCATTTATTCCATAACAGATCAAGGCAAACATTCACAACAAATCACAATATAATATTCACAACATTACATCTAATCACAGAAAATCACAATATAGTGTTCACAACAGCTTAACATTAAAATGGCCACATAGTTTTCACCAAAGTGGTCATAGTATTTAGAACAAAGAACAAAAGAACAATCATCTGGTATTCCTAAGGAGGTTTGCCTCCTTACTTAATTATTCAATCATTTCACAATACAAGTCCATCTTCCATTCATGAGGCAATCATGGGTTAACTTAATCAGTTACTTATCTAGCAGTAAGTCACTAGATATCGTTAATCACTAAATACAATCATTAGAAAATTACACAAACCCTCCACCCCTCAGTCTCTAGTAAATTTCTATTTTATGATGCATTCAATATCCAAGGAGGGGCATTTTCTTCATCTTGAAATGTGGAGGCAATGAAGGGTGGTCTTAGGGTGGTCTCTCAGATTCCCTGGATCTCCTTCCATGGTTCTAGCTCCTACCTAAATCCACCAAACAATCACCTGGATTCAGAGGCAGACATCTCCCAGGTTCTCATCCAGTCCTCTGGGCAGTTCTTGTTACACACTGAAGTTTACAGGGTCCAGCACATCTCAAAACCTTCACGACTTCTGTTGCCAGGAACTCAAGGATCAACCAAGCCACAAACAAAGAAAGTCTTATCATGGTCATGCTTCTTCAGTCCTCTAGCAGTTCGTCTGGCCCTAAGACCCAGAAGAAATCTCAGCCTTCCAGGCAGCAGCAACTTTAGCCTTCACCAGATTCTGATCTCATAGAAAACTCCAACTCAGTTCTCAGTCCAGCAAGTGGCAGCCCTGCTTCCAGATGCTGTGAAAATTCTGCTCCCTCCACCAGTGTAAGGGTCACAAAATAGGTGCCAGATTGCAAGTGGTGATGTTGAGACACAGGGAGGAGTGAGGCGGGGAATCAGTTGGGTCACATGGAAGTCAGAGCATATCGCACCGTCCCTGGCCAGGGGATATTGCATTGCTCAAGACTTTCTTACGTGGGATACCTGAGGTTCCCGACTGGTGTCTTCACACCCTGGGGTCTTCATGCCCTTGTGATTGCAATTCCCCTTTCACAATTTACCTCTTCTCTCTCAATTCCACTCAGCTGGGCTGTGTCACATGTGGTGTGTGGATCTGGGGTAGATAAAAGGACCCAAGCCTTGGAGGGATTAGGTGCCAGCCTTAGAGTCCTGCTGTAAGGCCTCCCGGATGTGACATCAATAAACCCTCTTAACATATACCCTCCAGCGTGACTTTTCTTTTCAAGAGAAAATGCCATTCTTCTCCTTTGAGGTAAGTAAATCTGCCCCTTCAGGCAGGGCAGGTGAACCCTGACACACCAGGAGCTGCTAGGAGGAACATTCTTGATTCCGACTATCTCTCTTTGAGGCCCTTCTTAAACACACACACACACACACACACACACACACACACACACACACACACACTGGCTTCCTGTCTCAGCCAATCCCTTCCTGTTATGTCAGCAACAGGAGACAGAGTTCACACCTTCTGTTTCTTTCACAGAGGTACTTAGCCCTTAGTTACTAAGAGCTAAGTACTTGCTTACTTGACATAACCAAAAAGGGGTCTTCATATTTAAATTAATTACCATTACAATGTTCTCTGTTCATGTCTAGATAAACCTCATGAAGATTTTGTATAAAAGGAAGAGTAGACATATAGGTAGGTAGAGATTTATGTCTTCTTCATTGCCTCCATCCTTTTTAAAAAAAGTATTAATGAAGTCTGAGCTCCTTCTTCCCCCAACTTTCGTGTATTCCCTCCCTTCAAATACTTTGACTGTTAATCCCTCAACACTTTCAAAATGATGTCACCTCCAGCACCAATTGCCTCTCTCTCTCTCTCTCTATTTGTTTCAATCTGACTACTTTTCCTATCTTTGTCATTTTTACCTTCCCCTATAGACACTTCATGAACTGTTAGCATCTAAGTATGGCTGGTGAAAGTCTACTGTCTGCTGATGGAGAAAAGTTTGTATTACACACATACACACACACACAGATATTTACAAATATTTTCCATTTTTCTTTTGTTTATTGTCCTTTTTTCATATTTGTCCTTAGATGCCCTTTGAAATGACTCTGGTTAGTTGGATGTCTTACCAAATTTTCTTTAAAATGGGTTGTTTTTTTTTTGCTTTTTTGGAGTGGGGAGAGCAGGGCAATTGGGGTTAAGTGACTTGCCCAAGGTCACACGGCTAGTAAGTGTTAAGTGTCTCAGGCCGCATATGTACTCGGGTCCACCTGAATCCAGGGCCAGTGCTCTATTCACTGTGCCAACTAGCTGCCCCTTTAAAATGTTTTTTACCATCAGGTACTTCTCTCTGCCTTAGTCAATGATACTACTCGTAATTATTCATCAGAATTCTTTGTAAGATTTTTACAAACTATTTTATAGTCTGATTTGGTGTTATATATATATTTGGTAGTCATCTTTCTGTTTGCCAAGTAAGTCAGATGATTACTTACTAGTATACTATCTGGGCTCCTGTCCTTGTTGCTGTGGTCAATTAATTTACATTGGTTAAATGTCTTCATAAAAGTACTATAGTTTGTACTTATATCATCACTATTGTCCATTTACTACTTTGAATTGTCATTTATTCAATTAAATATTGTTGAGGATTGAGTTGTTTCAGTTGTAGGGAATATGTTTTTCTCCTTATTATTCTTTCTTGTTTTATACTAATTCTGGTCTTAGCCTTAACAAGTGAGTGTTCTGACTATATAGAAAGCTGATTCATGGATAACTCCCACATCAATAACAGGTCACTTTCTGCTTATTAAAATTAATCTATTTCTTTTTTATTCTTTTGCAATTTTATTTGGCAATTGCTATGACCAGAAAATACCAATTCTTTTCTCAAGAAAGAGGTTTATTATATAAAGACATGAGGTTTCTTTGTAATCTCCAAGTCTTTGGCCCTTCTCTCTCCTTTTCAAACTTCATTTTACGGGTTTTTCTTCCCATTCTCACTTTTTTTTGCCTTTGAATTAAAGTCATCAAGCATCAAAATGTATGTTGATTTATTCTGGGGGGTTTCATCAAGTTCTTCATAGAATTTATCTATATCTTCCTCATTAGCAACCAAACTCAGTTTAGATTTGCAGGGGTGGGGAACCTGAGGTCTCGAGGTCACGTGTGGCCCACTAGGTCCTCCATGTAGCTCTTTGACTGAATCTAAACTTCACAGATGAAATCCCCTTAACAAAAGAATTTGTTCTGTAAAACTTGGACTCAGCCAAAAGGCCGCATTCAAGGAACTAGAAGATCACATGTGGCCTTGAGGCCAGGTTCCCCACTCCTGACTGCTTCAATTATTTTCATAGTGGTCTTTAGGCAAATATTAATACTAGCACTCTGATATGAGGTTATAAATATTCCCTGAAATAATATTTTTGTTACCTTTTAGCATATGATAAAACTTACTTTGCCAACTCTTTTTTGCTTCTCTTGAAGTACCTGTGAACCATCCTTTAATTTAGCAGAATATGTGAGGGTCGGGGGCAACTAGTGAAGATTGGAATGGTGCATAGCAAGTTGTGTGTACAAATTGCCCTTACTATTCAAAGTAAGAAGTGGACACCATTCTTCTTACTTACATTTCATGTAACTTTGGTAAGTTGGAGAACACATCAGCTTCTATTACTTCTAAAGCATCATTTTGAGAGATCTCTCTGTGGACAAAAAGAGACTTGATTAAATTAAATTAAACAAATCTTTGTTAAAAATCTGTTAGGTACTGTAGCGCCAACACAATTTTCACAGTACCAACGGCCACTTTAAATACGCCGGCATAGTGCTCAATCACAAAATATTATAGACTCTCTATATAGAAGAGAGAAGCAAAACATTTGTTCAGACACCAAAAAACCAAATCCCAAAACCAGTAAGCAAATTCCATCATAGAAGCAGAGAAGTTAATAAGCCATAACAGCACAGAGAGTCACAGCATCCTTTAGCCTTCCCACAAACCAATATTTACTCACAAGTGTGTGCCTTTAAAAACTATATTATTTGTTTTAAACATTTCTTTTTATATTTTAAGTTTTAAATTCTCTCCCTCCCTTCTACACCTTCCCCACCCACTGACGAGGCAAACAGTATAATATCAATTTATACATATGAGATCATATAAAACATATTTCCATATTAGCCATATTGCAAAAAAATAAAGTGAGAAAATTAGACTTTAATATGCACTCAGATTTCATCGTCTCTCTCTGGATGTGAATAACATTTTTTCATCATGAATCCTTTGGAATTGTTTGGATCATTGTACTGATCAGAGTAGCCAAATCTTTCACAGCTGATTATGATTACAACATTGCTGTTACTGTGCATAATGATCTTCCAATTCTTCTCACTTCACTTCACACCAGTTCTTACATGTCTTGTTTTTCTGAAACCTCACTTATTGTTTCTTATATCACTATAGTACTCTATCACTACCATATATAACAACTTGTTCAACTGTTCCCCAGTTGGTGAGAATTCTTTTGATTTCCAGTTCTTTGCTATCACAAAAAGAAGTGGTAGAAATGTTTTTATTCATATAAGTCCTTTTCCTTTTCCTTTGATTTCCTTGAGATACAGACCTAGTAGCGTTACTGTTAGATCAAAGGGTATGCATAGCTTTATAGCCCTTTGGGCACAGTTAAAAATTGTTTTCCAGAATGGTGGGACCAGTTTGCTACTCCACTAATGATTCATTAGTGTACCTCTTTTCCCTCATCACCTCCAACATTTGTCATTTCTGCTAGGTGTGAGGTGGTATCTCAGAGTTGTTTTAATTTGCATTTTTCTGATCAATAGTGATTTAGAGTATTTTTTTCATATGACTATAGTTTTGATTTCTTCTTCTGAAAATTGCCTGTTTGTATCCTTTGACCATTTATCATCTGGGAAATGACTCTTATTTTTTTTATAAATTTGACTAAATTCTCTATATATTTGAGAAATTAGACCTTTATCAGAGAATCTTGCTGTTATTTTTAAAAAATATTACTTCATTTTCTATGGAAAAATCAAGTTTCCCCAATTATCTCTTTTAATTAGGTTTATTTTTGCTTTTGCTTTGTCTCAAATTATGACTACCCCTGAAGCAACTGAAGCACATTAGATTCTGTTCCAATCCTTTAACTCTCCGTGTGTCTCTTTGTTTCAAGTGTGTCTCTTTTAAACAACAAATTGTTGGATTCTGGTTCCCAATCTAGTCTGCTATCTACTTCCATTTTATGGGTCAGCTCATCTCATTCACATTTACAGTTATGATTAAAAACTATGTTTCCCTCCATCTCATTTTCTTGTTTTGTTTTCTTTCTTTCTTCTTGTCTTGTCCCTCCTCAAAAGTTCATTTTGCTTCTAACCAATGCCTCCATTAATCCACCCTCCCTTTTATCATCTGTCCTTTCTCTTATGTTCTTCCTCTTCTATTTCCCTAATGCATAAGATAGATATCTATACAAAACTGCATGTGTATGTATACACACACACACACACACACACACACATATATATATGTATATACACACACATATAAGTATATACACACACATACATATATGTATATAGCCTGTATTTTTACAGTAATGAACCCTGTGGTGCTTCAGGTCAGGTCTTAGGAAAGGATGGTCAAAGCTCTCTCCTAGCTACTCCTCTTTTTCTTTCTGCCCTTTTACTTCTCTTCCCCTTAATTCTTGTTGTTGGAACCTGAAGCCTGGGAAAATACTTATCTCCTTCAATTCCCCCAGTCTGATCCTTCTTATGGATCCTAAGCCCATGGGTAGGGAATTTGGAGAATCTATTTCTTGGATTGCCTTCTCCAAAGTGAGAGACTCTTTTCTATGCATCTTCATGAATTGCCTCCTCTTTAGGCTTCGGATCTTGTGCTTCCCTCTTCCATTTTTGGAAGGTGAAAAGATACAAGCTCTCTGATATTCTCTTGTCTCACTTTCTATCTTACTCTGCTTTTCTTTCCCCTTCTTTTCTTTAACCTACCGTATCTATTGGTGGTTGGTCTGCCTGAAGCAAATTCCTCTGGCTGACTTGTACCAAGGGATCTTTAATATTAAAACAGGCTCTTTAACTCATTGCCCTGGACAGTCATTGGTCTCAGGGGCTAAGGACCAATGACCAAAGCCTTCCCAATCCTCCTTTCTAAGCCTAGTTCTCTCTAGATACTCTTAGCATGGGATCTCCTTCGAGAATCCTCTTCTATGAATCTTAATAGCCATTCTTAATTCTCCTCTCCTTGGCCAAGATGAGCTATGAGATTCATTTAAGGGCCAATAAACTCTGGATGACTTTTCTATGCTTTATGTCCCTCTTCTTTTATCTCCAGAGAAGCCTCTCCAGAGGAAGTGGCTATTTCATGAACTCTACATTTCATAGTAATTGAAAAAAATGTTTTTGGTACATGTAGTATGTGATCTTTGCAAAATTTCCCTCCTATAATAATCAGAGAAATCATCACCACAACCTGAAAGAGTTAACATATCACTGCAGGGCCCTCATTTATCCCTAGGGAGTAACTTGGATAAGGAGAAGAGAGTCCACTACTCAGAGACACAGACTTCATGAGGAGACCAGGCAACTTAATTAGTTAATGTTTATAAAGTGACTTGGAAATGAAAAGTGCTATTATTAGGTGTATTGGGGAAGGAGCCCATGCAGTTTTAATGCAGCAGCTGAGAGTGTCTCAGGAAATCTTACAGGCAGAATTAATTTAAATTGGCTTAGAAAGGAGCACTGTCACCCAGACTGGAAAACAGCTGAAGTGCTGAGAAGAAAGTCTAATGGGCAAGGGAATGTGCTGAAGGGAGGGGAAGAGAAGAGGTCCAGCGAGAGCTCTAAAAGTATCTAACATCTGCCTCAGTGGTGGGAGTATTTTAAGTGTTGCTTTTGAATTCAATAGTTTAGCGAAGCTGCCAGGGTTTGGGGTTTAAATCCCCATGAGATTAGAAGAAAAATGCTCGGATAGACAGGTTAGCTGTCTCCCTCCCTCCATGTTTATGCTTGGTGTCTCTGCCCCCATTTTAAGTATGTTATCAGAGAGACGTGTGATTGGAAAAGGAGGTGGACTGATTATGTACTGAGGATGAAAGATGGCTTATGGATGGCTCCTATATTCCCCTGGTATCCTTGCAAGTGTTAAGAGTTCTAGAGATAGCCCCAACAATGCTGACTGAATCCTCTGAGGAGGACTTATAGGAAAAGATGGACAAGAGTTTCATAGGATGAAAAGGCAGGATTGGGTTGAAATTCGCAGAGTTGGAGGGAGTAGCTAGGTTAATGAAATCACAGAACCAAGAAAGTATGGAAGCTGGATTCCAGGAGACATTAGCCTGTTCTTTGAACCCTGCTCCTAGGAGAAGATCTGATGATTTGGATCTATTAAAGGATAGGAAAATTCTGCAGAATAATTTAGAAATGAGGAGAAATGTGTTTGCATATTTAAAGGAGTAGTAGTGGAGAACAGAAAAAAGGGTAAGAAAAGTCAGAGAGAAGTCTTTGAAGGTATATCTAGTGATGTCAATAGATAACGGCTCATCCCTGGTCATTGTCTAGCACACAGTTACACTAGTTATAGTTTATTCAAGGCTTACTACTTAGGTATATGGACTGCATATGTATTCATGTTTTTAAAGTACCTTTACTTAAGGTTAATTTGGCAATTCATTACCAAAAGGGAACCCAACTAAGAAAGCAAAATGTTGCTGAAAAGGAAAGCAAATATCTGCAAATGAAATTCCTTTAGGAAGATTCTCTATTCAATACTCTTTTCTATGAAGTACAATGAGAATATTAGGATACATTTGGAACTGGGAGTCAGCTGACCAGGTTTCTAGCTGCAACTCTGCTGTTTGTTAGCTGTGTGATGACCTCTCTGGCACTCAGATTCCTAGCCATTGCATTTTACCATTGTAAAAGATCTTGGAGATCATTTAGTCAACACCCAGTGCTTGATGTGTGTGTGTGTGTGTGTGTGTGTGTGTGTGTCCTACTTGAACTCTTACAATAACAGGGAACTCAGTACTTTACAGTCAATGAAGTACTTACTTATTCCATTTTGCGAAATCTTTAATTTGGGAAATTCTTCCTTACATTCACCTGAAATCTCTTTACCCCTTTATCCTAATTCTCTTTGGAGTCACAAAGGATATCTTATCCTCCTTCCCCATGAGAACCTCAGTTAAAAATAAGGATCATTTCCTTTTCCAGCCATGCCTTCCCTTATCCAGTTGATATCCCATACTTCCCCATGCACATACTTTCTCCTCTGTAAAATGAAAGATGAATAAAGTAATCTCTATGCTCCTAACACCAACATTCTATTATATATTTCTAAAGTTTAGAATGTATCACTTCTGGGAACTCTCCAACAGATGGCACTGGTAAACCGAAAAACTATTAGCCTTCCCACCAAAGACTGGGGATTTTGGGGGTAGGCCTGGGTGAAGAAGGGTTAGGACATTACTTACGGACTTACTTATTTTTCAAAGGACAGAAACACTCCCACCCTCCAAAGCCACAACTAATTTATTAAATGTCAGATGTGTACTTTGGGTGGTTTGGGAAGTCAAACATTTATTATCCTAGGAAGAAAGAGCTTTGCAGCGTATTAACTAGGAAGACTGTCATACTATTCCAGTAGAGATGGTGGAAGAGAGAAACTCTCTTCTCCTATTAAGTCCACATGAGTGATTGTCAAATCCACCCCAAGCACCACGTGAAATACGCAATAAAACTACTCTCTTTTTGGTGCTGGTTGAATCAATGGAGGCTAGTCCTCTAGAATGAAAGGAAAATTCCTTCTAAGTATTCCCCAACAGGCCGTCAATCTGTAAACGGGCTGAAAGCCCCTGGTGAGTTATAACTAGGTCTGCAGGAAGAGGTTTGGAGCCCTTTTATAATCACCCAAGCAGTCAGTGATGGTAATTGAGAAGCAGGATTATAAAAATAACTTTGTTTATCAGAACATTTACACCACTTTTAAGTGCAACATCGTAAAATCAAGACAACTTGAAACAGGCTTTCCCATATTGTTATTAGCAACGGATTTTCTACTTTCAGGTAATTTAAGGGTAATCTTCTTGAAATAAAAAGGTAGCATCGTGAAAGTGCACACTCATGGAGAATGCAGAACATCGATAAGCTTATACCTGCTCTTGACCTTAGTACCCAATGGCCCTGCCTTTTCAAGGCAACAGAGACAGAGAGAATTGTTGCAAGGTAAAGGCCCACTTTGGGCTGATGAAAACAAAGATTTAAAGCCCTTTTCTTCAAATTATTTTGTTATTCCTCCCTGTTTGTGAATAAGGAAGGCTTTCTAACTATATGCTACAGGGAAGGAAGAAGTCCAATGAAGAAAGAAGTCCAAATGAAGAGAATCAACAAGAGGGCTCAGGATTATTGCATCTAGCATGTAATAATGAAAGAGTATTGATCTGGGGGTTAGGAGACCTGGATTTTATTTTATTTTTTAAAATTTTATTTTATTAAGTTTATCTACTTTTAGTTTACAACATTCAGTTCCACAATCCAAATTTGAGTTCCAAAATTTTCTCCCTCCTTCTCCTCCTTCTCCCCTGTACCCTCCATGGTGGCATGCAATCCAATACAGACTCTACAAATACCTTCACATTAAGCATTAGTAAGGTTGTAAAGAAGAAGTATAACCAGTGAAGTGAACAACGAGAAAGAAGGAATGAAACAAAACAAAACACAAAAGAGAGAGAGAGCAAGTAGTTTGCTTCAATCTGCATTCAGACACTGTAGTTATTTTCTCTGGATGTGGATATCCTTTCCATCATGAGTCTTTTGGAGTTGTCTTATAACCTTGCCTTGCTGAGAGGAGCCCAGTGTATCAAAGTTAGTTGTCACAGACACAATTGTGTACAAAGTTTTCCTGGTTCTGCTCTCCTTACTCAGCATCAGATTGTATAAGTCTCTCCAGGGTATTATGAAGTCTGTCTGCTCCTTATTTCTTATAGCACAATAGTATTCCATTATATTCATATACGATAACTTGTTTATCCATTCCCCAATTGATGGGCATCCTTTGATTTCCAATTCTTTGCCACCACAGAAAGAACTGCTATAAATATTTTTGTGCAAATGGGTCTTCCTCCCACTTGTATGATCTTTTTAGGTTACAGCCCTAGAAGTGGTATTACTGGGTCAAAGGATAAACACTTTTATATAGCCCTTTGTGCATAGTTCCAAATTGTTCTCCAGAATGGTTGGATCAGTTCATAACTCCACCAACAGTGCATTGGTGTTCCAATTTTTCCACATCCTCTCCAGCATTTATCATTTTCTTGTTTTTACGTCTTAGCCAGTCTGACTGGTGAGGTGTGAGAAGAGCTAGATTTTAGTCTTAGTACTATCACCAATTAGCCATGTGACCTTGGGCAAGTTATTTAACATCTTTAGGCCTCAGATTCTCTACGTGGAAAATAATGAATGAATTATATGACCTTGGGCTTGAATCTAAGGGTAGTGGGCCAAAAACAAGGAGTGATTGTGGGGCTGAGGCTGTGTACTGAACAAGAAGCAGGAAGAGAAATGAGCAGCAGTTGCTGTGTGGCTCTGACCCTGCTGTAGATTATCTGCTCCAGCACCCAGCCTAGTCTTAAGCTTTGCACCTTGAAAACCAGGGTGTGGAGCTCAGCCCAATGGTGAGTTCGCAGTTTTGAGACTTCAAAGTTTTCAAGCTCACTGACAATAGCTAGGACCAAAAGCAGTGTACTAAAGCTCCAATCACAGGCAAGCTCATGGTTGTGTTATTCAGATCCAAAAGTAGATCATGGTGCTTACAAATCTTGGTTTAGGATGTAGTGATCAGACAACTTGGGAGGTCCATTGGAAAAATGCACTTTAATAGCCTGAGTTTCCCCTGAAATCTTTTAAGAACCTACCACTCAAGACCAAAGAAAGCAGCAGCAGGACCCAAAAGAATAGGATAAAATAGGACTAAATGAGGGGCACACATTCTGTCTAATAGTGCCCTGAGCTTGACCCTAACACAAAGTACCAATTCAGAAAGTAAGGTTGGAAGAAAAAATAAATGACGAATTTCACGATAAAGGGCTATTATATTGGTAGAAACACAATAGATACAAACCTAGAAGAAAGACACAGCTTAAATACAAGTTCAACTAGAATTCTTGGAAGAAATGGCACAAGAAATTTTTTAAGGGTTAAACATAACCTTATAGATGAAATGAAAGCCAAGAGGAAAAAAAAATAGAAAAAAAATAAGAGTTATGGAGGAAAGATTTGGAGGGAGAATTGATAGCTTAAAAATAGTAGTGGATCAATAGAATAGATTAGGTACACAATACATAGTAGCAAATTGTCATAAATAATCTAGTCTGGTAAATCTAAAAAGCTAAGCTTTTGGGATAAAAACTCTCCATTTGACAAAAATTGCTGGGAAAATGAGAAAGCAGTTTGGCAGAAACAAGGCATAGACCAACATCTCACACCATATATCAATATAAAGTCAAAATGGATAAAATGATTTAGACATAAAGAATGATATTATAAGTAAATTAGAGGAGCATGGAAAAATGTAACTGGAAGACCTATGAAGAAAGCAAAAATTTATGACCAAACAAAAGATAGAGAGGATCATAGGTAGTAAAATGGATAATTTTGATTATGCAAAATTAAAAAGGTTTTTCAAAAGCATAACTAATGCAGTCAAAATTGGAAGTCAAATTAGAAACTGGGGAAAAATTATAGCAAGCATCTTTGATAAAGGTCTCATTTCTCTAACATGTAGGAAATTGAACCAAATTTATAAAAATAAGAGCCATTCTATAATTGATAAATGGTCAAAGGATATGAACAGTGAGTTTTTCAAATAAGAAGTCAAAACTAATTATAGTCACATATAAAAAATTCTCTACATTACTATTGATTAAGGACTCACAAATTAAAACAACTCTGAGATACCACTTATCAAACTGACTAATATGACACACAGAAGGAAAATGACTGCTGGAAGGGATGTGGAAAATTGGGGCACTAATGCACTGTTGGAGGATTTTTGACCTAGTCCAACCATTCTGGAGAACAATTTGGAACTGCCCAAAGGGCTATAAAACTATGTATACCCTTAAACTCAGCAATTCCCCTACTAGATCTGTATCCCAAAGAGATCAAGGAAAAGGGAAAACACATTTATACATATGAAAAATATTTAGAGCAACTCTTTTTGTGGTGGCAAAGAATGGGAAACTAAGAGGATGCCTATCAATTGGAGGATGACTAAACAAATTGTGGCCTATGATTGTGATGGAATACTATTGTGCCCTAAGAAATGATGACCGTGATGGTCAGAAAAACCTGGGAAGATTTATGAAAACTGATGCAATGTGTAATGAACAGAAGCAGGAGATACACAGCAATGGCAATATTGTAAGGATGATCAACTATGAAAGATTTAGCTATTTTAATCAAGACAATTATAATTCCAAAAGACTCATGATGAAAAATGCTATCAGCCCCCAGAGAGAGATCTGATGAACTCTACAGACTGAAGCATTTTTTTCTTTATTTAATTTTGTCGTTTCATTTTGTCTTTGTTTTCTTTCATAACATGGCTAATATGGAAATATATTTTGCATGACTTCACATTTTTGAATGATATTGTATTGCTTGCCTTCTTAATCATTGGGGGAAGAGCAGAAAATGGTGAGAGAGATATACACTTAAACATATACTTAGATATCAATAATCATAGTCATATATAAACATATACATTCACATGCAACTATGTAAGACCATAGTATACTTATTTGTCCTCTGTTTCTCTGAGGGTGGATAACATTTTTCTTCATAAATCCAAGTCTTTCCATATTTTTCCAAGTATACCAACTCGTCATTTCCTATACCACAGCAATATTCCCACCTTATACTGTCCAGTTGTTTTAAATAGTCCTAAACAATGTTAATAAATATGACTGACACATAGTGTAGTTTCCTTATTTTTCTCTTCTGGTGAAATCTATTTTAGCTTTAGTCCAAGATCATGATTACCATGCCTGCTCCTTTTCCCCTAACAAATTCCACTTCTTATTTCCTATCCCTCCTGACTCTTCTACTTCACTTCTACCTGCTACCTTGCCCTCCAATTACTTGACTTATACCCTCCTCCACATTCCCATTAATTTAAACCCTTCTATATCCCCCTTTAATGAATCCCCTTATCCTCCCCTCTAAAGATCCCTCCCTTATCCTCTCCCCTATCACTATCCCTTTAGAATTTTATTTCTTTCTGAATTTAGAAGATTTTTATGCTCTTCTAGATATAGGTGAATAGTTCCCTCTTGAACCCATTCCCAACGAAAGTACATTTCCAGAACTACCAGCTCCCATACCTATCTAATTCTTTTCTGTGTCAGTCCTTCATCTCATACCTCATTTGTATAAGATAATTTGTATAATTTTTAGCTGTTCCTAGATGGTCTTACTTTTTAAAACCATTATCATACTCATGTCTACCTCAATCTTTCTTACAAACTATCGGATTACTAATAACAATCTTAGATATACATTCTATATACATAAAAAGGTAAACAGTCTGTCTTTATTGAGTTCCTCTTAATTAGTCTTTGGGATATACCTTATATTTCTCTTGGCTCTTCTTTGTCAAACCTTTTATTAAGTTCATGTGTTTTTTTTTAAAACAGAATCCTAAAACTCTGACAATTCATTAAATACCCATTTTTTTCATTTAAGATTATATGCTCGGCTTTGTTGGGTATGTTCTTTTCTGCCAGAACCCCAGTTCTTTTGTTCTTTGGTATATAACATACCAAGATCTTTGATTTTTTCAAATTGCCACTGCTAGTTCTTGTGTTTCTAATTGTGGCACCATGATATTTAAGTTGTTTTTCTCTTGTTGTTCATAATATTTTGTCCTTGAGCTGGGGGTTTCAGAATTTGAATATGATATTCCTGTGGGATTTCCTTGTAAGCTCTCTTTCAGATGGTGTTCAGTGGATTTTTTCTATTTCTACTTTCCCCTCTTGTTCTAATGCTACAGGAAAATTTTCTTTAATTATTTCTTGTATTATTCTATTAAGATTCTTTTTTTGATCATAACTTTCAGGTAGTCCAATTATTCTTATGTTTTTCTTATGAGATGTTTTACATTGTCTTCTAATTTTTTTTTCATTCTTTCTAGTTTATCATTTCTTGATCTCTTATAACTTTGCTGGCTTCCCTTTGCCTGATTCTGGTTTTTAAGGAGTCATTTTCTTCCTTAAGATTCTGGATGTGCTTTTCTAATTGGTTGACTTTCTTTTCATAATTCTGTTTTTCTTGGATTTTTTTTTTTAGTTTTTCCTCAATACCTCTCATTTGATTTTAAAATATTTTAAAAGTTTTTCTATGAATTCTTCTTGGGCATGTGACCATTTGATGTTACTCTTTGAGGTAGAAGATGATTTCTTTGCTTTATATTCTCCTCTGAAAATGAACTCTGGTCTTCTCTAATTCCATAGTAATTCTCTATGGTTGGATTCTTTCTCTTTGCCTGCTCTTTTAAAAAAAAATTATCTGTAGCAGCTTAGTTTTTGTAATTATCTCTAGCCCTGGGGCATGGGGGAAGTTACCTTTGGCCTCAGATCCTCCTTCAGTTCTCCCTTCTGACCTGGAACCAAAACCAAGACCTCAAGCCTCTTGTAAGTGCCCACATCCAGTGGCATCTTCACCCCACTGCTTCTGTACTCACTGGGCATATTCTGTTTCCTTCTTGTTGCCAGCTGCATCTCCACAGCATGGGTGCATCTGGTGTCCTTTTAAGCAGGGGTTCCCTTGATCTCCCCAGTCTCAGATGCCTGACTCCCCTCCCAGCTAGCCCCAGGGCTTGCCCCTTGCTGTTTAAGTGGACTTAGCCTGGAGGTGTTTATTCTTCACAGGCACCAAACCTCTTCCGGGGATTTTTCTTCAAATCCTTGATTGTCCCAGGAGGAGCCCTCTTCTGCTCCTACTCATATTTATCTTTGCCACTCTATATTTGCCCTGAGGTACTATTACTATTTCATTTGTGGGAGAAATCTGGAGAGTTTAGAATTTTCTGACCTTCTCCCCCATGTTCCCAGAGTTCTCTCTCCATGGTGAGAGAGGTTTGGAACTCAAATTTAAAAAAATGTATGTTAAAAATTTTCTTGCAGGTAATTGGTAATATTTAATGATAAATATATATATGCATATATACACACACACACACATATACCTATATATGTATATGTATATATTTAAGAATTAGCAGTTTAACACAAGAGGAGCAAAACCTTAACCACATGACAAATCCCTTGAAAAGTAAAATGAACTAGGTGACTTCCATAATCTTTTCCAAAGCTAACATTGTGTAGCACAGTACAATGTAAAGAATCTCGTAACCTACCCTTTGGTGTATGGATGAAATGCGTTCAGCAAAACCTGTCAGTAGCACAAGAATCTTTTTATAAAAGGGTTTCTAGGTATGTCTCATTTGGTGAATCACTGGCCCCATGGTTTAGGTTGACCCTGCCATAAAACGAAGTAAAGGGAAATAACTGAAAAGAGCCAGAAGTCAGAAGTTTAAATGGTACATTCACTAGATAGCTTAGAATGGTTAGAGGAGTTATTCCACGTGCTATTCCACTGATTCAATATTGCTCAATAATGTGATTGATCAGCAGTGACTCTGACTTTCACTAGTACTCCAGCTGTTGCCATTTCTTGGGCCTGTAAAGCTCCCTCTCAAGCCTTTGTTCTTTTACCTATTCAAAAAATCTGTGAGAAGCACATGTCACTCCTTGCCCAAGTCAGTTATTAATGGTTGTTGGGGGTCAGATAGAGACAGTCCATATGTACATGTCTTCTGCTCACTACTCTGTTCCATGAACTAAAAAAAAAAACAAAACGATGAAAGATGGCTAAACCACCCTGTTGGATCATTGTTATAGACCAGAATAAGAAGTAAGTCCTTCCACAAAAGTCTGTCTTCCCCAAAGGCCCTGCTAGCCAACCATTAATCATTTTGGGTGATGCTTCAGTTACTAGAAGTCAATTATTTGTTGGTTTTGTCTTAACATAATCTAGAATGGAGAAGTATAGACATAAAGTAAGATAGGGAGGAACACTAGACTGCAATTTTATTAATATGAGGGATATCACAATGAGGAAACTCCCTTCTCTACAACTTAGAGTTGTCTAGAGCATTAAGAAGTTGTGACTGACTTATCCAGAGTCATGCAGCCAGTATGTGTCAGAGGTGGGACATGAATCTAAGTCCTTCTGACCTTAAATTCATCTCTAATGCCATTAAATGGATTTTCTCTCATTAACCCCTTCTCACAGATCCCAAATAGAAAGATATCATTGTGGATAAGGTCTTTAAAATGTTGAAACCCTCTTTCTTGCCTTAGGAAACATTCAGTCTCCATTCTTGTCCAATTATTATTTATCCTTAGGATGGAACTCCAATAGATCTTAACTCAAAATGGAGTCATATGTAGTTTCCTAGGCCAAGGTTTTTCAGGAAGAAGGAGGTCTTATATATTTTATGGAGATTCTTAACAAGGCTTATGGAAGTGAATTTTGAAAACTAAAATTAATTTTTTTTCAAAAAGACTCTTAATCAGGACTGAATCAGAAAGGGATTTCCATTTATCCAGCACACTCCAACAACCTGAAGCCATCTTTCTGTAAAGCTTTAGCTTGAGAGTGAAGTCATATCTGGGAATGTGAGTCAAGTGACAGGAGCATTTTTGGCAGCACACCCTGACAATCTTGTCAAGGATTCCAGGGTTTCCCCTTGTAGCAAATCAGTTGCCTGAATTACTGCAATAAATTGTCCCATTTAATCTGACAAGCACTTGATCCTAAGAGGTGAGCTTTCCAACCAAGTCCCTGGATTTGAAAGCATTAGCCTTGTCTCTGTATACAGTAATATTCTAGTCAGTGGCTTGCAGTGATGTCTAACACATGTCTATGTGCAGTACACTTAGATGGTGTGTTTTCTAGCAGGCTGGCAATTCAAAGGGAAGGTGAGATTATAATACTAACACCAATCTTCAGGTGTGGGACCAGCCCTCAGCAAAATAACAAAGGAGTCGGGAGCATGTCTTTGGTGGCTTCCTGCTCCTGTTTCTAGAGACAGTTGTGAAGAGATCACAGGACCGTAGATTTTCGAGCTGTATAGGTCCAACTCTCTCACCTTATAAATGAAGAAAATAGGATCCAGGGAGGTAAAGCAAACCTGACATGTCCAGAGCTGAACTCATTATCTTTCCCTCCAAACCCTGCACTCCTAACTTTGATATTACTGTCGAGGGCACTATCATTCTCTAAGTTACCCAGGCTTACCCTGATGTCATCCTCAATTTCTCACTCTCTCACTTCCCCCATATCTAATCACTTGCCTAGCCCTGCCATTTCTACCTTTGCAACACCTCTCATTCACTAAAGATGGTCTAGTTTGCCTAATCAATCTGAGTAAATGAGAACAGGGAAAGACCTTAGCTTCAAATGACTAAGGTTTCCCACTGCATCTGGTGCCAACTCCAGTGATCCTGACCTATGTCTTGTCACTGGACTCTGATGACTCTGGAGGAGAAAGTGAGGTTAATGACTTTCCACAGTCGTGCCTCACTTAAGTCTAATTCACTTGCAGGTCAAGACATCACCTTCCTGATGTTGTTCGTCTCTTTGAAGAATGAAGGATGAACACCACCACCAACGTCACCAACATCTCCTAGTTATCCTGTGTATATCTTATTTGTACACAGTTGCTTGCTTGTTGTCTCCCCCATTAGAATGTAAGTTCCTTGAGGGCAGGGACTGTTTTGGTCTTTCTTTGTATCCCCATTACTTATTACAGTACCTGGCATATAATGGGTACTTGAGAAAAGCTTGTTGATTTGACTTGAAAGTCACTTGTCCAAAGTCATATAGCTAGTAAATAGGAAGGCCGCGATTCAGACCTGTCACAAGATACTCGATTTAGAGTAAGACTTTAAGGTCATGAGTATGTCTCCTCATTTTATAAACCCGGAGTGAAATAACTTTTTCCCAATGTCACCCACATATTAATCACCAGAGGTATGATTTGAACCCAACTGACTGCAACTATACTACATTTTAGAGAAAAATAACATGCATTAATTTTTAAAACTCACAGTCTAAGTGGTAAGTAGGGCATGACACAAATGATCTCCTAATGTTATTAGTATAGATTTAGCCTTATCTATTGCTCCCCATGATCCTGGGCCCCTAAAGTTCTGGGTCTCACACAGACCCATCCTGATCTTTGGGGCATACCCCCAAAGGGTCATGGTCTTTATTTCGTGTGGGAGGCTCCTATATTAAAGAGTATATTTCATACTAGAATTTCAGGAAGTGCCAGAAAAGATTCATGGGAAGGTAGGCCATTCTAGTTCTAAGTTGTATGGGTCAGTTCTTTTCACAGTTGAAAAAAGGTAAATGAATACAAGAGATACAAAAATGAGTTTTCCTTTTTTAACTGATCTCAAGTCTTGAGCCTTTCAATGTTCAGCTCTCCACCTTACCAATTCCTTTGTAGTTTTACGGTATATCAGAGTGAGCTTTATAAGCAATGAATAAAGAGGTAATAGAAAATGAATGTTATATTTCAGTATGGCATGGTGGGGTGACACAGTTCTCAAGATAGATTATCTCATACTACTTGGTGAGTACCTCACTTGACCTACTGTGTCTGCGTTAGCCAACCATATTCATGTCCTTGACAGTTACTCCTCCTCTTCCTCCTACTTTCCAGCTTCATAACTATAAGCAAATTCAGTATTACCATTGCTACTGGACAGTATACATCAACCTACTCCCCTTTGGTTCCACTGATCATACTTGTAACTTTTTAAACTAAAACATACCTCCCTAGACATTCATCTATATATGTTGTCTCTCTTATTGTAATGTAAGCTCCTTGAGGACACGTACTGTCTCACTTTTATGCTTGTGCAGTATAAGGTATATATATGCAGTATAGTGCTCATTCATTCATTTGGCTTCATTTTAGGAGCACCACCAACTGCTTCTTATAGCACATAATCAGTACTTTATACTTTTGACTTAGGGTAGAATGCAGGGAAGGGTTTAGTACCTCTAAACTATGGGATAGATACAGTCCATTGCTTGGTTTCTTTCAGACTACAAGGTGTTTTTAACCTGCTAGCCATGAATTTGTTTATTTAATATTTTCATAATGGTATTTCAGTATCATTGGTTTCCTTTATAATCATACTTATATTTTTATGCTTTTAAAAATATTATACCAAGGAGGGGTCCATAGCCTTCTTCATACTGTGAAAGGGGTCTGTGATATGGTTACTACCATGTCTTAACCAAGGTTAAGAACCCTTGCTCTAGCCTATGCTGTAGCTGAGAGAACAATTTTTCCTCTAGTGGGCTACTATGCTTAGTCCATTCAGAAGAGAGAATCTGGAGGTTTAAAAGAATGAACAGTTGAAGAACTGTGTATAGCAGTTAATCACATGATAAACACATCAGAGAAAAATAACATGCTTTAAGTTCAAACCTTATATTCTAAGTGGCAAGTAGGGCATGACACAAATAATTTCCTAATATTATTAGTATAAATTTAGCCTTATCTGTTGCTGCCCATGACCCCAGGTCCCTAAAGTTCTGGGTCTCACACAGACCATCCTGATCTTTGGGGCATACCCCCAAAGGGTCATGGTCTTTATTTTGGGTGGGAGGCTCCTATATTAAAGAGTACATTTAGCCCATTTCTTCTATTTCAGTGCTTGCCATGTAGTAATTGCATACTCTCTTCAATCATTCATTCATTCATTCTCCAAACTTTTTGTTTACTTTATCTCTGTCCATCTCATATACATTCCCTTCTACTGTCCTCTTCTGAAGACTTTCTCTGATACCACAATATAGCATGGAGAACAACCTTGAGTTTTCAAAGACTGCATCTCCAAGGTCACATAGCTAGTGAGAATAGGAAGAATGCTCAGTCTAAGGTCTATAAGTCCTACCAAGAAGGAAAGGCTTCTAATATGTACCTGAGAAGGGACTATGGGTCTTTCACTGGAAGAGAAGCATAGCCTACTCTGGGGAGATCCATGATCAGGAGACTAACTGCCTGGTGATCGGCTTGTTTTATTTCAACCACAGTAACTCATGAAGACTGCCTGCTAAGATGAAGAGAAATTTTGATCTGTGTCAGTGGAGGGAGTGAAATCACAGATAATTAAGGTATTGAAGTAAGTTTATGATTTTAAAATAAGATGAGTTAAATTTTTATGATTCTTTCTTAGAAAGAGAGGAGGTGGGAGAGAGAACTTTAACTTAATTAAACTGATTTCTTTGTACCTGTGGAGTCTAACTTTTTCTCTATGGTAAGTAGGCATTTTAAAAAAATGTACCATATAGAAAAAAAGCATTGTCTCTGCAGTTAGAAAACATGGGTTCAATTTTTGCCTATTCCATTTGCTACCTGGGAAGATTCTGGACAAATCACGTAACCTCACTGGGCCTCACATTCCACATCTGTAAAATGAAGATGTTGGGCTAAATGGCCCCTAAGGTGTTTTCTAGCTCCAAAAGCAACTAGTTGGATAAAGCTTGGGATGCAGTCAGGAAGACTTGAGTTAGAATATGGCCTTATATATGTACTAGTTGTGTGTGGCCCTATGCAAGTCATTTAACCTCTCTGCCTTAGTTTCCTCATCTGTAAAATGAGAATAATAAGAACACCAACCTGTCAAGACTGTTGTGAGGATAAAGTGCAAGATAACATTTGCAAAGCACTTTGAAATTCTAAAATGGTAGTTTATTATTATTATTATTTTGTGTTGGTTGCATTGGTCCAGATTGATTAGCTCAGTATCTTAGAACACAGTGCTAAAGAATCCAAGCCTGACAATTTGAGCCTCAGATGGGTCACTTTCAAACTGAGAAAGGTTGTTCCTTAGCCACAAACTGACCCCTAAGTAAGCTTGGCCACAGAATGATTCCCTAGCCTTGCCCACATAGTGATCTAGTCATTTCATACTGTCGTTCACAAGAAGAGATTTGGCAAACGTAGATTACTCTTGACCATGGGAGACACAATTCAGAGTTCAGGCTCATCAGATGGAAGGTCAGGAACATCTTACATTGAAAGGAGGGTACATCTTGTGAGGGTGTAGAATGGAGCTCACTGGAGGACTTCTTTTTCCTCAGGTTAATGACCAATTTGGAGATTTCCTCTTTATCTATGGGTTATGAGGCAAAAAGGCAACTGTGTAGACTCCTCAAAAGTGTCCTAAAGTCCTTGACTATCATGTTTGTTTTGTTGTTGAGTCATTCTCAGTTATGACCAACTCTTTGTGACCCCCACTTGAGGTCTTCTTGACAAAGATACTACAGTTGTTTATCATTTCTTCCTCCAGCTCATTTTATAGATGAGAAAACAAAGGCAAAAAGGGTTAAGTGACTTGCCCAGGGTCATACAGCTAGTAAGGGTCTAAGACCAGATTTAAACCTACATCTTTCTGACTCCATGACAGGCTCTCTATTTACTGAGCCACCTAGCTGCCATGTATATTGTTTCTATGTGACCCCTAAATGTTTCCTGCTTTCATATCCCAGCACTAGTCAACGTAGACTCATTAATAAGCAACGATTGTAGCTGCCATAGCCAGGAGGCAGGGTAATCAGACCAGAATGATATTTAATTAGGTAAAATTCACCACCAATTTCCTTAAGAGGCAAAAGAGGGTGTTTTAAAAGTGGAATTTAATTTTCATTGTATGGTTCTTAGTTTAATTAGCTTTCTTTTTCCTTGGAAAGCTGAGTCTTTGTGAAAGATGTACATGGCCCCAGGCAAAGCTGGGATTATGGTTCAATGGTGGTCAGGACTATGTGAGCCACCCTAATGTAGACTCTCAACTTAAACCCTCCTGCTTTAAAATAAAAACAATAAAATACCTAAAGCAAATCAATAACAAACCACCACTCCTATTTTTTTTTACTACCATTTGTCCTTAAAAAAAATTTCAAAGAACTATATATTCTTCTCCACAATCTGTCTCCGAAGCCATCCTAGGGGGAAAAAAAATTGCAAAAGCAATGTGAAAAGCACTTGTATCCAAATGGGCAAGATGTACTTCTAGTGGCTCCTCAAAATGGTTTCCATTTTTGAAATGTGTATTTATGCTTTTGTTCCAATTAAGTGGTAAAGACACTTCCAGGAAGATGGGAGATTTAGAGACTACAAGGAAACCTATCTCTTCAGTCTCTTGTTTAAGAACAATAGGAAGACTAAAAGAAAGCAAAACCTACCAGAAATTCTCAAAAGAACATTTTGGGAAAATCTTACAAAGCAATGGGCAACCCACATAAATGCTAAAACACAGTGGAATTATTATAGATTCAAAAAAGCTAAGGCTAAAATACCAGAAGAAAAATGAAATGAAACAAGAGCAATAGTAACAGGGAGGCAGCATGGTGCAGTGGAAAGTATTTCTGCAGTCAGAGGTCCTGGGTTCAAATCCTGCCTCTAGGTGAACTTAGCTGAGGAGATTCCCTGAGTCTTAAATACTAGTTGAAGTTCCTTCTGTGTCCATGAAAATCAGAAACAAAGTCAGAATTTTCTCAGGACACAACAATGGTTGATAACACACTGTGATAATTAGATGAAGAAAGATAACAGCATAAAGATCATAAGGTAAAATGAAGTGAAGAGGTAAGTGATTAAAGAACATCAGATGAAGAAGAAACCTAATGAAAAGGAAGAAAATTCTTTGGGGGGGAGTTGTCTATATATGGTGTTTCTTAAACTTTTTCTACTTGCAACTGCTTTTCCATTGTGGCAGCATTTGTTGGCATTGCAAGCTGAGGGCACATGTGAAGCAAAGTGCGCATGCTTTGTGTTCAGAAGCAAGGCTGCTGTGGCTCAGGCAAGCCTGCCAGAAACACCTCGGCTTCATTACCTGTTTGATTTTGATAGCTTTTGGTCGTTGCGTGTTCAGAAACCTTTTACTGTTGCCAGATTTTTCTTGACCCCATAAGAGGGTTTCACCCAGAGTTTAAATTCAAAACTATTCTTAGTTCCCTGGATGATAGTTGGACTAGACAGACCAGATACCTGGACCATTGTTCAGTGGCAAGAACACTGGGTTTAATGCTTTTGCAGTAAGTAAGTTCCTGTTCTTGGAGTCTGGAAGACCTGGGTTTGAATCCCACCTCAGATACTAACTGTATGATCTTGGACAAATCATTTAACTTCCCTGGCCCTCAGTTTCATCAAATGAAATATGAAGAGATTAGTCTTGATGACCTCAGAAGCCCCTTCCAGCTTTAAATGTAGGACCCTATATATAATACTTGCAACTTAGGGCAGATTCTTTAGTTTCTTCATTTGTAAGGTAAATGAATTGTAGTCAATGACTTCTGAGGTTCTTTCCAGGTTTCTGATCCTATATATTATAATTTTAACCACTGACTCTCTGAGATGGATTGAGCTCTCTCCAGCACATTCC
>CM053581.1:78976620-79015229 GCA_028627135.1 Pseudochirops cupreus
ATCTATCTATCTATCTATCTATCTATCTATCTATCTATCTATCTATCTATCCATAACTTGTAGAGGACCAAGGCCAGTGGGACTCTGACCCTGGTGGCTGAATAAGCTGTCTCAGCTGAAGAGCCTGCTATCAGGCCTGGATCAGTTCCCCCCCACCCCCAGGCATTATGTCCTAGTGATAAGTGTGGTATGCACCCCTGGCCTGGAAACAAGGAAGTACACAGTGTTCTCAGGTGATAGCAAGTAGGAAGATTTGTGGTTTCCCTTTATAAAAGCTTGTGCTTGGGATGATAAAGTTGGCTCTGTTTTTCACCACTCTCTGAGTCCTGTCTCTTTTGTGCACTCTGTCAGCCTCTGGGTAAGCAACTCTTTCCCAACCTGCTGCTGGATGGCAGGACCTCTCACAGTTATTAAAGTAAGATTGTTGACCCCTTTAAAGTTGCTTTTCTTTAGAAAAGCAAATCAAAGAACCTGTGCTAGCAGCCATCCTGGGTATGATAGGGTGCTTATTGTTATACACTCCAATGAGATAGGTAAGGCAATAACCACAGGATCAGACCAGATGACAGATCTAAAGCCAAAAGAGACCTCAGAAGCTGTACTGTCCAAACCCCTTCTCAGTCTCATTTAGTAGATGAGAGCATTAAGATTCTAAGAGCTTCAAGATTCTTGTTCATAGGCACATGGATAGTAACAAAGACAGAAGAACTCAAGAGAAGCAGTTAGGTTGGGTAAGGGATAGAAGTGCTGCAGTTAGATTCAGAAAGAATAGATTTTAAATTCCATCTTAGAAAATTTCTAGTTCTTTGACCCTGGGAAACTGGGGGCAGGGGCTGCTACAATGGATAGAGTGCCAAGCCTGGAATCAGGAAGACTCCTCTTCCTACATTCAAATCTGATCTGAGACACTTACTAGATGTGTGACCCTGGATAAGCCACTTAATCCTGTTTGCTTCAACTGTAAAAATGAGCTAGAGAAGGAAATGCTAAGCCACTCCAATATCTTTGCTAGGAAAATCCCAAATAAGATCATGAAGAGTCTGAAAAAACTGAGCAACAGCAATAATAACAACCACAAAGTCTTTAACCTCTCTGATCCTCAGTTTCTTCATCTATAAACTGGAACTAATAATAGCACTTACTGCACAGGGTTATAGCGAAGATCAAATAATGCAACGTACACAAGGTGCTTTGCACACCTCAAAGCATTGTATAAATGTTAGCTATTAGCATTATTGTAAAATGAGCTGGAGGAGGAAATGGCAAATCACTCTAGTGTCTTTGCCAAGGAAACCCCAAATAGGGGCATGAAGAGTCAGATACGACTGAAAATGAGTAAGTAAGAACAGATCAGTATTATTCTCATATACTATACTTCTCCAGTTCTGTAAATCTTAAGTCTACTTCTGAGTCAGAACTTTTTGGATGCCCCCAATACTTTTTCTTTGTTTTACCCTCATTTCTAAAATTGTATATATTTGGAGGGGAAGAAAATCATTAGGTAGCCAAATGTGACATTGCTAGAAATGCAGATTCTGGGCCCATTCATTACATCGAATGATGATTTGGGTTTTAGAATTCATTTGAATGCATTATTTCCACCATTTGTACATCTAATTGTGTTTTTTGCTGTCACTAGCTACAAGTGATTTCCCCCCCTCTTCTTAGCAGCATTGTGTGTTTAAAGGTAAGAAGCAAGAATTACCATAGCAACTGATTTTCCAATTAGACCCCAGTTGCTGACAATCAATGAGATTAGACAAGGTCAGTGTTTGAGTAAGCCCTATAGTGTTTAAAAAGGGTTGTAGAGAGTTAGAGACGGGGAGGAAATGAGAGGCACTGGAAAAATCTGGCCCCAGATTGGAACAGGATTCATTTGTTACATGCAGCTTGTGTAACCTAAAGATATTTCTTATAGCAGCATTACATCATGATCTTCCAACAATATCCAGGAGTGGTAGGCAAGAGATATACGGTATTAACTGAATGCCTCTTCCCCCTTCAGTTTGCAAATGATTCACAGAATTAAATACAGAAAAATAGCCAATTTGAAAGCAAACACAAATAGAAATTGAAGGAGGAGATGAAGAGGTGTAAGCAATTGAGACAATTTCAGCTAAGATTGGAATCTTTCTAGTTTGCAAGGCTGTAGGATGACCTAGATACATTCTTGCCTGGAGTTTGGGCTTGGGCTAGAAGCAGCACCTGGCACTTGGTAAAATAGAAATGTTAGTAAAAGTTTGTCTTCGTGTCCCCTGCAAAAAATGAACTTATTTTTGTATACTGTTGGAGTGGTGGTGTATTCTCCTAGAATTTCTTGGAAAAGTCAATTGTTTGTGTTCTTTTACTCTTCACCCCTTATGGGGCAGTGGAAGGGATCTAGTTAGTTAACTGATTATTTACTCATAGGAGTGACCATCAGAAGCAATCCAAAAATGTTTTGAGTGAGAGTAATCTGGGGCTTTTAGAATGAACCAATAAGTTCTACCTAGAGGGGTCACAGTGGGCAAGATATAATTGGATAGAGGGGGAGAAGGGAGAACAAACTGGCAAAGGAGGCATTGTATTACCTCTGAACCCAATGGCTACTAGCAACTAGAGGGAATCTTAGGCCAAGCCTGGTGGTTTGTAATTAGAATAGACGGGAAGTTGAGGGTCATTCTGGGATTGGATTATTTGCTTTTATTCATATTTCTAAGGGCATTGTGCTATGTATGTTTTTCTCCACTTGTATATTTTCTTTTCTCTCATAAATAAGTCCTTATAATCTGGAATATGTGGCAAAAGGGTACAGAAAGGAAAGCAGATGCCAGAGACAGACCTTCAGTTAAGGTGACAATGATGTAGGAGGGGAGAAGATAATTAGAAATTGGGTGCATCAGCTCTCTGAATAGGGGACCTTGTAGCTCAAGTGATTAGGAAGATGTAGGAGGCCCTCGACCTTAAGTTAAGATTCATTTATCAAGGCATTTTAGAAATAAGAGTTCAGTTATTTAGACAACTGTTCTCTTTATGGGAAAAAAACAACAACAACAAAGCAGCTAATAATTTCTTTACTTCCCGTAATAATAATTTCATCTTCAAAAGTGGAGGAATCAATGAGAGCAACTGCTATTTTAAACCTCATTCTCATCTTCCTGGAGGAACTGGGTGGAAAAGGAGGGAGTCTTAAGGGAAGAAGGGGGGTAAATCGAACCATCTGATGAGTTACAGGCTCTGCGAACCCCCTTGAACTCTGATAGAATCTTCCCATTTGATGAGGCATTTGCCTGAGGCCATAAGCCTTTCTTTGTGGCTTGGCCCAAACTTCTGTTACTAGCCTAGCCCTCCTTTGTCTAGGTAGTCCTTGATCCTCCTAAACCCTCCATAGTCTCATGTTCAGGTAAGTCTCCAGCTACTTCCCACCTTAATCTCTCATCACTGGAATCTGACTTCATTTAACTCCTCCTGAAGACCCTCCCCAAACTCCTCCTCTGGACCACCCCTAGATTCCTCCCACAACCTTTCTGTATATAAGACCCTATCTTGCTTCCATGAGGTGTGAGAGCTCTGGAGAATGATCTAGTGCAGACTTACTCTGTGTCAGATGATTCTGACCCACTTGTCCAGGACAAGCATCACAGATACCGAGGCTCTTTGAGAGTCTACCCATTATGGTGAACTTTTAATAAACTTTGCTTTTCTTTGGCTGAGAGAAGACTTGAGTTGAATTCATTTGGCAGGACCCGGCATGTTGGTATTTTAGGGTCTTGATTACCCCTAACCCTATACCTCAACATTTCATGTTTCCCTTTCCTCATCACCATCTGGATACTATCTTCAAATTTATGAAAGAGAAGAGGAAAAGTGGACATAGTCTGACATTCACTCTAGATTTTGAGAGAGAAGATTTCAAAGGTTTTAGAGACAGGGTAAGTAGGAGTTCATGCCCTGAAATTCTCTCATCATCAAAATACTGAAGATATCATGAGAAATAATCCTAAGAAGAAAAAAGGAAAAATTATCTAAAGAGACCAATGTAGACTCACCAAAATTCATTGACCTACTTTGATTTTAAAATGGTATGTACAGAAGATGGAAGCAAGGGCATTATTGTTGTCCAAAAATGATAGCGTGAGAGATTTCACCAAATACTTTACTAAAATTTAACTAAACTCTATCTATAGAAGGACATAGTTGAACTGGAGAGTATTGCCCAGAGGAGGACAATTACAGTAGTGAAGGGCTTTGAGTCTATGCCTTATGAGGACTGGTTGAAGGAACTACATATGCTTCATATGTAGAAAAAACTCATGGTGTCTGCCACAGCTGCCTTCAAGAATTTTAAGGTCCATTCAGTGGAAGGAAGATTATTATACTTATTCTCCATGCTCCAGAGGGTAGAAGTAGGAGTGGGTGGGTGGCAGTTACAAAGAAGTGATTTAGTCTTGGTGTCAGGAAAACTTCCTACCAATTGGGATTATCCATGCATGAAAGGGATTGCCTTCAGAGGTTAGTGGAGGTCTTCAAGCAAAGAAAGTGGATGACCTCTTGTCAAGTAAATTGTAGAGAAGATTATCATTCAGATGTAGGTTAGACAAGATGGTCTTTGAGATCTCTTTCAACTCTGAGAATATGTAATTTTAAGGAACAGCTTTTATATGGAGAAGCTGATCCCCAAACCCAGGGCTAGATCTTTTCACTCCCAGACTCCCTATTTTGTATTCCTGTCTGATATATCCCTCTTTCATTTCCACTATCAACTTTTGCCTCCTATTTCTCTCATTCCCTACTTAAAAATCTGTTTTAAGAAAAGGTCCCAAAGTTTACTATCATGGAAAGAGCAGTAAGTCAGAGGTCTTGGATATGAATTCCAGTTCTATTACCACTTATATGATCTTGGAATTCTCCAAGTTCCGTTTCCTCATCTGTTCAATGAGGATTTTAAAACAGATAATCACAAATCCTCTCTAGTAAAATACCCTATTAAATTTAGACTCATAACAACTTTAAGTGTATTACTTCCTTGGGATATTTGCAACTGAGCAGAAATCACTGCCATGTTGAAAGGATGAAGTTCCAGTGGAAAAATTTCAAACAGGTGGGTAGTGCCAGGTGGGAGGGCTACTGAAAGGGGGTGATGAGGAGTATTTCCTTGGGCTTTGGGGCTTTCCTAGTGTCTCTAAAATCATACTACATTGGTGTCATTCATTTTACTTTTGTGGAAAACTAGCATTGATTGGAAGACTTCTTGGGCTCCAACTTAGAATTATCATATGAGAAGGGGGTGGGGATTATTTTGAATATTTAAGTTGTAGAGTCTTTTCACTAAAATATCCAGCTTGTTGGAAAGAACCGAGAAGAAAAAGTGGAAAGCCAATGAAAAGGCTGAAGTACTTGCCCTCAGGGTGCTTCTATGCTAGGAAAAACTAAAGCTTGGCAGAAAATGTTTTTGTTTGACTAATGGGGGTATGTAGAATAGGTTTCTATCTTATTTTAATGACCTCTGTGTTTTTGTCTCTAATGAGGACAAAGTAAGAGAGAATCAACTAATGGCATTGAAGTCTGGATCTGGGAAAAATTACTTTTTGTCAGTTTCGATCTGATGGCTAAGTACTTACCAACTACACAATGTCCTAGGGGCATTCTCAAGTTTTGCCTCTCCTTGGAACCTTATATTTTAGCTGCTCCCTTACACTCAGTTCCAGTCCTTGGGAAAGTCTTTAAAAAGCTGGTTTTTATTCACTCCATTCTATCCCATCCCATGTTCTCTTTTTCCTTCCCTAGCTAGAGGGACAGAAGGATTTAAACCGGGGATCAGGTTAAATCTTATTGGGAGAGGGGGTAGGGAGTAAGGAGAGATAGTGTCCCCCAAATTTTTCTATTTGACTCTGTTTGCCCTTACATAGAGTTTTCTCTTGAATCTCTGAGTGTAGCTCACATTAAGGTGTCCAGGGATGTGCTAAAAAGTTCTTGGGTAAGCACCCAGCTCACGGTATCAGGTATCAAAATAAAGGGAGAAAAAACTTTTTTGTTGTTGTTGCTAAAAAATATATATACACACATATATAATCTGATTATCTATCAAATCCCAATATTTCAGACAGTGTCACTTTCAACCCAGAGATTGTCTGAGACTTAACTACTCCATGGAGATATTCCAAAGTTATGTATTATTCCTTAATATGTAATCAAAGTCAAAATGATGGCCTCGTCATTTAACTTTCAGCAGTTTTTCTGATCAATCCCTCTGCATTTCCCTGAAAGAGAGCTAAAATATTTTTTTAAAGACCTAAAAGAAGAATAAAATACTTATCACAAAATAATAGAGGTTCTGATCCACATGGGAGGGATTGAGGAAGAGGGAGATGTTTTGTAATAGGAGCACCTTTCATTTTGTGGCTCTCTAATGATAATAACTAACATACAGGGTTTTAAAAAACGGAAAGGACTTAGCTAGGTGAAGAAGTGGTTAGAGAGCTGGTGATGGAGTCAGGAAAGCCTGAGTTCAAATCCTGTCTCAGTTACTAACTAGCTGTGTGACCCCTCATAAAGGCATTTAACCTCTGTCTTGCCTCAGTTTGTTCAACTATAAAATAAGGAAAGTTATAGCACCTACCTCCAGGCTTGTTTTAAGAATGACATGAGATATTTTTTCAATTAATTAATTAATTAATTTTGCTTTTTGGAGGGCAGTCGGGTAAAGTGACTTGCCCAAAGTCACATGGCTAGTGAATATGTTAAGTGTCTGAGGCCGGATTTGAATTTAGATCCTCCTGACTCCAGGGCTGGTGCTCTATTCACTGAGCCGCCTAGCCACCCCTACATGTGAGATATTTGTAAAATACCTGGCACAGAGCCTGGCATATGGGAGGAGCTTAATAAATACTTGTTTCTTCCCTATTTCCTTCTTCCTTTAAATACACAGTCTCATCTGATCTGCAGAATGATGCTATGAAGAAGGTACTTTGATTATGCCCATTTTATAGATGTGGAATTTGAGTTTGAGATAGGGTAAGTGACTTGTCCAGTCTCACAGGAAGCAAGTCTCTAGAGCAGCGGTTCTCAACCTGTGGGTCACAACCCCTTTGGGGGTCGAACGATCCTTTCACAGGGGTCAGAGGGATTGCCTAAGACCATCAGAAAACAAATATTTCCCCTGGTCTTAGGAACCGAGACATCGCTCCTCTATCCTTCTCCAGGCGGGTCCGCCCACATGTAGATACAGCCACATACAAGTATTAAAGGGTTGCCGCATTAGGAAGATTGAGAACCACTGCTCTAGAGAATGTTAAAATTCCAGTCTTCTTGATTCCAAGGATGCTATCCTCCACTATCCTCCACAGTAGGGGTTCTTGACATCTTTTGAGTTATGGACACCTGTTACAGTCTAGTGAAGCCTAGGGACCCTTTTTCTGAATGCCAGTTTTAAATAATTAAAGGAAATGATAAATTTCAGTTAGAGGTTAGAGAAAGGGGATGTAATTTTCTTTCCCACTGAAGTTCACTGACCTGAGGTTAAGACTCATCTTCCATGCAAGGGTGTGATTGACCTTGTTCATAAAAATGACTCGAAGATATGTTTTGACATCTTTAAAACACTTAATTTGTATTTCGTGGGATATGGTACATTGTCAGGTCAGTTATTCTCCAATTGCAGAAGAAGACTTGTTTTGGATAGTAAACTATATGCTTTAATTTTGTTGGAAAGGCAACTCACTGAGAACTATAGTGGAGGGGCCTTTGGGAAAGAAGTCATCCCAGCAAAGCAAATACTATAATGCAAATCTGGCCTGACTCGCTTTGGCATGCTTTCCTCAATTGCTTTGTATGATTTCACACGTTCTCACATGTTCTTTTCCTTACAAGGACCTTAACTGGCAGTATAAATGATAGAAGGACCCATGAAAAATGGCTGTTTTATGTACATTAACATCATGACTATCCACAGGGCAAAATTCTTAAAGAAGAAGAAATTGCTTTAGGCCTTTCTTCATCTCCCTGTCAGCATCCTCTCCTGCCTTCCTGTTTCCTGCATATACCCCAGGCTCTAATATTGCCTCTGGCCACTCAGTGCTCTCCACTGTAAGGTCCTGTATGGATCTGCCCCTCCTAGGAGCCAACCTGTGCTCAGGATCTTTTCTGATTCCTTTTGCCACATTAAAGCTTACTCGCCTTATGTGCCATTCCCTCAGAGTCCTGCTGGCTGATGAGCTACTCTGACAAACAAGTTCAAAGAATTAAAGAATGTCAGGGCAGGAAGGAGACTACTGTATTATCTGGTTCTTTGAGGCCTAGAAAAGTTGACTTGCTTAAGGTGATACCAAAGTAGTTAATGAGCACTAATAGCTCAATATTGTATATTTTCCAGGTAATACATTTGCATTTTAACATGGACCTCCAATTCTTTAATCAAAATTAGTAGGTTAGGAAGGGAAAGGCTCCAGGAAGCTGTGGCATACCAGTGAATGAGGTATTTTTTAATAGATGAACCTGTTGGAACCACTTATATATCAAGGTAGATTCAGTTTTCTTCTCTTTATGGGGAAGCAAGGTCTATGAAGACAAGTTGAACCAGCCTAAGCTTCAGGTTTTTAGTCCAGAAGTTTAGACTGAAAGCTTTTTTCATATTGGCAAATCAATGTGAATAGCCTCTGGGAAAATCCCAGTGTCTCGTGAAGGGCACTGTCACTAACCTGGAAGAGAATCTCAAGCCAGTACTGACTGAAGATCAGTCGATAGTAAGGAATAGTTGTTCAATATAATTAGCTATATGGGAGGTATAAACTGAAAAACCCAATGGTGAATAATTTTATAAGAAACTAAAGAGCAAGAATCTGAACAAAAATATTTAAGGGCCCCCACTTTTTCATATGTAAAATGGGTCAAATCATGTTATAACTGGATTTGGTTCCCAACACACATTTGTCTAATTGAATAGAATACGGTTTGAGAACATTTTATACTTAGTCATGAGAGAAGAGTGAGCTGTCTCACATAGAACATAGTCTTCCCTCACTGGGGGTCTTTGAGCAAAGGTTGAATGATTCCTTGTCAGAGATATTATAGGAAGTACTCCTGTTTAGGACAGGCTGGATGAGAGGACCTCTAAGCTCCTTTCCAACTGTTAAGAGCCTACGCACGAAATTGCCATGAGTAAAATCGGGATTAAAACTTTTCAGTTTTGGAGAAATCACTAGACATTTTTTCTTTTTCTGGGCCCTAATTTTTATTTATTTATTTTTAAATATTGGGAAGAAATGTTCTGTGTCCTCTCCTGGGATCATATTTAGTGTCAGAAGGAACACTGAAGGTTCTGTAGTTTAACACTGAGGCCAAGGGAGGTTAAGTGACTTGTGCTCTCATTCTCAAATAATTTATCTTTTTATTGCCTCTGTTTAAGTTCTTATTAAATTTTTAAGAAATATTTCCCAATTACTAATAGTTCTTGCTTATATTAAATGGACAGTTCTGTAGACCTAGTTCTCTCCTCATGGAGCTATGTGTAGCCCTGCCCACTCCACTATTCTATGCCCAACAGGCAAAGAGGTTTCAGTGCCTGGGGTCCCCCCACAGCCTGAACAGCTTCAGTGCCTGGAAGAGAAGACCCCTGGCCTGTTGCACGGATGCTACTGCCACTGCTGGCCAGTGGAGGTCTTGCTGCTCATCCCAAGGGGAATCAATCTGAATAATATGTACTAGAAGTGAGAACTGTCTGTACACACAAATTTTTTTTAACGCTTTTATTTTTAAATTTGAATTCCAAATTCTCTATCCCTCCCTCCGTTCATCCTATCTTTGATAAGGCAAACAAATTTATATTGATTATACACGTGAAGCATGTAAAACATTTCCATACTAGACATGTTGTGAAAGATAACACAAAATGAAACAAAAATTCAATTCTAAATGTACTGGGCACCCATACAAGAATGGAGGGTGGTGTTTGTTAGAATCAATTTTCAAACTTTCCAGAGATGGATCATTCCTCTTACCCACATCTGAACTATGCCTTCCAACGCTACTTTTGAAGTTTTTGTGTGCCCAATAATAAAAACAACAACAACATACACAAAGTGCTTTAAGATTTCCAAAGTACTTTAATTATATATTATCTCATTTGATCTGCATAACAGCCTTGTGTGAGATTTTTTGCATTGGGGATACTGATGCTGAGAAGTTAATAACTTACAACTACTAGGCAATAGATGTTTATTAGATGTTTATTATGTTTCAGGTATTGTGCTGAGTACTAGGGATACAAATTCAAGCAAAAAAAGGAGTTTTTACCCTCAAGGAGCTTACATCTTAATAAGGGAAGACAACAAAGAAAAGGTGGCTGAAAAATGAAGAAGATATCCACTTAGACACATGGTGACAAAGTCTGGTGAGTTAAAAACATAACTGGCAGGGGAATAAAAAAAATGACTGGCTTGGTCCTGAGTCCAAAATGAAGATCTGTGGAAAAACTCACCAATGAAAGGAGGAGTAGTGTGGCAGAGGGGTGTTCCAAGATGAAAAAGGCCCAGGAACTGGGGGAAGTACTGTTGTGACAACCGAGCTGAGTTATGGTGGCGGTCTAAAGAGTCAGCGGCATATCTGGGGGGGTAATGATGGAATAGAATCTTTGCCCAGAGCAACATAACTAGCAAGTGTGGGAGGGAGAAGTTGAAATTGGATCTTCCTGACTTCAGTTTTAGCATTCTATAACATAATGCCACCTAACTGTTTATTACTATGGGGTTGATGTATTCTCAGCCACTTCTTGATCATTCTACCAACAAGGCTCCTAAATGAGTCTGTAGAGGTGCTGTAGAAAGATATTATAGATATAGTAGAAAGAATAAGACTTAGGCTCAGGAAGCCTGGGTTCAGAGTTCTAAATATGCTTTCCGGTATTTAGGGCAAATTTATTTGGGGTACATAGGACAAAGGAGAGTCTATCCTGGGCAGACTCTTGGATACAGTACTTCCAGAAAAAGTGGTCTAGATAGTCCAGACCCCATGTGGGGAAAGTTAGCCTAAGGGATTGGGAGGATCTTCTGGAGTGGTGTGGAACTTGAAGGAAAGAAAGCATTAGTCCCAGATGTAGATAACCTTAAGCAAAACCTGGTTACCCCACCCTAGTTACAACTTTAGGCATTAGTATGGTTCTGCCCTCTAGCTAATGGTGTGATCAGGGGTCCATCATTTACAATCACTTGGGGTCAGAGTAGATAGATAGTAAGATAGATATCTTACCTTCCTCATAGGGCTGTTGTGAGGATTAAATTGGATAACAGATACAAAGGGATTTTGAAAAGTTAAAGACCCTTTACAACTGTAAGGTGTAAAGACCATCTGGAGGGAGAGCGACCCTTCTACCAGTCATAGACTGTGGTTCTTGCATATGTGAAACGACCCTCTCTTATTTTTACTCCTTCTCCCTTGGCATTTTGTACATTTCACTGTTCTTTGCTTTGGATGTGTTTCCACTTTCAGAGTTAGTTCTAGGATGGGACTTAATTAATAAGCAAGTTGATCCTTTTTTGGGATAGTGGTGAATCCTTTTCAATGTTTTGATGCCTGTTAGGCAGATTTTTTTTTAACCATTAGAATATATATGACTAAAATACATGTTTAGTGGTAGCCTTCCAACAAAATTGTGAAATTAGACTTCTACATGCCTGCTCTCTTCTCTTTTACCCTTTCCCTTCTAAAACCCTCTCACTATGTGATGCACAATGACTTAATGATGTTGCAGTTTCTCATATCAAGGTGGAGACTGGTCTAATAAACTCAAGCATGCTAATATATTGGAGATTTAATGGGGTGCCCTTCACATAGGGGGTTTTCTATGTTCAAAAAGCGGCCATATGCAAGCAATGCCAAATTCGAGAGAATGAAACCCCAGTGATAGAATTTTGAAGGGCTAGAAATATCCTTCTGCAACTCATATTATTAAAGTAAGAAGGGAACTTAGATGCTTGATAATTCACCCTGTTCATTTTATAGATGGGAAAACCAACTCCCAGAGAATAGAAATGTATTATCCAAGTTGATACAGCAAGGTACTGGAAGAATAGAGCCTCCAACCCAAGACTAATAGTCAATTCACTGATGTTCCTTCTTCAAAATGTCTTTGAATCATACGTAACACCTGTACAAACACCCATTCTTCCTATAAGAGAGAGAGGTCAGAACCACAAGTATCTTCACTGTAAAATGAAAATAAATTTTGATGCTTCTCTTCCCTCCACACTCCAGTCTATATTTTGGCCATACTAATTCTGCTTATGCATAGATATGATCATCACTCTTCTGCTGAAAAGATTTTGTCTATATTCACTTTCACTATTTCTTTGACTCCTACTTTCTGAAGCCCACATCCCCATATAGCACAAAGTAGACTGAGGAAATGGATGTGGGCTTGCCGCATTGTCTTTACTTCGCCAAATGGAATTCCTAATCCTTACAAGCACTCCAGTACTGTGATGTCAGACTCCAATGACTTTCAACCAAGTTTGAGACCATAAGTTAGTCCCATTTTACAATTCCATTTCTCTGATTTAATCCTTGATCACTACTGTAAGTATTTCAGTGGCATGTCCTATCCAATTAAATGGTTTCTCTTCAGAAGGATTTGAATCCATCCTGAGAAGTTTCTTAGTTCAGAGTTAATGGCTTCTCTATCCTGGAATACACAAAATTTTGTTAGCATTCTTAATTTTTCTTGATTCCACAGGTGGTCTCTTTCTCTAGGTCCAAATGTGATAAGTTATCCTTAGACAGTCCTCTGATCAGAAATGTTTTCATTGTGCAATACCTTTTTGTCTCTAAGTAAAGATTAGTGAGCAGCTATCATATATTGTCCCCAATATTGTCCCCATCTTTCGATCTCTCTGTAGTATGCTGAAATATACTACTAGTTCAGACAATTTATATTACACAGACTATTTGTCTGGTTCCTTGTATGCTTTGCAAGGTATCTTATACCTCCAGAAAGAGTCTACAACATCTCTTAGAATTCTTTCAGTATTTTTCTGCTGCTATGTATTACGCCAGCGGTTCTCAATCTGTGGGTCATGACCCCTTTGGGGGTTGAACGACCTTTTCACAGGGGTCGCAGGGGTTGCCTAGGACCATTGAAAAACACATATTTCCGATGGTCTTAGGAACTGAGACACCGCTTCTCTGTCTCCAGGCGGGTTTGCCCACATGCAGACATGCCCACATACTAGTATTAAAGGGTCGGCATTAGGAAGGTTGAGAAACACTGTATTAGGCATACTCAGATGCCAAGAGTCCATTTCCCATCAGCATTCCAGCTCCCTGCAGATATTGTACTAATTTTAGCTTAAATCTTGCACAACAGGCTAGGTAATCGTACAACCATGTGATAGCTATTTTAAATCACATTGGTAAATCCTACTGTCTAATCAATCACACACTGAAAAAAAAATTCTCCAATCCAGGGCATTCAAAATGGTGATCTTGGATGAGCCATTCTAATGTAGCACCCAGTTTCTTCCCAACATTCATGCTGACCCTACTAAATAAGTTACTTTAGAGTTGAGGTGATCTGGATCCACATTCACTCAAAGTGAGCCCCTACAGATATGTTTACCTTTCCTGATCATCAGAAGCATGTTTAAGGCAAAGAAATTTAATAAAACAACAAAATAAACAAAGTTGCAGTAACAGAGGACCCCAGAGTTACAAATCTAGGGCTAGAAGAGATTTTAGAAGACATCCAGTCCATTCACAAACAAGGAAACTGAGACTCAGGGAGGTTAAGTGATTTGCCCAAGGTCATACAGGTAGTAAACATGGGTCTCACTTTTCTACAAAAACATGTATATTGGGGAGGAATAGATACATTAGGAAATGTACATGAAGAGACACAACCATAGAGAACATACATGTTTAGGATATACGCTGGAAAGGGTAACTCATGCCTGTGATCTGGTGATATTTTCTAGTGACGTTGTCACATTGTTCTCCGAGGTGCTGTCAAGAATATACCCTGCTGGGGCAGCCAGGTGGCACAGTGGTCCTGGAGTCAGGAGAGCCTGAGTTCAAATCCAGACACAGACACTTAACACAAAAACTAGCCATGTAACCTTGGGCAAGTCACTTAACCCCAATTGCCCTGCCTTCCCCCTCCAAAAAGCAAAAGAAAAAAAATACAGGAAAAAAAAAGAATAGATCCTCCTATATCTTTTTTAGCTTAATGTATACAATGTATACAAACTTAAGCTTTTGTTTTTCCAGTGAAAGACTTCAGTTATCCATCCAGCAGACTACAAAGAAAAGTGTAGCAGCTTTCCAGGCATAAGAAGAGAAATATATCAAGCTCTAGCATGTTAGCTCTGCTCCATCTTCCGAAGAAGATTCTTCACCTCCAGTGGGCAAGGTATTTTGGTTCAAAGAAATTTCCAGATAAATCTAAGTAGAGCCCATGGGCATTTAACTTGTGGTTGAACCTACTTTGTTCTGTTTACCTGGAGCAAAATCTCAGCCCCCAAGCTCCCCTTACTTGAGATTTGAAAGTCTTCATTAGCTTTCATCTATTATTGACCGTCCACTTGCCGGTCTTTCAAATCACTTTCAACAAACTTCCAGAGCTGGCTGGGTCTGAAGCCCTCACTCCTCTCAAATTCCTTTGAGTTTCTCCAAATGGGGTCACAAAGTGTTGTTTGTGACTATCTAGGAATGGACAAGTCTTCAATATTTTGGTACCTTCCAGGGTTCCATGCGATAAAGTCTCATATGGTATGTGGCTGTGTTGTGCACCTTTGTTGCTAAGTCGTTTTAACCATGTCCAACACTTTGTGACCCCATTTGGAGTTTTCTTGGCAAAGATACTGGAGTGGTTTGCCATTTCTTTCTCCAGCTCATTTTACAGATAAGGAAACTGAGGAAAACAGGGTTAAGTGACTTCCCAGGGTCACTCAGCTAGTAAGTGTGTGAGGTCAGATTTGAACTCAGGAAGATGAGTCTTCCTAACTCCAGGTCTGAAACTCTATCCACTGGCTAACAATTTAGAAGACAACAAATTAGCTTTATTTATCTCATAGTATATTTTGATTTATTTGTCAAACATTTCCCAATTACATTTTTGAATCTGGTTCTGGGTGTACTAGGGGAGTATTTTCTGCTCCTTTCCCTGGGGGCCTCAAGTTTTACACCTCTTGTCTACACACACTGGATACAAGGGAGAAAATGTTACATTGAAGAGTAGGAGGAGCAAAGGCCCACGAAATCAGTTTTAGAGATAAAAGAGATGTTAGGGATCATTTAATTAAAATTCCTCATTTTATAGCTTGGGAAACTGAGGACCAGAGAGCAGAAGAGATTTGCCTAAAAGTCACATAGCTGGTAAGTATGGAACCAAGATTAAAAACTAGATCTTCCAATTCTAAATCCCAGAATTTTCCCACCTGTACTTCAGAGTAAGTAAAAGTATCCAGAAGGTTTATATTGAGAATAACACAGAGTTTCCTAACCTAGAAATACCAATTTCCTAAGCTCAAGGAAGTGTAAAGATCACATGCTGGAAGGTCTCCTGTTTCAACTTATCCAGTGAAGAAAACATGATAAACATAAACTAGAGGAATGTTCTTTAAGTGTCAGTCTGTGAAGATTGCAATACTGGTCTGTTGCAAATTTTTACCAGCCTGTAAAACTTTTACTACCAAAGGTCCTGATTCTTTAAGATGCATGAACTTAAAACTATGACTCTTCTTTCTCTAGTGCTGTGCAAAGAGACTTAACAAAGAGTCAAAGGACTAGAGTTAGAAGCCTGACTCTTTTACCTTTTTGAACTTGGCCAAGTCACTTAACTTCTTTTGGCCTCAGTTTCCTCTCCTGTAGAAAGAAGGGGGATTGTAAGATGCTCCTCGTCCCTGCATTCTGTGCCTCCTAACTTCTAGGTCCCTCCTTTCAGCTCCAGGTCCCTATTTCTTCAGCTCTTGTATGCTATGTAGCTGATAAAGGGCAAGGTAGTCTACAGTAGAGATCTTAGCTACCTCACCAGGCTCCCATATCAATTGAGTTGGGAAATACTAAACTCCGTGGTTTTCCATGGCTGTCTCCTTTGGCAGAGAATTTGGTGTTCTTGCTTTTGATGAGAAAATGACCTGAGTGAAAATTTCAGGTTTTAAAGTCACTGTAATTGGAATTCATTCCCAACACAAACTATCTGACAATGCAAGACAGATACACTTGTGTGGAATCAGCATACTTAAGAGTAACACAGACCTTTTTCTTTTGACTTCTATGAAACCCTAATTAAATGAAACTGATCCTTGCATGGAGCACAGCCCTGATTTTTATGCATTGAATTTGTATGGTGCCTCATGAATATGTATTAGAGAGTGTTTTGGTGCTGTTCATTTTTGATGAGTTTGGATACAAATGGATTTCACTGAGAATGAAATGTTCACACGCTAGAATGAGCACATCTTTGCTGTTTCTGTAAGGAGGTGGTAGCATCCCACTTTGCTTTGCCCAGGTTTAGGTGGGGTGACATGTCAGGAAGTCCCTACTGCCAGGTGGAAAGCCTGAATTGTATTCAGAAATGAAAATTGTAATCAGGACTTCCAGGGACAGACCCCTCATTTGTCAGAAATGAATACTGCATGTTTGTTAAAAGAATTTTAAATTGAATGAAGTCTTTAAATTTGCATGTTATTTCTGGGAAATTGCTTTGAAAAGAAATACTTTCCTTTCTTCCTTTCTTCTTCTACCTCTTTCTTTTTTTCTTTCTTTCTCTCTCTCTTTCCCTTCCCTTCCTTTAGTTCCTTCTTTCTTTCCCCCCCTTCCATTCCTTCACTGGGAAACGTTCTTGTGCTCCTGAATCTCCTATGAACATGTAGAAAAACAGCAAGGTCGTTTAACAACAAGCAGGTCCAGGTGAGTAGCCATGCTGTTTGTGTCTCCTGCGACAATAGAGAGAATAGAATTCTTTGTAGGTCATTACAGTAGGAGGGAGAGTTTTTCTAAGAGTTTGTGCATTAGCCTTTGGGAAGGAAAAAACTGGGGGCCTATAACTCTCAGTTTCCCTTCCACCAGATGTAGAGACCCATAAAAAGACCCATGCCAATGCAAGGTGAAGGAAAATGGAGATTTGAATACTTCAACCCAAGCAAATCAATAACCACTTGCTTTAAGGCTGATCAAGTGCTTTCCTTACAATAACCCTGTGAGTTAGATAGGAAGATTATTGTGTATTATTATCCCTATTTTACTTATATGGAAACTTAAACTCTGTAACTACCCCCCACCCCCAAGCTAAATAACTAGAAAATGACAGATGATCAAGGACTTGAACCCAGGTCATCTGATTCCAAGTCCAGTGTTCTTTCTACTATATCATGATGTAAAAGTGGTGAACATAATATAATACACTTGTTTCTCTCTTGCCTAGAAATAGTAGTTGGGTGGTTCAATGTCTAGAGCACTTGGCATTGAGTCATAAAGTCTGGAGTCCAAAGCCGACCTTGGATACAACCTTCACTCCTTTTTCTATCTAACCACTGCCCCTCTAAGACACAAACACCCAAAACTCTACTACATCCTCATTTTGACTCATCTCCCTACCACAAGAAGGAAAAAAAAATCAAGACCTCCAAATAAGTAAGATATATTTTTGAGAATTGAAAAAATTAACTTAATCTTATTTTAAATTCACTATTAGAAGGGGCTTGCCATTTTACAAGATTCCTATCATGACTCCTTTTATAATATGAAAAATTCTTTTGTAAAGTGAATTACTATCCTTTCATTTCTCTATTTGTTTCCTTGGATTTTTATATTTTGAGAATTCTTAAGGTAAGCCATCTGTATGAGTTTAATATTCTCCAGGGTTATTCATTGTTTGGGTTGTAGAGTGAAGACGAGGATAATCATCCGAGAATAAAGGAAAGGGCCCTATGGGTAGGGTCATGGGGTAGGGTCATGCTGAAGTCTGTTCCAATGAGAGAGTATCGTTATATTTTTAGTGTTAACATTGGCAATCAGCAAATGCTACAAATCAGGGCTTGGCTTTTTCTGTTGTTGTTTGTCTAGACTTAAGAAAGAGATGGAGAAGATGTTAATGATGTGAATTAAACCAAAAAGTGCAATGGGCATTTATTTATTTTTGATCTGCCATCAACCATTTACCAGCCCATTCTTGCCTTTAGGATACATCTTCTTCCCACCGATGACCAAGCAAAATATGTAGATATACTTCAGAACCCAGAGGAAAGACTGGAACCATTGAAGTTAGCTGCCATGGTCTAGATGTATCCCAGGGAAGGAATACTACAGAACTAATCATAGTCCTTGAAATTCCCATTTGTGTTCTTCTCTATAAACCATTAATCACATTTATAGCAGCAACAAGACTTCATTATCATTTTCCTTCTTGCACATTCTTGAACAAGGTTATACATGGGAATTTACTGTGTGGGAAAGAAGAAAAGAGGGAGGAAGAGAGCAGGAATGAAAAGACTAGGAACTTCTCACTAACTGAAAATTGCAGTTTGCTTCTCCTGTTCTGTGTCTATAAGGAAGCTGAAAGAAGGACTGGCATATCACACAGATATTCACAGCCAATACCTTTAGGGATGTTATTGAGGCCAATTTATTCATTCAGCAAATATTATTAAACCCCTATTATGCACACGGGAGGAAGCAAAGTGGTAAGCCCCAGGAGAATTCACATTTGAACAGACCTAATCCCTACCCTAATGGACCACTCACTATCTCTTCCAAGGAAGAGATGGTCCTAACTTGTCTTTAATATATATCTTCTGAAAGAGCCAAACACTGTTAGAATTGAATTCAAATATTTGAATGACTTCTGTGTTAGAAAGATTAGACTTATTCATCTTGTAGAAAGTGGAAGTTGCAAACAGACAAATTTAGATTTGATGAAAATTTCTTAACATTTAGGCTTATCCAGTACAGAAAGGACTGCTTTTAAAGGCAGTGCATTCACCCTCAAAGAAAATCTTCAAGCAAAAACTAATCATGTATTAGGTATAGTATAGACATGATTCATTTTGTATATGACTCTTCATAACTGTACTTTGAAGTTTTCTTGATAAAGATACTGAAGAGGTTTGCTATTTCCTTCTCTAGATCATTTTACAGATGAGGAAACTGAGGTAAACAAGGGTTAAATGAGTAGCCTAGGGTCAGACAGATAGTAAGTGTCTGAGGCTGGATTTGAACTCAGGTCTTCCTGACTTGAGGCCCAGGCATCTATCTACTGAGCCACGTATTGGAGAATAGACTGTATTAAATGGTTTCTGAAGTTCCTTCTTCTGAGATTCTGTTATACATCTGAAGATAACTTGATGTTTCTATTATGCCTTCTACAAAATTGTTTTCCTCTTTATGACCTTCTAAAAAAAGGATCGATAATTTTGGATTGTGCTTTCAAATACAGATGTGATTATATTTGTGTCTCCATGTTCTCTCCAAATTTTCATGTAAGACTAAGTAAGACTAAGATCATTACATAGACCCAATAGATAGTTTTCTTATAAGGGCTTCCCCATGAAGCTGTGGGGAAGGAAGGTTGCCCAACTTTGTATGGTAATGTATTCCACTGTTTCATAATTCTCACAATCAGGTTGGAAAAAACTGTCAATTTTGCGTCTTTGGCTACTGTTGCAGCTATATAGGATTAACAACATGAAAGGACATGAAATCAAAGATTTAGAATTGTAATGAACTTTGAAGGCTATCTAGCCTAACTGCTTCATTTGAGAGACAAGGAAATTGAGCTTCAGAAAGGTTAAGTGACTTACTTATGGTCATACAGGTAGGAGATATTAGAAATAGGACTGAAACTTAGACCTTCCTGACTTGAAGTAGAGTTCTCTATCAATTACATAATGCTGCCTTTCTTCTGAATGAGCCTGCTGTGGATGTCATGTTAATAAGACCCAAGGTAGGACTTCCCCAGCTTCTGCTCTTCTTCCCCTCAAAGAAATACAATTCTCACACAATGTTGGCACTGAGGAGGCACTGAGGCACTGGTTTCCCCTGCCTTTGTTAAAAGTCCTGTAATGAAGAAATGGTAGGGCACCCAGAATATCAATTTGGTCCATTCCTTATTGAATGGAACATTGCTTTTTACTCAACTAGAAGAAATTGATGTTATTATTAACAATGAGCTTATACCAGTATTTTTTAAGTTACTTGGTTATATTCAATTTGGCCTATGATTCTATGTTATTTTGTATCATTTTAATTTCCTCCATGTATTGATTTTATCTCCCTAACTGTATTGGAAAGTCCTTGAGCGCTGCAATGATTCTATTTCCTTCTCTTCTATCACTCTTACACCAGCAGGGGTGTTGGATGCATAATGGGCTTTATATACATACTCTTTGAATTGAATTGGATTTAAGTGAAAGCGAGATTCTCTTTAATATTAGTAGTAATAATAATATATCTTTAAGGCTTGAAAAGTGCTATACATAATGTTATTTAATTTGGTCTCACAATAACCTTGTAAGGTAGGTATTATTATCTTCATTTTACAAATGGGGAAATTGAGGCTATGAGGCTAAGTGATTTGGTCAGGGTCACCCAGCTAGTTGGTGCTGGGGCAAGATTTGAACTCAGGTCTTCCAGAGTCTAAGTCCAGCACTCTTACACAGTATACCTATTATCTATCTCCCTGATTCCCTCTAGCTCAGAAAAAGCCCCTAATTACCTCTAGCTCAGAAAAAGCCCTGAGCTTTGCTTTCCTTTAAAATTTCCAGAGGATATGACTAATATTTTCACATTCATGAAATTTTAAAATTTTTATTATTTATTATTATATATTTTATTATTTGTTATTATGTATTTTATTATTTATTTTTATTTTAATTCTCCACACCTCTCTATTCATTTTATTTCCAGTTTGAAATTGTCTTCCTCCTACTTTATCTTCCTTCATACTTTGAGAAGACAAACAAAATAAAATTCATTACAAATATGTATTGTCAGACAAAATAAATCCCCTAAATCTTTATTCCCCCCCACAAAGGAAAATGAAAGAAAGAAAAGAGAATATATTTTAATCTACACTCTGAGTTCATCAGCTCTCTTCCTGGAAGGGAATGGTATTTTCATCATTAATCCTTTGGAATTTTGGTTGGTCTTTTAAAAAAATTGTTATTTTTAATATTCACTTTAGAATGTTGAGTTCCCACTTTTCTTCCTCCCTTGAGCCCCTTTCCACATATTGAGAAGGTAAGCAATATGATATCAATTATACATGTGAAATCATGCAAGGCATACTTCCATATTAACCATTTTGTCAAAAAAAAAAGAGCAAGAAAAATAAAGTAAAAAAAAGTGCTTCACTTCGTACTCAGAGTTGATCAGTTCTCTCTCTGGAGGTGGGTAGCATTTTTTATCTTGAGTACTTTAGAATCATCTTGGATGATTGTATTGATCAGAATTGTTAAGTCTTTCATAGGTGATCATCCTTACAAAATTGCTCTTATTTTGTACAATATTCTCCTGGTTCTGCTCACTTCATTTTACATCAGTTCATCTATGTCTTGCCATATATTTCTGAAACCACCCTTCCTGTTATTTCTTAGAGCACAGTAGTACTCCATCACAATCATATGCCACAACTTGTTCAGTCATTTTGCAATTGATGGACCTCCCTTCAATTTCTAATTTTTTGCCACACCAAAAAAGCTATTTGTAAATATTTTTGTACATAAAGGTCATTTTCTCTTTTTCTTTTAATGTCTCTAGAATATAGAGTTAGTGGTGGTATTACTGGATCAGAAGGTATGAACAGCTTTATAGCCCTTTGAACATAATTACCAAAATGGTTAGTGCAGTACACAACTCCAACAACAGTTTGTTAGTATATCTGTTTTTCAACATCCCCTCCAGTATTTGTCCTTTCCCTTTGTGTCATGTTAGCCAATCTGATATGCATGAGATATTATTTCAGAGCTGTTTTAACTGGCATTTCTCTAATTCATAGTGAGTTAGAGCATTTTTTTTCACATGACTATAGATAGCTTCGATATCTTTTTCACAAAACTACCTGTTCACATCATTTGACCATTCATCAATTAGGCTCTTATTTCGATAAATTTAATTTAGTTCCCTACACATTGAAGAAATAAGGCTTTCATGAGAGAAACATATAGTTAATTTTTTCCCCTGAATTTCCTGTTTGCCCTTGAACTTTGACTGCATTGATTTTGTTTCTGTAAAAGCTTTTTAATTTGATGTAATCACTATATTCCATTTTGCTTCCTATATTCTTCTCTCTCTCTTTTTCCTTCATAAATGATTCCCTTGTCTATAAATTTGACAGGTAAAATTTTTCATGCTTCCCTAATTTGTTGATATCACCCTTTATGTCTAAGTCATTAACCCATTTTTTCTATTTTGGTGTATAGTGTGAGGATGCTTTTTTGTGTGTGTGTGCTTTTTTTTGGAGGGGGGAAGGCAGGGCAATTGGGGTTAAGTGATTTGCCCAAGGTCACACAGTTACTAAGTTTTAAGTGTCTGAGGCTGGATTTGAACTCTGGTTCTCCTGACTCCAGGGCTGGTGCTCTATTCACTCCATCAGCTAGCAGCCCCCTATACGGTGTGAGATTTGTCAAATAAATTTTGGGGTAAAATTTTTGCCTCCCAAACTTGGATCTATGAGTTTATCAAACTTTTGATTATTATAGCCATTTCCTACTCTGTATTGTATATCTAATCTACTCTATTGATCCACCACTCTATTTCTTAATACGAAATGGATTTTTTTGGGGGGGAGGTTATTATGGCTTTGTAACATATTTTGAAATCTAGTATGGCTAAAATGCAGTCTTTAAAATTTTTTTTACCTTGTATTTTTTGATATTTTTGACCTTTTGTTCTTCCAGATGAATTTTATTACTTTCCTATGAAGTATGAGATAATACTTTGGTAATTTTATTTTTATGGCACTGAATAAGTAAATTAATTTAAGTAGAATTCTCATTTTGATTATACTGACTTGGCCTACCCGTGAGCGATTAATATTTCTCTATTTGTTTAGTTTTGTCTCTTTATTATTAATTTTTTTGTGAAAATAATTTTTGAAATTGTGTTCATGTAAATCATGGGTTTGTTATGACAGCTAGACTCCCAAACATTTTATATTGTCTGCAGCTGATTTCTCTATCTCTTCCTTCTGTGTTTTGTTGGTAACATATAGAAATGCTAATGACTTATGTGGGTTTATGTGACATCATTCAACTTTGCTAAAATTGGTAATTGTTTCAACTACTTTTTTAGTTGATTGCCTAGGATTCTCTAAGTATACCATCATATCATCTTCAAAGAATGGTGGCTTTGTTTTTTATTGCCTGTTCTTATTTCTTCAATTTCTTTTTCTTGTCTTATAGCTATAACTAGCATTTCTAGTACAATATTGAATAATAATCACAATGACAGATGTCTTTTGCTTTACCCCTGATCTTATTGGGAAGGCTTCTAGTTTATCCCCATTACAGATAATGCTTGCTCTTGGTTTTAGATAGATACTATTTATCGTTTTAAGAAAAACTCCATTTATTCCTATGCTGTCTATTAATTTTAATGGGAATGAGTATTATATTTTGTCAAAAACTTTCTGCAAATATTGATATCATCGTCTGCTTTTTCTTATTGATATAGTCAATTATGTTGATAGTTTTCCTAATATTGAACCACCTCTGAATTCCTGTTTAAAATCCCACCTGGTCATAGCGTATAATCTTTGTGACATACTAAAAATCCCATTGCTATCATTAAAAAAAATTTTTGCATCAAAATTCATTATGGAAATTGGCCTATACTGGTGTCATTTCCTCTGTTTTTTGCTCTCCTTGGCTTAGGTATCAAAACAATAATTGTGTCATTTAAATTTAAAAATTACCTATTTTTTCAAATAGTTTTACATAGTATTGGAATTAATTGTTGTTTAAATGTTTGGTAGAATTCACTTCTAAATTCATCTGGTCCTGGGAATTTTTTCTGAGGGAGTTCATTTATGACTTTTCAAAGTTCTTTTTATAACGCAGGGTTATATAAGGATTCTAATTCTTCTTCTACTGATCTGGGTAATTCATAATTTTGTATATTTATCCATTTAACTTAGATTGATACCTTTTAGCAAAATGTAGTCTCCATTATTATCTCCTTTAATTAGGTCTATTTTTTCTTTTTCTTTTTCTGAGATCATGATTGATACCCCTGCCTTTTTTTTTTACCTCAGCTGAAGTATAATCGATTCTTCTGCTCCTTATTTTAACCCTGTGTGTTTTAAGCATGTTTTTTAATAAACAAAATATTGTTGGATTCTGTTTTTCTAATCCATTCTGTTATCCAATTCCATTTTATTGGTGTTTTCATCCCATCCCAAGTTACAATTACTATGTATTTCTCTCTCTCCTATTTCCTTCTGTTTATCCCCTTATTTTATCCAGTCCTGCATTAATTTTGCTTCTGATAACTGCTTTCCTTAATTTCCCTTCCTCTTATCACTCTCCCCTTCTCTTATTCCATTTCCCTTCTACTTCTCTTTTCCATACTGTATCAACAAGCATGCTAGCATACTCAGGGTGGCTGCTAGCACAGGTTCTTAGATCTGCTTTTCTAAAGGAAAGCAACTCAAAATGGGTTAACAATCTTACTTTAATCAATAAAACATATATCATTTACCTAGTTCAGGGGAAAAAGTCAGCACCCTAAACTTCAGAGAATTCAAACAGAATACAAACAGAAGTTACAAGCAGACAGAGAAACAGATCATCAGACAGGCTTCTAGTTGTCTGACCATTACTTCAGTTACCTGTTCAGTTACCAGAGAGGGAAGCACCAACATCTGGGTTTTTCAAAGCTGGGGGGCTCAACAGCTTCCAAGAGTCTCATCTGGCCAAATCATACAACTTTTTCCAAAGTGAGCCCCAAAGCAAAACTTCACATCAGGGTATATATAGCCTTCTCCTAGATCAGAGAATGTCACAGCCCTCTTGACCCACTGCCCAATAACAAAGTAATAAGGCCTGGGCGTTCCTGAAGAACAAGCCTCCCGCCACAGGCTCCATGTGACCATATTCAGCCTCTTAAGGGGCAGAGTATACTTTCAAAACAGGGATGGTTCTCAGAGCCACTTAAGCCTATCAAAGGGCCTAGGGGCAGGGAAGATCTTCAGATTCTCATAACACATACCTATAGATAGATTTCAATCTCCAACTGAGGGGATGTGTGTATGTTATGTGTATTTTCCCTTTTTTGAACTAATTCTAATAAGAGTTAGGTTTAAGTGTTGTTTGCCACCACCTCTATTTTTGCCTGCATTGTAAAAGCTATTGCTTGTGCTCTTCATTTACATGAGACAGTTGCTTATAATTCTTTCTTTCCCTTCGTCCTTCTCCCAGTGCAACACACTTTCTTACCCTCTGGGCTTTTTTGAGGTTATCTCAATATAACTGGTTCACACCCATACCCTTTATATAGACTCCTTGTAACTACTCCAATCATCATGAAGTTCTTAGATCATCTTCCCCTATAAAAATGTAACCAGTTTAGCCTTATTAAGCCCTTTAGGATTTCTCTTTCATGTTTTCCTTTTTTATGCTTTTCTTGAGTCTTCTGTTTGAATTTCAAATTTTCTATTTAGTTCTGGTCCTTTCATTAGGAATTTCATTAAATATCCTTTTTTTTTCTGATGGATTATACTCAGTTTTTCTGGGTAGGTTATTCTTGGTGGTAGTCACCCCCTTGTCTTCTGGAATATCATATTTCAACCCCTCTATGTCTTCAGTGTAAAAGCTGCTAAATCTTCTGTGATCCCATGCTTTTATGATATTTGAATAGTTGGTGTGTGTGTGTGTGTGTGTGTGTGTGTGTGTGTGTGTGTGTGTGTGTGTGTTTTGGCTGCTAGCAATTTTTTCTTTTTGACTTCAGAGCTCTGGGATTTTTCCTTTTGGGATCTTTTTTTCAGGAAGTGTTTGGTACATTTTTTCAATTTCAATTTTACTCACTGGTTCTAAGATATTGGGGGCAATATAACTTTATAATTTTTTTGAAATATAATATGTAGGTTCTTTTTTGACTATTGCTTTCAGGTAGTCTGGTAATTCTTAAATCATATCTCCTTAATCTCTTTCCTAGATTAATTGTTTTTATGATGAGATGTTTCACATTTTAAAATATATTTTTCATTTGCTTGACTTTTAGTGTTTCTTGATGTCTCATAAAGTCATTAGCTTCCACATTCCCAATTCTAATTTTTAAAGAATTATTTTCTTGAGTGAGCTCTTGTACTTCTCTTTCCTTTTGGTCAATTCTGTTTGTAAGTTCTTTTCCTCATTGCATTTTTGTCTCTCCTTTTCCATTTAGCCAATTCTGCTTTCCCAAGAAATTTTTCTTCAGTGAATTTTTGTTCTTTTGTCATTTGATGTATTTTTTTTATGTGTGTTTTTTCAGTTTTTTTGTGTGTGTGCCTCTTCTACCAAACTGTTAATTCTCTTTTCAATATAGTCTTGCATTACTCTCATTCCCCCCTCCCCAATTTTCTTCTACCACTCTTATTGGTTTTTAAAAAGAATTTTCTTGTTCTTTTTTTAAAGTTCTTCCTGAAATTTGTGCTGGACTTGGGTCCAGTCTGCATTTTTCCTTGAGGCTTTGCTTGTAGATATTTTCATGTTTCTATCTTCTTCTGAGTTTGTGTCTTAATCTTCCCTGTCACCATAGTAGCTTTTGATGGTCAATTTTTTTTTTGTTTGCTTATTTTTTTTTAGCTTATTTTTTGACTCAGTGCAAACAAGGAGGTGTGATCCTGAGAAAGGTATGGTTATTGTTTTCCTAATCTCTGCTCTGTTCTTTACCTAGGAAGGTCCTCTGATCTCTTGCATCTGCAAGTGCTAGCACTCCTCTCTGCCCTGGAACTGTGACCCAGAAGTGAGTATAAGCAATGGAGTTGCAAAACATGCCTACTCTTATGCTTGGTGCTAGCAGAGGATCTCCTGTAATCTTTTCCTGACCAGTTGTCCAACCCTCTTACTATATCTGGGCAAAACCCTTCTGAACCTATTGCTCCCATTGGCATTGCCTCTGAGGCCCCCAGCTGGTGCTGCTGTTCCATGCACTTCAGGATAACCCCCTTCCTAGTGTTAGAGATCTCTGTTTCTGATCTCCTTAGTCATATTTGGCTTAAAATATGTATCACCCTGACCATTCCTTGACTATGCCACTCCATAATTTGATTTGATGTATTTTTTTTTAAAGTTGTTTCAAAGGAAATGTTGGAAAATTTTGACTGGATTGCTGCTTCTACTCTGCCATCTTGGCTTCTTCCCTCCTTGTAATATTAATATCATGAAATTCAACAAACATTAAGTGCCTACTTTTCTAATGGGTGAAATATGAAGTAACTGAGGAAACGAAAGGTTTGAGCTTCTGAACATATTGTTAACAATGCAAGCCAATTGCATGACAAATCAGGACCAGGCTTTCTCAGCTTGTCACTGGACCCCAAACACAGAGGGAGACAGATTTTAGTGCATTAAAAGAAAACAATTAACAAGATATAAACCAAGATACAAGATTAGATAATCTGATTTCTAATTGAAGGAAAGATTAGGGGCTTTCCAAGTTGAAAAGGAGAGAGTGAACAGGGGCAATTCCCTTAAATCAGAAAAAGATATATTCTTCTCCCCACTAGTATCTGTATTCAGTCAAAGAAAAATGAAAATAGTCACTGATTTACCAGTACAGGGCCAATTTTCAGACGAGTCATATGGGTCACTTGAGATGTGTGATTGTGAGAACACTCCTTGTATCAAGTTTTGGAACTGACTGGGTTTCTGGTCAGCATAACCTAGGTCCTTAATTAAGGGTCTCTAAGCAACAGGCAGGGGAGGGGAGCAGCTTCCCAGCCACACAGGGCTCTATGTTCAAACAATGCAATAAAGTTTTCCACAAGACAGAAACTTGGCTAGACACATAATTGAATAGAAAGAGAACTTAGATCCAGAATTGAGTCACAAGATGGAGTTACTGTGTTTCTCTCAATTTCCACAATTCCATAGCACATACAGAAGACAATCTAGGGTGCTAAAAGAGAGTCATGGATGAAATAATAAAAAGAAGTTCCCTACTTTCATCGAGTTTATAACCTAATGGGGGGAGAGCTATGCCACATGTATGAATAACTACCCTACAAAGTAAGATATGATAAGAACCCAGAGAGGTACCAAATGCTATTGAGGTGGTGTTGTTATTCAGTCTTTTGCAGTCGTGTCCCACTCTTCACGACCTCATTTGGAGTTTTCTTGGCAGAGATACTGGAGTGATTTGCCATTTCCTTCTCTAGTTTATTTACAGATGAGGAAACCAAGGTAAACAAGGTTAAATGACTTGCCCAGGTTTACACAGCTAGTAAGTATCTGAGGCCAGATTTGAACTCAGGGAGATGAGTCTTCCTGACTCCAAGCCTGGTACTCTATCCACTGTGCCACCAAGTTGCCCTGCTATTGGGTAGTATAGCTGCTCTTGAGATGGTGGAAATAATTACTGGAGAGTTAATGAAGATGTTATAGGGTAAAGATTATACTATTTGGAAAGAATGAAAGGCATTTCAACAGATCAAGATGGAAAGAAGGCATTGAAAGTATGAGGAACTGAGTCATCAAAGGCTCAGATGAGAGAAAATGTAGGACATATAATGAGATCAAGAGATACTCTGGTTTTGTCAGCTTATTGAGCAATAACATTGTTTAGGGTAACATTTCCCACAAGGGGGGATCATGAGGCAATGTGATAGAATTAAATCAGCAAAACCTAAGCCTGATAGTTGAGGAAGCAGATTTCCTTTATGATGAAGTTTTCCACACAAGTCCTTGTGGGTCAGGTGACTGAAATCTTCCAAGGCTTAGTGTTATTTATACTGGGCAGCACCGAGCTGTATTCCCTTCAGTAAGGAATATGCCAAATTGACCTTGAGATTATCTCAACTCACTGTTTTCACTGCTTCATCTGGAGACCAGCTCATTCTCAGGAATCTTTTTAGTACTGCTACAAGGTAACTCCAGTTTAGATGAGGAAAGAGATGCTAAATGCATCATTTAGAGGTGAGGGATCAGGTCCTACCTGATGGAGAGGAAACCTTTTCTTAGGACTGAATTTCCTTGTTTGTTTTCTGTGACTGATTTATTGCATGGTGCTTTATAATCTAGCTCCTTAATTGTGCAGTGTGCGTGCGTGCGTGTGTGTGTGTGTGTGTGTGTGTGTGTGTGTGTATCCTACTTAACATTCTTAAAGGCTTTAAAGATAAGGTCATTGGACTCCTACAGTTATATCTTTACCACTGCATGCCTAAGCCTGGCCTTCATTATCTTCTACAATCTGGCTCCAAATTGTCCAGTTTTATCTCCTACTGCCCTTCATGCCTTCTATGTTCTGGCCAAACTGGGCTGCTCTTTATCTTTAATTCTTGCCCTGACCTCACTAGTCACTGGCAGTTACCTTTGGGACAGGCTCATTGGCTCATGCCATTCGTAATCCTACGTTTCAAAACAGGACTGTCTTACTCCTCCTTCCATCCCTGTTGAAATATCTCCCTTTCTTCAAACTTCTACTCAGGTCCCACTTCATCCATGAAGCTTTGTCTAATTCTCCCTCTCCTCCCTGGAACTGACCTCTCCATCCTCAAATTTCTCACAGAACTTTACTTGATACTTTACTTTGTGCTTAATTGTACTCTCCCTATTATAATAAGCTAGGTGGTACAGTAGATAGAGCATCAGGTCTGGAGTCAGAAAGACCTGAGTTCAAATACATCCTCTGACACTTACTAACTGTGTGACCCTGGGCAAGTCACTTAACCCTCAGTTTCTTCAACTGTAAAATTAGCCAGAAGGAAATGGCAAAATCTGTGCCAAGAAAAGCCCAAATGGGGGTCATGAAGACTTAGATATGACTAACAATAATTAGTATCATAGTCATTTTTGTAAGCGTGTCTTTCAACTTTTAGATTGTAATTGCTGTGGAATGTGCCTTGTGTTGCATCTCTCTTTGGATCTCCATTGCCTGATGCAAGTAGAGTACTTTGAACACAGGAGTCATTTGATAAATGTTCACTGAATGAATGACTCGTGCGTGTATTCCAAATCCACATTTGTGAACTCTGAAAATCCTTTATCTGATCATAATCTGTTGCTATTCCACCTCTCCCTCTACCTTGTAAACTTCAAATTCTGCTCTTCATCCTTACTTTAATCCCTCAGTTCTTTTCCAGGATATCACTCCATGTACTGGCTACACTCTCTTCTCTTCTCCATACTGACTACTTGGTGAACCATTTAGACTATACATTGCCTTCTCTCCAGTCCCTTGCCTCCTTATTCTACTGAAAATATTGCCCTGCCAAACTCAAATCTTGGATTACTTCTACCATCTGCTGCCTTTGCTTCTACTCATGTGCTTCCAAATGAAACTGAAGAAAACAACAAAACTGTGCTGAATGGGCCTACTACAAGTTTGTGATACATAATCTAAACAATGCCTTAACCGTGGCAAGACAACCTTTTTATACCTCCCTAACTGATTTACTATCCCACTCACTACAGAGGCATTTCCAAAGTTTTTTCATCTTTCCTCAAGCCTCCCACAACTCTCCTTCCTATCATTTTCTCAGTTGAGAACATTTTTATTGAAAAAATTGAGACCATTCACTGAGAGGTCCCTCCTTCTCCCTGTTCCTTAACTCATACCACCTATATGCCTTCTACCACCATCTGTACCTTCACTCTAGTTTTACATGAAGAGATGGCCCTTCTCCTTGCAAAGGCAAGCTTCTGCACATGCATATGTGACTCTATTCTATCCTGTCTTCAGCAGATTGCCTTCTCTATCATTCCTACTTTATCACTAATCTTAAATTACTACCTATTAACTATTTTCCCCTAGTGGATAAGGTGCTTTCCTCTTTCATAGGAGAAACTTGGGTCAACATGAAGATACTGAGTATCTCGAAAGGCAAGGAATATGGAAGAGAAAAGATGCAGAGAAGAATAGAGAGGAAAAAAGAATAGGATTCTGAGGAAATACATTTGTTAGATTTCATGATTTTGCCATGGGCTGACATTTACTGGAGTCCTTTCTGTATGCATTGCCTTATGCTAGATGATGTAATACAAAGGAGGAAACATACTTCCAGCTCTTGGAGGGTATATGGTCAGGTATGGCAGACAATGCACATAAAAATGACTAATAGAGACTCTAGAAGTCTGTTACTATTAAAGACAATAACTCAAATATGTAAATATTTTCTTTTTTTTTTTTTTTTACTTTTTAAAGCACATTCCCCATTTAATTGCTAAGTACAAGCTAGGAAACACTTGGTACAAGATTCAAATGCCATCCCTTTGCTTCAGCTTTTTCCTAATCCCTAGCCATGCATTGTGGATCCATTTGACTAATTAAGACCCCACTGGCATTTTTCTCTTTCCCCTCATTTCCTTGGTGACTGCCTAACTTTAGGAATGAACTGCTCCATTTAAATGTATCTCTTGGCCCTTTGCCTTCCTTTTATATAGGTCTAGATGGATACACATGTGACATGAGAGGTTTATGATGTGTATGATTCAGGTATTTGAGAGAGAGAGTTTGTGTGTGAGACAGGGGATACACATCCTATTTGAGTCTTTTCCTGTTTTAAAGCATCTTATAAAGTCATAAAGTGCCCAGATGGATGTGGCTTTGATGGGCATGATCTAAATGGGGAAATAAAAATAAATAGTTTGTGCATCGATTGGATCCTGCATTTAGATTGCATCTTTTTATTTTTAATACTGTTCTATTAAAAAACGAGCAAGAGCCCCCAGAGCAGAGCCGAAGGGATATTTTTAACTGGAGTATTATGCTGCCTTAATTGTGTGTCTTCTCTGGATAGGCACAAACTGAGCTACTGACAGGGCAAGAGGGTGGAGGGAAGGCTAGTTCGTCTTCCTGTACATCTGTGAACTGCAATAAAAGTAACATACTTCAAGGTCTCTCCCACAGACCCTATTGGCAAGGAAGGGAGGAACAGCAGGTGCAGATAGAGTCTTTAGAGATAAAAAGGATGACCTTGTTCTGCTACTGGTTAGGAGGAGAAAGCAACATGTTTACAATAACAACAAAGAAAGACCTTGTTTGAATAACCACTGATGAACCTAGTCATCTAGGGACCTCACCTAGACAAAGTTGCCACTGGATTTTAAATTGCTATTAATAATGATGACAATGATAATGAGGATGGTAATAAATTGATTATATACATATATATATAACTTCATAATTTATAATTCCATATGCTATTTCACTTACTACAATAACATTGGACTTTATGATCTGACAGCTGCTTTTTATAAATTAGCTCATGTGACTGTCCCTCCAACTCTGTGATGTAAGTACAGTGGTTATTATTATCCCCACTTTACAGATGACAAAAATGAGGCTCAGAGAGACTCTTGCTTGCCAGTGGCCACATAGCTAATAATTATCAGAGGCAGGATTTGAAACTAGGGCTTACTGATTGCAGGCCTAACACTCTATCCAAGAAATCCAATTTATAGTTAGGACCTTTGGATGTGGCTCTTGCTCCAAGGCACTTTTGTCCAGGACATTGGAAAAGGCAAACAGTAGTAGGTGGAAAAAAGAATATGGAGAAGGTTAGTAGGTTTATTCTAAACAAAACATACAATTCTATACTAATTAAGGTCACTTTTACACATCCTCTACATAGCATCTTCTACGTCCTCAACAAACCAAAGCAAGGAAAAAAATCTTCATTTAGTGGATAATTGCAGGGGACGTGGGGTTTGAACAGGGATTATTTGCTTCTAGACTCTAGCTTATGTCCATGTTATTTCATGAAGTTTTCTCTGCAGATGCCAGGATCTGGGGGATCTCTCCCTTCTCTGATTTATTTTTAAACTTTAGAGTGTGGCCTGTACAATCAGAACTCTCTTTTTCTCTGCCCTAACATAGAGTTTTGTTACATCAGAACTGAATACTGCTATTGTAATATAATGCTCACTTATTTCCCCAGACAAGTTAACTGATGGATTTAAGACCACATAACTTTGGGAGTAAGAGAGGTAATACAAGAACATAGTTTTTCTGACTCATCTTGTAGTGTTAATGCTATCACATGATACTTGAAAAAGCAACTTTAACTGCCCCCCTCAATAGCTGAGATCAAGTTGAGATAAAGGAATCCATGAAGCAGAACTAGGGAGTCAATTATGAAGAAAATAGGCCTTTTGTGGTACTTACCCACCCCTGCCAAACTTGGTTCTTTTTTTAATGTAGGTGAAGGAACATTTACATTTTTCTATTCTAAGTGAATATTTTTTTTAATCTAAAAATTTCTACAATTATTTCATGGGACTTTTTACTTTTCCAAGGAGGCCACATGATGTAATTAAAAAAACAAAACGAAACACTGGCCTTAGGATGGAGATTTAAGATAGGCTCAGAGAGGTCATCTAGTCCAACTTTCTTCATTTTACAGATGAGGAAACTGAAGCACAGAAAGAGGAAGTGGCTTGTCCAAGATCACATAGGTAGCATGTGTCAGAGCCAGGATTTAATCCTTTTTCTTCTCAACCAGAACCTCTATTTTTTCCATAAAACCATCAAAGTCAATTTGAGCTCGAGGATCTGTGATTTTCTGAGCATTGATATGGCTCTCTCTCTATAATTTATTATATTATCTCTTATATTCATTAGATTTATCCAAGTCTTTAGGGACTCTTAAGCGACTCACTCAGGATTACCCAACTATCTTGTGTCAGAAGCAGAATTTGAGCTCAGATCCTCCTGAGTCTAAGTTCAACACTGTATCTACTATACCACATTAACAGAAATAACTTTGCCTTTTACCAAGCCATGTGATTGGGGGGAAATTTATTGAGTCTCTCTGGGCTTCAGTTTTCTTATTTGAAAGATAGGATAACAATGCTTGCATCATCTACCTCACAAGATTACTGTGAAAAAGATGTTTTATAAACTGCTAAGGACCATATATCAATGTAATCATAACATCACTGTGACTTGGAATAAGGGGAATCAGAAGTCACCTAGAGGTGGTAGCAAAAAGTAAAAGGGTAATCTGGAGGAAGAAAAAGCAAACACATGTCCCCAAACTCAGGTGACACAAGGACAATCACACAGATGTAAGGCAGGAGGGATCCAGGGCAGATAAAGATGGTAAATGTCCAGTTGCCAAATGATGTATCCAAGGATTTCGCTTCAGTAAGGAAGAGGCAGATTCCAAAGATGACATAGTTTATCCAAGTCTTCACAAACTCTACAGTATGGTCCAACTATGGCAGCCCCATCTGGTTACTCAGCTTAAGAATAGCCAACTAAAGTTAAGTTTGGGCTAATATAAAGTTATTTAGCCCTTCAATCCATCCACAAGTATTATTTATTATTATTTAGGCTTACAAACTTACAGTTCAACTGAAACTTCTCTCTCCAAAGTTATCAATGATCTTTTTAAAAAAATTATTTTCTTCTTAGATTTGATTTTCTCTCTTGCTTTTGCACTTCCTTGCATTGAGAATTCAAGAAAAACAGAACACATTACAAAAACGTATAGTGCTGAAAAACACATTCTCACATTAGATACCTTAGCCATGGAGAGAGAGAGAGAGAAGAAGAAGATGATGATGGTGATGAAGAACCTACACTCTGATACCATTAGCTCTCTATCCAAAGATGGCTTGCATATCTCATCATGAGTCCTTTGGAATTGTGTTAATGGCCTTTTAATTGTCAAATGTAAAGGTCTTTTTTCCTTCCTCATCCTTCTTAAATTTTCTGCAGCCTTTAACCCTGTTAATTACTCTCTTCTCTTAAGTGCCTTCTGTGACATTACTCTATCTGGGTTATCTTCTTACCTCTATGGTCACTTCTCAGTTCTTTTGCTGGTCTTCATTCTGGTCATATTAACTAATTTAATGGTGGGTTCCTCATCACTCTATCCTAGACCATCCTCTCTTTTCTTCTTCTTTTATAATATTTCACTTGGTGAAACATTCCTTGCACAGGATGTCCCATCTCTCAACTCTGGGCATTTTTACTGGGTGTTCCCCATGCCGAGATTCCTGGTCCTCTTCCTCTCCATCTCTGGGCTTCCTTTGCTTCCTTTGAGTCCTAGATAACATTTTACCCTTTACAGGAAGCCTTTCCTCATCCCCCTCAATTCTAGTACCTTCCCATTTATTGATTATTCCCATTTATCCTGAGTATAGTATGTTTATTCATAGTTGTTTGCAGGTTATCTCCTCCATTTGACTCTGGACTTCCTGAGGCCAAAGACTCTCTTTTGCCTTTCTTTGTATCCACAGCAGTAAGCACAATTACTGACATATAGTTAATACTCAATAAATGCTTATTCACCAACTATTATGTGCTTACTATGTGCTGCACTCTATGGTAGATGCTGGGATAACAAAGATGTAAAATTGTGACAGGGTAGTGAATAGAGTCCAAGACTTGGCCTCAGGAAGATTTTGTTTTGAATTTTACTTTAGCTATTCACTAGCTGCCTAATGTTGGGCAAGTCCCTTAACCTCACTGAGCCTCAGTTCTTCCAACCTTAAAATGAAGGATTTGGATCTCCAAAGTCATATAGCTCCAAATCCATGGTTTCAAGAAACATTCCCTGTCCTCAAGAGGATTGCATTCTATAGGTACTGATACGTATGCCTTTGATCATATATATAATATATAGAAGATAATTTGGAGGGGCAGGAAGAAGCATTATAAAATAGGAAAAGCTTCACATAGGAGTTGGTATTTGAGCTGAGCTTTGACCAAAATTAGAAATTCTAAGAGGTGGACATGGGGGTGTGTATATGTACATTCTGGGCAAAGAGGCTAGCCTGTGGAAAAGTACAGAGAAAGGAGATGGAATTTTCAACTGTGTGGAACAAGAAAGTCAGTTTTTCTGTACCAAAAAGCATGTGAAGGAGAATAACAGATAATAAGGTTGGGGAGTAGGTTGGCTGGTCTTTGTCAGATGGTATATACTGAAGTACTGAAAATGTTTGTGTTGTATTTTTATGTTCTTCATATACAGGACTCATAAATGTAGAAGAGGAACCTTCCAACCAAATTGAAGGTTCTTAAGACTTAGAGCAGTAAGAGCATCTTAGAGATGGTGTAGCCTGGCTTTCTCATTTTCTATATGAGGAAAATGATGTCTAGAGAGTTAAAATCTCTTGCCCTGTCACATGGTGTAATGGGAATGGGAATTTGAAGATCTTCCCTGCCCCTTAATAGACCTAGGGGGGAGTTTGAAGACTTCTCCTGTTTTGAAAGTAAACTCTGCCCCGCTAATAGGCTGAATGTAATCACATGGAGCCTGTGATGGAGGGAATTTCTAAAGGGTGGATCAGAGCCCACAGGAAGCTTCCCTGCTGTGAAGATAAACTCTACCCCCTAATAGGCTGAATGTAGTCACATGGAGCCTATGGTGGGAGGAGTTTGCTGAAGGGAAGCAGAGCCCACAGGAAGCTGGTAGTCAGAGCTAGCCAGATGGTGGGGGAGAGAAGAAGACCTCAGGCAAGGAGTCAGATAGGGTCTTGAGTAGATATTGGTCTTATATTGGTTTGTGGGAAGGCTGAAGGATGCTCTGGCTCTCAGCATTATTATGGTTTCTGAATATCTTTGGCACTATGATGAAATCAGCTTACTGGTTTTGAGATTGGGTTTTCTGGTGTCTAAATAAGTGCCTCAGTTCTATCCTCTATCTGGACAGTCTGGTATATTTTGTCATTGAACATCATGAGATACTTATAGTCACAGTCTTCATCATGAGCATGGGTGCTGTAAATATTGCATTGGTGCTGTAAATATTGCATTGGCACTACACATGGATAGTAACTATCAGAACTGTGTTGCAAAGTTAGGTCCTTAGACTCCAAATCCAGTGTGCTTTCCAATACATCATGGTGCCTTTCTCACAGCAAATTCATAAACAAAATGTGAGGGTTAAATGACTCTGGAAAAAACCAATTTCTGTTACATTGTTGAACTCACCCAGTTTCATGAATTTGGTTTCTAAAACTGCCTCCCTCCTCCCCTCTCCCCCACCATAAAAAAACTCCATAAATAAGAAGTCCTTTTATTTGACAGTCTGTAGGAGCCAGCTTTCAGATTTTTTAGATTTCTGTTGCCAATTTAGAAGTAGTTGAGACTAGGGATCTGTGATAGAAACACTGAAACTTTAAACAACAGAAGGTCTGAAAGCAGCCTCTCCTATTCCAGGCAAAGCAGTAAGAGCAGCAGAAACATGTGTTTCCTGGATATTTATGGAAGATAGGAAATGAGATAAAGATCTTCTAGACACTAATTCGTGCTCGACCTGGGTTAATAATGACAACTTACTTCGTTCAACTATTCTATTTTTTCCAACTGCTGACATAGTAAGTCAGTACCTTATTGGTCAATTCTGATTATAACTTCTGGGTAAATACCACATCTCCATAGAGGTTTTGCTCAGAAATGAATTGGCACCCGCTTTGGAATGTAAGGAAACAAATAAGATAAATATCTCTGGGGGAGATTGTCTTAACTCCCTGAATGTCTTGGCCTGAGGTGGATTTTTGAAATTGGTTCTTTTGGGTTTCAGGTGGTTGAGTTCAAAATCAATGGGACCTGCTACACCAACATCATGGTACCAAAAGAACATTAACCTTGGAATTAGAGGAATCCTGGTTCTGCCATTTAGTATCTGTGTGACCTTGGGCAAGTTGCAGCCTGTTTAGGCTCCAGTTTCTTTGTTTGCGAAATGAAGGGTTTGAACTAAATCACTAGAATCTATTCTAGCTTTAAAACTAACAATGGAAGAACAGAGCCTTTCCCAATCCTTAACCTAGGTCCTTTAGTAGTCTCTAAACCTCTTGTAATTTAGTATCTCTACTGGTAAATTTCATGCACATTTAAAAAATATTATAAATGTCCTGATATACTAGTAATTAAGTATATCATAAAAGTTACATAAAAATGAATAAAAGATGATTAAGATCAAGATAAAAAATCTGTTTGATATTAGAGTCAGTGGTCAACACTAGAGTTTATCAAATGGGCACATGAGATGGTCAAACCTGAACTTTAGGGAAATTACTTTGACAGCTTTGTGAAAGAGGAACTGGGATGGTGTAATGATAATGGAATTTGGAGATGCCCCTGTATTGGCTTGGTTTTTGGGTTGAGCGTTAAAACCCAGAGCTTGTGAATCCTACTTGTGGGATGGACTTGTTGACATGAAGAGAGAGGGCTGAACTGGGAGGAGCTGTGAATTGGGAGAGAGACCCAAGCCTAGAGTAGGCCAGAAGGATTTTTGGCAGAGCAGTATCCAGTATTGTGGATCCTGAGTTGCTGAGAGAAAGACTGCTGAGAGCCCGTTGGAGTTGCCCAGGACTTTTGAGAACTGCCACCCAGAGCTGCCAAGGACTGAGGAGGCATGGCCGTGAGGCCAGTATTTTGTCTGTCTGTGTTGATGTTGTTTTGCCAGATTCACCTGCTGGTGAAGGACAGTGCTGCTGTTGAAGAGGACCTGGAAGCTTGCTGTTGGTTCAGAAGCCCTGAAGGAAGATTTTCTTGTT
>CM053581.1:79015729-79027553 GCA_028627135.1 Pseudochirops cupreus
ACTACTACTACTACTACTACTACTACTACTACTGTGACTACTACTTCTACTACTACTACTACTACTGCTACTAGAGTATCACTACTACTACTACTACTACTACTATGACTACTACTTCTACTGCTACTACTACTACTACAACTACTACTGCTACTACTGCTACTGCTACTACTACTACTACTACTGCTACTACTACTACTATTACTACTACTATTACTACTGCTACTACTGCTACTACTCTACTACTACTACTATTACTACTACTATTACTACTACTACTACTGCTACTACTCTACTACTACTACTATTACTACTACTACTGCTACTAATACTGCTGCTACTACTGCTACTACTCTGCTACTACTACTATTACTACTACTACTGTTACTACTACTACTGCTACTACTACTACTATTACTACTACTATTACTACTATTACTACTGCTACTACTGCTACTACTACTACTATTACTACTACTACTGCTACAAATACTGCTGCTACTATTACTACTACTACTACTACTATTGCTACTACTACTACTACTGCTACTACTATTACTACTGCCACTACTATTACTACTACTGCTGCTGCTGCTGCTGCTACTACTACTACTACTACTACTGCTGCTACTGCTACTGCTCTATCCACTACACCACCAGATTAAACTCGAGGCTAAAGCATTTTAAATGTATCTTATAGGAAATAAGAGGGCTACCGAGAGTTTTTAAGCAAACAAGTTACTTATTCAGGCTTTGACAAGTAGAATTCCTGGGAAGAATGGTTATTCCCTACCCTCTGGTAAGCTGGAAATAGACCATCTTATAGAAGAGGGGGAAATGTACTTAGAGCTTTTTGAATTCTGATGCCTTGGAAACTGACTCCTTTTATCTCTGGACTCCTTCCTGGAATGCTCTTCATCCTCCTTTTGCTTGTCTGAATCCTGCCCATCCTTCAAACTCCAGCTCAAAGAATACTTCTTGCTTCCCTAGTCATGCCCATCCATAGTAATTTGTCCTGTCTCTGCCCTCCTCCTACAGAACCCCAGAAGCCTTGGTCTATTCATTTTATCCCATCCATAAAATGATGGCACCTAAGGTCCTTTTTAACTCTAGAACTATGATCTTATGTCTTCTCTCCCATATTGTCTTACTGAATCAAATTAAGTTGTTACTTAACTATAATGATAATCATAATAACTAGCACTTATTTACCATTTTAGGATTTGCAAAGTGCTGTACAAATGTGATTTAATCCTCTCAATAACCCTGAGAGGTAGGTACTAGTATTGTCCTCATTTGACAGCTGAGGAAACTAAGACATAGAGAGCTTTAGTAACTTGCCCAGGGGTCACATAGCTGGTAAGATGAGATTCAAACTCGGATCTTCTTGAAGTCATATACTCCATCTATATTTGGACATGACCAATGTGGAAATTTGTTTTGCTTGACTATACATGTTGGTAATGAGTTTTATTTTTCTTGTTTTTCTAATGGGGGTGGGGGAAGAGACAGAAGGAAGAGACTACAGGTTTGAAAATAACATAAAATTTAATTAAGAAAAAAAGAAAGGTGGTTGCTCTAGAAATTTTTGCTTTCTGGCTGGACCTATTGAAGCAAAAGAATCAAAGCTGTTACTGAAAGAGACTGACTATGAGGCATCTGAACAGCGAAGGATGATATATTCTCTGCTAGACGATGGCAGCTATTATAGCGTGTCATTGGAGTTTTCCAACAATGCAAATGCTTATACTGAGAGGTAGTGAGCTTCTCATCACTGGAGGTCTTTAAGCAAGGGCTGTTTGATCACTTGCCAGGGATGGTGTAGAAAAGATTCAGCCTTAGGTGGCCCTTTAACTCTGAAATGTGTCTTTCCCCCCAAACAACAGTTAGCCTAGTATTGAGAAACATGATTGTAAAACAAAAAAACAAAAAAAAAAGAAGAGGAAAAGCAAAGCAGGTTAATCTTAAGGAAAGGAGAAACACATATAACCTAGAAGGTCTATCTGCTAATAAGACTCTCTGGTTCTCTTCCTTATCAGAAAAAATAATGGGTGCCCCTCCATTTAATCTGGTTTTATCTCTTGCTGTTCTTGATGGCATTTTAAACCCTCTAAGCTAGCTATGCCTTTCAAGGTTAAGAATAAATTGAGTACCAGACCCTCTTAAGTCCCTGAAGGCAACATCTGGGAAGAGAATATTTGTCTTCATCACTCTCATCCAGGAAAACAATGGCCAGGCTTTGCATCTCCACAATTGTGTCCTACCCAAACTAAACTCAATCTGTTATAATCCAGATTTGCAAACCAGACAAAACTAAATGCATATTTTCAATTTGCATTGCTTATGGACTCTTTCCTTTAGAAAACAATTAAAAACCCCTTATACTTTGTTCCCAACCAGAGCTAAGGGCTTTAGCTATAGAATCACAGATCTGAAACTGAAAGGGATTTTAGAGACCATCTGTACCACCTCCTCATTCTACAGATGAAGAAATTGAGTCCCAGAAAAATTAAATTATTTGTCTAATATCACACAGATAGCAAGTGGCAGAACAAGAATTCGAACTCAGATTCTATGACTCTAAATGCAGCTCTTTTCAATGCACCATGAAGCTTCATACTTTAAGGGAACAGAGAAACTTTATCTTTTTAAAAATAAATGTTACTGATACATTTTTTAAAAAATCTACATTACCAGTGTCTTCTCCAGGCTCTTACCCAAGCTCCAGAGAGCTGTCCTTTATAACAAAATTAAAAAGAGGAAGGACATAGTTTAGCAAAACTAACATATTGAAAAAGTCTGACATTATATCCAACGTTTCCCACCCATAGTCCCCCAAGTCCAGCAAGGACACCTCAACACTAAAATGTTAGAAACCAATGTCAAGTAAAGATACAGCAGAATAGGGGGAAAATATTTTGAAATGAGAATAGAAGTCAGTAGAAACACAGGGTTTGGTTTATATAACTCATAGTGTCAGCTTTGGGGGAGTTTCAGGAGAAAATCTCTGCTCTGTGAAACTAAAGATAGAAAACACTAGAAAGAGGATATGGTGGCTTCCCTCTGTTGTGGTGTAAATTGGGGTGAACCTATACCAGCCATTTTTCCTTATGTGGATGTTATTTTCTATGTGTGGAAATTTAAGGATTTTAGCTGGCACAAGCAAATTAGGGGAGAACTAATGGAATGTTCTGGAGGCAGTAGAGTCAAGAGTCACTGTGGGGTAATGGTTGGGTATTTAAAGGTGGAGATGAAATAAAGCCATCAGTCTCTGCTTTTAGTCATATGGCTTTGGGTGAATCCTTTACCTCATTGAGTCTCGGTTTCCTTATCTGTGAAATGAGGCAGAGGGTTGGATTAGATCATCCTGGAGACAAGATCCATTCCTTCTTTAAGCATCTATAAAGATGGGTACTTGGTAGAAAAAAAGAGGAAGAAGGAGATTCAATTACAGAGAGAGGGATGCTGAGCATGTCTGGAAACAGAAGGTGGCCTTTCTCCCTTTCTCTCCTAAACTGCTGCTCAGCTGGCATGGAGGTGAAAGGTAATACAATTAATGAAAAGAGGTAGACGATTCATAAAGCTCCAAGGTTAAGAACTGTAGTCTCTCAGATGAAGAGAAGGACAGTAGGGAAAGCTGAGATGATGACTTTTTGATATCTATTGTCTGCTCCCTTCCTCTACTCGCAAGGGAATCCTATCCTCAAGAATGACAGCAATGGAAACCTAGCATAGTCTAGTAAAGTGTAGAAGTGCTAGATACGGAGTCAAGAATATTGGATTCAAATCCCACCTATGAGTCTTCCTGTCTCTGTGCATACAGTAAGTCACTTAACCTCTATAAACCTCTGTTTCCGTCTCTGTAAAATGAGGAGGCTGGAATCAATGACCTCTTAGATGCCCCCTAGTTCTAAATCTATGAACCAGGTCCAATAAAATTGGAAAGAGAACTAAAGAGGTAGACTAGCACTCCGTCCCTCTCAAGAATTGGCATCATTGAGAAATAATTCATCTTTGTTTACACTTGCACCAGGCCAGTGTTTGTTTTTTTTTTGCTGACAATGTATACCAGCCAAACCCCCTTATCCCAGCACTATTTCTTACAGCAATACAGATGTATTGGTGACAGCTCTGTTTGGGAACACTGCATTATCTCCTCTTGTTTCAATTTCTCACAGATCTTTAACTAGATGAAAAACCTGCTCTGGGAGCAGGCCAGGCTGACTGCCTGGTTACAGAGCAGGGACCTACGCTCAAGACGTTTCTCTATTTCAGACAACAGCCACCATATTGCCTGCCTTAGCAGTATGGTAATTTAATCAGGTACATACATTTTCTCCAGATCCCCAAATCCTGAGAATGCTCCTCTTGGAATGACGTGAAGCTTGGTGAGGACAAATCTCCTAGAAAGAGAGAAAAATAGCGTGTGGAAAGGTCAATCATTGACTTTTAGACACTGACTCCGTGCCCAATATGTGCTAGGTACTGTGACGGTTAAAGGGGAAAGAAAAGACATAGTCCCTGTCCTCAAGGTAGCTGTTATAATCTAGCAGAGACAACAAGGCATCCACACAAAGAAGAGAACCAATAATGCCAGTCAGTTTATGACAAATACCAAGTGAGTGGCTAAGGCCATTCTGTATCAGAATTCAAAATGAGAGTCTAAATGTATGACTATTATTATGTTTGGTATCATTGATACTAACAAAGCCATTCATGTAGTATTAATAATAATGGTTCATATAGTGGGTTCATACTGGGCTTTTCAAGCTTGCTAAGACGTGAGTTTTTAACCACATTGTGATACAATTACAAGAGGCATATCCATGTATATAATAGTAACGATAATAAAACCTAACGTTTACATAGCACTTAGTATGTGCCAAGCACTTTACAATTATTATCTCATTTGATCCTTACAGTAACCCTGAGAGGCGGGTGCTATTATTATCCCCATTTTACAGAAGTGGGAACTGAGGCAAGTGTGACTCGAATAAGGTCATCCAGCTAGTAGGTGTCTCTGGTGGGATATAATATGAATTCAGGTCTTCATGACTCCAGGCTTGGCACATTATCTGTTGTGCCACCTTGTTTGTATATTATTAAGCAGAATATATCATTCTACTTTGGTTTGCTTGCACTGGATTTCAGTGTGTGTATTCCTGGAGTTTTTGTAAAATGCCTCATAGTACTAAGGGACTCTAGCATGGAGCTCTATGCTGGACCTGTGTTGTCTCCTAAGCTTATGCAGACACAGTTTCCAGTGAAATGTATGTGATAACCTGTGAGGCCAGTCACAGTCTGGTTCAGCCCTGTTTTTACTTCCTTAAATAACACTGGTGCTCCAGATGCTGAAAAGGAGAACTTGAAGTGAAGGAATGGTGATAGCCCCCTTTCCCCAGAGGTGTCTGAAATATAAGGACACAAGTACTGAATGGGTCCCCATTGTGTTCCTCTCCTGGATATGTTGTGCACTGAATCAGCATATGGAGTAAAAAGGCTCTAGATATATGCTCTGTGGGGAATACGGTCAACCATGAATTGGGAACAGGAATTTTAAAGGTAGTAGCTATGTGCCACCCTTCCTGGGATTTAGTGGTTTTATAGTATGTATCTTTGTGAACACTTCTGATTAAAATGAAACCATGGATGTATAGGTGTGTATATGATGGCATTTACATGCAGAGGGGAGTTCAGGGTTCTCAGAAGTTGAACATAGTGTCTTCTTTCTGTGGTGCCATTCTCCGCTCTCACCCTACCCTAAACACATAAATACTGTAGGAATTCAGAGGATAGAGAGGTCACTAGGGAGCTGAGGTTGGGTGAGAAGGCTTTATATCCAAGACAACAGACAAGGAACACTTATGCATTGTTGATGGAACTGACAGCTGGTATATCCTGGAACACAATCTGGAATTATAATCACAATGTCGGTAAACTGTACATACCCTTTGACCCAATGATAGGACCATTAGATCTATATCCAGAGGAGATAGAAGGAAAAGACCTATATGGACAAGAATAATTAGAGCAGCATTTTCTTTTGTAGTTGCAAAGACCTGGACACCAAATTGTTGCCCAACAATTATTGAATGGATGACCAAATTATTATATATGAATGTAGTAGAATCCATTGTGTCATAAAAATGAAGAACCTGGCATTCAGAGAAACCTAGAAAGACTTATATGAACGGATGCATTGTGAAATAAGCTGTACCAGAACTATCTGAATGATGATGAGGACAAAAATATAATATGAAGAAAAACCTTAAAATTATAATAAAAGACATGAACAATAATTACTGCAAAAGAGAAATGATGAAAAATATCTTCACCTGTTGACAGAGAGGTAGAAGACTAGAGATGCAGAATAAGACGTGTGTTCTCCCATGTGGCTAATGTAGTTGACTTGTTTTGCTTATCCCTACTTATTTGTTACAAGAGAGAGCTTCTACTGGGGAGAGGTGTAGGGGTGGTAAGTGAAAGATATGCGCAAAAGAAGCATCAGTAAGTTTCCTTTTTAAATTTACAGGAGAAAACCAAAAAGCACATCGCAGATACAAATAGAGCAGTTTCGTTACTACTCTATTAAATTCCTTGTATTCATATATGTATGTATACATATGCATATATAGTTGGCTTGACTGTAGGCATATGCATAGTCAAGCCAACTATATATAACAGAAATCCAATTTCTTATATAAGCCATTTTTTGGTATATTGAAATGTTGTTCTTATGGATAAAGTTATAATAAGAAAGACAATTAAAGGAAAAAAAGAGAAGATAGGGTTTGAGCTGGACCTTAAGGGGTGGTTAAGATTCAAAAACCCTCTTGAATGATTTCAAAGATCCCTTCCAGCTTTAACATTTCATGATTCTCTCCCTATCCAGAGGCACCGCACCTGACTAGGTATCAAGAATGATGTTTTGGGAATCTCTATACAGGGAACCCTTGACTTTTCTGTAGGGCAAACTATATTTTTACTCTTTGACTTCACTATATAACCAGGATTCAGCTTTCTTTTTGTTTTAATTCTTCTCTCTCTGCAAGATAAGAACAGGAATATTTTCTTTAGAGTTTGCTGTCAGATGGACTTAAAAAAAATGCCTTCACAGAATGATAGGAAACTACACAATCTTTCATTGTTCAAATGAACATGGTTGGAATGCATGGAGTTTTCTTGTTTCAGATGAAGTTGTTTATAATCAGTCAGAATTGTGTTTCCTATAATAATAACATTTATATAGCACCTTTATCATATGATAATAGATTTTTAGCTAGAAGGGTCTTTAGAGGATATGGCATCCTTTTTACAAACAAGGAAACTGAGGTGTAAAGAGATTAAGTGACTTGCTTGTTATTATCCAACTAATAAGTGTTTAAGAATTCAAAACCAGGTCTCCTAACCTCAAGTCCACAATGTTGTCCATTAAACCACTCTGCCCCTGTATACTGTAATTAAGGATTGCTGAGAAAATAAAAGATTTCTGTGTTGATAAATTAAATACTTCCAGTACCAATCATGGACCTTTCCCCAAAATGAACAGAAGAATTAATTAAGTTCTTCTACCCATTTTAGCTCCAACATTTGTGACTTTTGCAAATGAATGATTCTGTGGTCAATCAGTATCCATACTAAAATGGAAAAAAGAGAGAGCCTTCATGCAATACTTATGTATCCAAATGAGATTTATTCGAAGAACATTCTTTATAGCCTACTTCGCATCCAGGAAGGCTGGAGATAGGAGTGCTGCAAAACTGCAAATCTATGTCTAGCATAATTGGTTTGTGTGTGGAGGAAGGAGAGGTAGTAGCTCACCCACATGACTTCCTTTATGACTCCTCTAGCCCAGGCAAGGTCACATTTCTGGCATCCTAGTCAATGCCCCTTATTTCCAGGGGCTGTAGGGCAGTGTTTGGTGAAGAAGTAATGTATTATATTACTTCCACTACTAGATCTATACTTGGAATCTTTGTGCATTTTAATTGATTGAGAAAGAAACAAAAGGAGAAAAGAGATGAGAGTCTCACTCACTTGTGATTAATTTGGGGTCTATTTTCAAAGAGATAGGGAAATTTGCTCTCATGACCCCATTGGACTTTGTAAAACTCTACCTGAGCTCATTACAAGAAAAAAAAAAGGAGCTCAAATTGTTTTCATGGCCTCAGTTTCTGACTTGACATAACTTGCTTGAATCAGTATCCAGGAGGAAAGTCTGAATAGACACAACATAATATTTACTCCAGGCTTTTTATTCAGTATTTCCGGAAGAGGGTATCTTTCTTTCCTTTATGACAGAGGCCAGCAGGGAATTGCCAGTAGAGGGCAGTTAGGTTAAAATAGGCTGTAACATAGCTAGGTATTAGAAAGCAAGACAAAGGACACAAAAAAATCTTCGATAATACTATAGCTTATTTCTGCAAAAACTGTTCCGGAAAATGCTGTAGCATGCAACTAAGGGATCTCAAAAGGTACAAAATGCAAAGCAGCTCAAAGAGAATAAAATCACCACACTGTACTACATTGTCCTGGCAACTTCCCCCTTCCCCTCAAAGTTAGGGAGCTAAAACAATCACAACTGAAATAATTAGGGAATAGTTTAGGGCTCAGCAGTTTGATCCAGAGTATAAGTAAAATTAGAATTTAGAGATATTAAAGAACCACCTTGGTTGGAAGAGTTGAAGAAGGTTTCAGAGGGGAGATGGGACTTAAGTTAGTCTTGAAAAATCTAACATTAAAGTCAAGTTACCTATAGAGTCCTATCTATGAAATGAGATATCTAGGTGGGGGCTTCTTCCAGATTTCTTGATATTGCCTGATACCAGCATAGCACTCAGGCCCCAGAACACTACAGAATCACCTAAGTGAACTCTAGAATCACTCAGAATTCAACTTCTCTATCCACTTAAGAAAAACCAAAGGGTTGGTGAAGAGTCTATCTAGATTGTCATATGCAATTGCATGGACAGATATTTTTTGTGTGTATGCACACAGATCCATTTTTATACATACATATGACTATATACATAGCTACATTTATCCAGGCACACATTATGTATAGACATGTATAAATAAGGTAGGTAGATATATGTATACATACATACATACACATAAATGCTCACACATAATTGCATATATGTTTATATCTAAATGCACATTATATATATGTGTGTATAAACACATAGATATAGGGTAGATAGGCATATGTAAGTACACATGTATATATACACATGCATTTATATACATATACATATGCATGTCTATTCAACACACATAAAACATATATGCATTCATGTGCAAATAAATTATAGATATCATGAAAAATTCAGATGGATAGTAGATGGAGTCCAGAACTGAAAAAGAGAGAGTAGGTTATATTGTACTTGGGAAATTTCATAGTGCTTTCAAGTATCCTGAGTTTCTCTCTGAAATAAACATGGCATCTCTTAAACCTGAATATTATCTTTTTCTCAAAGACTTCCCTCATCTTGTCCAAGAGCTTTGACCTCTCCCATGCTCTCCTTAGGCATGCTGGTGGCTCCCTACTTTCAAAGCTCAGTGTCAGTGCTGAACTCAGTGCTGGCATCTGTATGTCTGTCTGCAGCTCAGAACTCCTAAACTCAACACATCTGCCAGCCTTAGCCTCTCTAGTAGCTAGGATTATAAGCATGTGCTACCACACCTGGCTAACATGATTATTCTTTTAGGGATGCTCTACAGCTGTGCTTCAAGGAATGCCATAATCTCCAAGGAATCAAAATTGTGGCTTACTCAAAAGGAATTAGAGAGATGCATGATGGGCATAAATATAATATAGCATATTATCAATGATGAATTTCATACACAGAGCAGAGTAAAAGGTATCACAAAAGAGATGTATGTCCAAAAAGGATATGTGCAATAAGAGTAAAAGGGAATAGTCGGACAGAATGTTGTGTTGGTGTCCATGTAGTCAAGGCATTTAGAGGAAGGATTCCATCAAGTTGGTTGGATCTTGGTAAAGAATTTTTGGGTAAAAGTCCTGTAGGACAAAAAGGCATGTACAGAATGTGATCTGTACTGCTACATCAGTAAGATCTGGGCTCTATTAAAGTATCAAATGAATATCAATGGGCTAGAGAATGCTTTCAGGAGGATGATCAGGATGGTCAAGATCATACTTATATAGAGATATCACTGTCCTGAGCAACTAAATCATAATGCTGTATAAGAATAAGTTGAAGGAACTGGGAATGTTTAGTCTGGAGGAGATAAGACTGAGGGAGGTCATGCTAGCTGCCTCAAGTATTTGAAAGGCTGTCAATGAGAAAAGGATTAGTTTTGTTCTTGTTGGCTCCACAGAACAATAACTGATAGTTATTTAACACTTAAAGGTGTGCAAAGTGCTTTATACGTGCAGATCTCCTAACAACTGGGAGGGATAGGCTTTATAATTTTACAAATGAGAAAATGAGAAAAAAAAACCAAACTCAGAGAAATTAAGTGACTTGAATATATTCACACAAATGGCAGGTGTCAGAGATGGAATTTGAACACAGCTCACTGGGGAAATGAAAGGGCTCATATACTTCTTCTATGATAAAAAGCATCTCTTAGTGAATATTTTGCTTGTTGAACTGCATTCTGTCTTTTCTCTCCTAGTCTCCATTTGTGTTGTCCCTTACTGGTCTCACCTTTAACTCACATGTAATTGGCTTCTTCTCTACCCTTTTATCAAATTAACTCTACTAGAAAGGTCTCTGAAGTTGCTCCAAATCCATGTTTCTTCTTACCTTTGACCTTCTCAGTATCATCTGTTAAGGAGTCTGAATGTACCCTGGGTGAAACTTCCTGTACTGTGTGACTACCCTTCAATTGAAATGACACTAAAAATATAGTGGCCATGGGCTTTTTCCCCTCTGTTTCCTAGGATGGCCTCAGAAATTTAGCAGTGATTCTAGTTAAATTATTAGTGTGTGTGTGTGTGTGTGTGTGTGTGTGTGTGTGTGTGTGTGTGAGAGAGAGAGAGAGAGAGACAGAGAGAGAGAGAGAGAGAGAGAGAGAGATCTGGTACTAGAGAGGGAAATCTGGTTTCCCTTGGTTATCACAATACTTCTCATTCTTGGATCTCCTGTCTATCAGTCATCTTACTGTTCCTTTTTCAGTTTCCTTTGGTAAATTATCATCCTTCAGCTTTCTAGGTATAGTCTCCCAAGGCTCTGCTTGTTTATTCTCTCTATGCTTTTTCCATTAGATTTTTCCATAGAGTTGCCCATCATCTCTAGGCAAATGACTCTCACAACAATTTACCCTATTCTCATCTTTTTCCTGAGCTTCTGTCAGGAGCTGGATTATGAAATGTTCTCTGCTGGATATTCTATAGGAATCTGTAATGCCAAACAAAGGCAACTTCCAAGGTTCGGATTACCAGCATAGTAAACCTCATTTATTCAGCAAACATTCACAGAACAGAAAAAGTCAAAATACAGTGTAACTTGTTCCTTCAGCAAGTTCTCAATTCAATCCAGGTACTACTCCACCCCTAGACAGTACATTTTAGTCAGTCAAAAGTCTCTTCTCAAATGGAGATTAGTCTCCAACCATAAACAAAGTACATTCATTTGGTCAATCACTCAAAAGCTTCTCACCCCTGAATCTCAAAAGGGGCAGGAGAGCACAAAAGGCCATCCACCCTTAAATTATAAGGTTAAGCTCAACATTGAATACCCAAGGAAAGGTCCTTTCATCTTCACTTGAGGCAAGCCCTCAGCAATCTCAGTCCCTGGGGAGACAAGGCTCAACAAAACCGTAGCCAGTGGCCTCATCAAGTCACTCTCTGCCT
>CM053581.1:79027653-79059139 GCA_028627135.1 Pseudochirops cupreus
ACCGTAGCCAGTGGCCTCATCAAGTCACTCTCTGCCTGTAGAACAGTCCCAGAACCCCTGAAAACATCAGCAAGGCCCTCTTCCAGGATTTCTGTGCAGGCACCACAAGAAAATCCTTCTTCAGGGCTTCTGAACCAACAGCCAGGTTCCAGGACCTCTACAACAGCAGCACTGTCCTTCACTCTCAGGTGAATCTGGCGAAACAACATCAAAACAGACAGACAAAATACCGGCATCACAGCCATGCCTCCTCAGTTCTTGGCAGTTCCAGGTGGCAGTTCCAGGTGTCAGTTCCAATGGGCTCTCAGCAACTCAGGCTCCACCACACTGGATACTGCACTCCCAAAGTCCTTCTGGTCTTCTCTAGGCTTGGGCCTCTCTCCCAATTCACGGCTCTTCCCAGTTCAGCCCTCTCTCTTTATGTCAACAAGTCCATCCCACAAGTGGGATTCACAAGCTCTGGGTTTTAACACTCAACCCAAAAACCAAGCCAATACAGGGGCATCTCCAAATTCCATTACCAATACAGAATCTCAAACCTCAATATATCTAAGAAAAAAGTTATCATATGCCTTGCTCTCAAAACTCATCCCTCCTCCAAACTTCCTTATTTTTTTGTAAATGTACCACCACCCTCCTAGTCACTTATATTCATGGCCTTGGAATCATCCTTAATTCTTCCCCCTCTCTAATCCACTATATCTTAACAGCTGCTAATTCTCTTGGACTGGACTATCTGCTTTGCCCCCTTCCCTTGACTCTCATAGCCATTACCATATTTCAGCCTCTTGTCAGCCTCTTGCCTAAAATAATTGCAATTATTTTGTATTCGGATCTCTTTGATTCTTCTGCTTGCTTCTTCTTCCTACCTCCAATCCATCCTCTACTGCTAAATTGATATTCCTAAAACACAGATGTGACCACATCACTTCCTTCCCCCTCTGAAAAGTGTTCAATGACTTTCTATTGCCCATGGGATCAAATACAGCCTGGCATTTAAAGCCCTTCACAAATCTAGTTCCCACTTGCCTTTTCATACATTTCATATTATTCCCTTTCCTTCACATACTTTCTGTCCCATTCAGACAGGTGTGTTAGCTGCTTTCTGTGCCCAACATTTGATCTCTCACCTCCAAGCTTCTGTACTAGTGGCCCTTCACAGGTGGAATGCACTTCCCACTTCAGTTTTTTAGAAGCCTTAGCTTTGTTTAGACCAGCAGTTCTCAACCTGTGGGTCGTGACCCCTTTGGGGGTCAAACGACCCTTTCACAGGGGTCGCCTAAGACCATCGGAAAACACATATTTCCAATGGTCTTAGGATCTGAGACACTGCTCCTCTATCCATCTCCAGGTAGGTCCGCCCACATGCAGATACGCCCGCAAACAGGTATTAAAGGGTTGCGGCATTAGGAAGGTTGAGAACCACTGGTTTAGACTATGACCTAAAATCTTACCTTCCACAGGAAGCTTTTCCTTATCCCCCTTCATTCTAATGCCTTTCCTCTTGATGATTTCCAATTTATCCTGTATTGTAGCTTATCTGTATATAGTCACTGCATGTTGTCTTACCCCATTAGACTATGACCCCTTTGTGAGTAGGGACTATTGGTTACCTTCCTTTGTTATCTGTGGTACTTGGAACATAGTAAGTATTTAATGGATTCTTATTGACTAATTTTTCCTATACAAGTTCCTTCCTGATTCTCTACTTGGGTCCTCTTGAAATTCCTTTATATAATTTTCAATATATTTGTATTTATGTGTCTGAGATATGTATCTCCTATAAATTCCTTGAGGTTAGGGACTGTTGATTAATTGAGGATTTTGGTTAATCTGAATTGTGTTGGCACCCTGTGTCACCTTGAATTAAAAAGGAACCATATTTCTCAGGTGGATATTACATCATTTGCACCATCAGACCTTCCTTATGCTTGGGAACTCTTCATCTCATTTCACAGATGAGCTTAGAGAGATGATATATTTTCCCTACGGAAGCACAAGTCATCAAGATAGCTCTCAGAATGGATCTTTCCCTACTGTCACAGGTAGCCTAATTTCCCTTCCAAGATAACTGGGATAGGAAGATATTTTAATTATTTCAGGATTTTTGGAAATTTCTGTATTTTCTTGAAAGCTCTCTCATTCTGCAATGAGCTGGCAACCCATTCACTCTTGGCCAAATGCAATTTTTTTGTTTGGCTTAAGGGAGAGAGTTTAAAAGAACCTATAAAAAAAAGCTCATTCAGCTACTTGGAAAATAGCCAGTTTTCTTCTTGGGAGAGCCACCTTTCAATAATATCTCCAGTGTAAATGATATAGGTGTTTATAGACTTCACATTCTTTAAGAATATATATGAATTTATCAATTAATAAAGAAAAATGCTTTGCAAAACATGGTGGTCTTTTTGTTAAATTCTAAGAGGTTTGGCTTTCTATTCATACCATCGTTAACTATCTGAGGGTGTGCCTGTGCAAGCTTTCTGCAGGGAAGGACTGAGCAAAAGATCTGCATCATTCAGTATAAAAGCTCTGCCACTGAGGAAAAAAAATGAAGCTGAACTCACCCAGTTTGACTATCTATACTGTACTTTCTCTTCCCTCCCCTCATAATCTTTAACTGTCTGTCATAACTAGGTACCTGAAACCCAGGGACCAAAATTCTGTGTTATTTCCATACTATTAAATGGAAATGTATATGACTCATGTCCTTCTCAGTGTCTAATGCATATTTATTAATTTGTTGAGTTACATGAAATATGGAAGGGGAATAATCATAGGATCATACATCTAGAGCCTAAAAGGACCCTAGAGGGCATCTAGTCCCAACTCACATGAGGCAAGAGGAGTCCAGAGGTTAAGTGACTTACCCAAGGTCATGCAGGTAGTTGCATATTTTTAACCCAGTACTGCAAAACTAGGGAGTGTTCTGTCCCTAGTAACACACAATATTGCATTACTTACTTGGAGGCAGCTAGGTGGCACAATGGATAGAACACTGGACCTAGAGTCAGGAAATCCCGAGTTCAAATCTGGCTTCAGATGCTTACTAGCTGTGTGACACTGAGCACGTGACTTAATGTCTGTCTGCCTCAATTTACCCAACTATAAAATGGAGATAACAATATGTATCTTGCGGGGTCATTGTTTTGTAAAGTGTTTAGCAAAGTGATCAGCAGGTAGTAGGTGCTTAATAAATGCTGTTTCCTTCCCTTCCCCTACTTCTGAGGGACTAAAAAGCAAGTCCAGACCTGTTCTCAGATCTGCTTCATCCCTGTTGGTAAAAAAAAAAAAAAAAAAAAGAAAATTGAATTTAGTAATTTAAAAGGGAACCTTTCTTTTACTTCCATTTCTCCCATGTCCAACACTTATTGGGGTTGAGCTGGTGCTCTTTGTAATCTGTTGACTAGAAGATTGACCTCCTGATGTATCTACACAATTTTATGGCTGAATGGGGGCAAAATTTAGTTAATCATTCAGATCCCAATGATGTCCAGGAGTAGTGCAAAGTAGCAGAAAGACTACTGCTTTGATGTCAGAGGTTGAGGAATCAAACTCTGTCTTAGATACTATTCAGGATCTCAGTCCAGTTCTGTTTCCGTAGTGTCAAACATTCAGGTACTTACAAATAGTTTCTAAGTACATGTGGTCATATTTTGCCTCAAAATGCAAAAGTAAGGGAAAATTGACTCCCTAAATTTAATAATGACCAAGGTGATGCTCCCTGGGTAATGATGCCTGTAGTACCTACTTCACAAAGATTTTCCTTAGGATAAAAGGAGATAAATACATAAACCACTTTGCAAATCTCAAACCACTATTAGTTCACATTGCAACCTTACCCTAGAGGCAATTTCTCATTATTTTCATCTCCAAGGATTTTTTTTAAAAAGTGATTTCAAATAGCTGCTTTGAATCGGCTCTTATTTCATTTGCACTGATGTTCCCTTTCCTTAACATCTGTGCTGGACTGAAATCAGGAATTTGGGCTTCTGCTGGCAAAGGTATATCATTCTTGACTTTATTTCCTTCCTATCGCAACCACATTTTCAAGGTCACATACACACAACATGTACATATATATATATATATATATATATATATATATATATATATATATACACACATATATATATATGTATGTATATGTATATATACATACATAATACACACACACATATATACATACACACATGTATATGTATGTATGTGTATATATATATATATATATATATATTTGCCCCTGATCTCTCCATGTCCACTGTGGAGGCATTCATGCCTATGACTCTGCTTGAATCCCATGATCTTTTCAGCTAAATTCGAAAAGACTAGATTAAGAGGCAACACAAAATGTCAAAAATGTTACCAAAATCCAAGTCTGATGGCTCACTGTGGAGTGACGCTGATGCTAAGTTCTTGAGGGCTATACCATCATATAATGCTTTCATAGATGTTTGTTACTGACTGACAGAATGGATAAGTAATAATTACTGTGCTCATCCCATAAGGTTGCTGTGCAGACCAAGTAAGATAATGTGAACAACATACAAATATGTCCTATTATTGGAGAGATTTTGAGGCAAGTGAGGCCTTGCCGGATCTTCAAGTCCTATTTGTTCCCCTTTTCCAGGGTCAGTTTTGCAACCAGGTATTTACTTGATAAGATTCAGAGCCCATTAGGTTTCTTGGCTGTTAGCAGCTTTGGTTTATCAGAAAGGCCTAAGACTGACCCACTTTGGGCAATAAGTCACTTGTTCTGTTCCCTAAATCATTTCATATATTTCATCAAGCTTGTTTTAGTCCTTTTAAGTCAAATATTCTAGCACTTGGCACGATGCTGCAATAGTACATGCTTCATAAAAGTTTATTGATTGGCTATTTCTTAAGTGTTCAGGGTGCTATTTCTTAACCCAACTGACTAGTGTGGTCAGATTATTACAATGGATTTAAATATGACTATAATGGAGAATATGAGGTACTCAAATACCTTAGACTCAGAAATGTTATGATAGAATCCTTCTGTAGAATCTTAGTACTTAATGTGACCTATAACTTCATCTCTAGCCATACCTGAAGCAAAAAAAAAAATCTCTGAAATAAACAGTAATCCATATATTAATTGAAGATATCTGGAGAACTCACTAACTTAAAAAGCAGCCCATTCCACTTTGAAGAGTTTTTCCTTATATTGAGGCAAAATTTGCCTCTATCTAACTTCCCCCTCCTTCTAGTTCTGCCCTTTGGAATAAAATAAAACAAGTCTAAATACCTCCAATAACAATAGCGCTTCAAAGATTTGAAAATAACTTCCATAACTAGTATCTTTTCTCCAGGCTAATCCCTTGCTGTGTTGGTTACTTTTGTCTGATCCATTTAATTTGTCAATGCCTTTCCTAAAAAGTGTTGCTCAGAATCGAATCTGAAATTCCATGTCTCTATCATCAACTCCTTGTTCACTATATTAAGTTCAGTATATTAAGGATTTATGTTTTTCTAGCCCTATGCTGATGAATATTGCTCTAATAGCTTCAATTTAAAGGTTGTAGAGGTGACTTCACCTTCACTCATTCCCCTGGGTTCACTGGTTGAGGAGGAGGAATTGGAATATCATATCACTCACTCACTCATTTCTCAGCCTTTTGCTCTTCATTCCCATCATTTTGGGGAAGTTACCCTCTCCAAGGTCATCAGTGATCCAGTAATTCCAGGTGTTAGTTCTTGATACTCATTCTTCTTGACTTCTTGGTTACTCTTGATACTGTCGATGGCATCCTCCTTCCAGACTCTCCCTTTTCTGTGTTTCTGTGGTGCTATTCTATGGTGATTTTCTATCTTTCTCAGTGTGGAGTTGACTGCATTCTCAAAGGTCATTGAAGCAGAACAAAAGATCTGGTAGGTCTTATCAAGTTGGAAAAGCATTAGAGTATAAGCCTGCTAACACGGTGTTTGTTTTTCATCTGAGAAGCAACTATTTAAACCTTCTTGGTCTCCTTTGAAGCATCATTGACTGTATCTTACCTTGTAAGCATGGATGCACTCCAGAGTTCTGTCCCAGATTCTCACTTTCTCTCTAGAATCCCTTTTGGGGATCTTACTGGATCCTGTAACTTTAACTCTCATCTCTCTGAGATGTCTTTCTTTCATACTGAGCCCTTGTTTCTCTCCAGGACTCCATTCTAGCATCTCTAATTCCCTGTTGGATATTTCCACTTGCATGTCTTATAGGCATATCAAACTCAATATGCCCCAAATAGACCTCATTATTCCCATTCTCCCTCATCTCCAACTCATTCTCCAATTTCCCTGGTACTATCAAGGACACCACCATTCTTCTAGTTATCCAAGAATTTTCCCCCTGATTTCCTCCAAGGCTAGTGTCTTCCTTCTCAGATGATTTCTGGTTTGTTCTGTATATATCTTGTTTGTAGACACATGATGATATGTTGTCTCTCCTATTAGACTGCTAGCTTCTATTAGTCTCTCCAGCCTCTGATCACGGTACATTTATTTTTATTTATTTATTTACAAATATTTATACTTATTTTTTATCTCATGTCAACTTCTCTGGGAATATGATGTAATGCCAAGAGAATATAAACTCTTGGAGGGCAGGGGCTATCTCCTTGTTGTATCTGTATCCTCAGTTCCTAGCACATAGTAGGTGCTCAATACATTTTTTGTTATTTGACTGATACAATATTAAGATGATGTCTGATCAGATGAGGTGGAGAGAAGGAGCATAGAAGTCTGGACTAAAAATCTACCAGTGTACTAAGGGGTTATCAGGAGTAGTTGCATGACATATAAAAATAAAAGTAATTGGGAAATGTGACAATCATTGGAGCACAGTCATCTCCCAAAGGTCAGAGTCCCCATGTACCTTAGCAAGTAGTTATATTCCTGAGTGTGATTTGAGGTGAATCTAGGTTAGAATCATAGCATTAGTGAGACTTAAAGTCAAAAGGAATTTTTGGAATTTATTTCTCCTCCTTCATTTCATAGGTGAGGACTAGAAGGTGTAATGCCAGGCAAAGGCAACTTCCAAGGTTTGGAATACCAGCATAGCAAACCCCATTTATTCGGCAAAACATTCACTGAACAGAGAAAATCAAAATACAATGTAACTCATTCATTTAGCAAGTAAGTTCTCAATTCAGTTGCAAAGTACCAAGGTCCAAGTATCCCACCCCTGGATCAGGAATCAAAGTAGCCCACTTCTGGGCAGTACATTCATTTAGTCTCTTCTCAAATGGAGAATAGTTTCCAATCATAAGCAAAGTACATTCATTTAGTCAATCACAGAGCACAAAAAGGCCAAAGGTTTCACACCCCTGGACACCACTGAATTACAATACTATCCATTAATGCCAAGCACTTCCTCCAAAGGGGCAGGAGAGCACAAAAGGCCATCCACCCTTAAGCTAGAACAAGGTTAAGATGCCATTATAGTTCAATGCCGAAGGAGAGGTCCTGTCTTCATTTTGACCTGCAAGTACTTAGTTCCTGGGGAGGCAAAGCCTAACAAAGTCTCAACACACATTGCCAGTGTCCCCATCAAGTCACTCTCTGCCTGCAGAACAGTCCCAGAACCCCTGAAAACATCAGCAAGGCCCTCTTCCAGGATTTCTGTGAACATACAATGAGAAAATCCTTCTTCAGGGCTTCTGAACCAACAGCAAGTTTCCAGGACCTCTACAACAGCAGCACTGTCCTTCACCAGCAGGAGAATCTGGCAAAACAACATCAAAACAGACAGACAAAATACTGGCATCACAGCCATGCCTCCTCAATTCTTGGCAGCTCTGGGTGGCAGTTCTCAAAAGTCCTGGGCAGCTCCAACTGGCCCTTAGCAGTCCACGACACTGTTCTCCAAAAGTCCCTCTCACCTCCTCTGCTCGTGCTCTCTCTCTGCTTGAGCTTTTCTTTCTAAATCCACAGCTCATCCCAGTTCAGTCTTCTCTCTTCACATCAACAAGTCCATCCCACAAGTGGGATTCACAGACTCTGGATTTCAACACCCAACCCAAAAACCAAGCCAACACAGGGGGATCCCCAAATTCCATTACCATTACAGAAGGGTAAAGCACTTTGCAAACCTCAAAATGACATGCTTAAAGCTCAACAGCTAGTTAGTGACATCATGGACTTCCAAGACAATGGTCTTTCCCCTCACAACTGTGATATGGACCACTCTGCCCTCAGGTATTGCTGAGGGCACCAGGGATATGCACCATTGTGAGATGACTTTTGTGTGTGGGGTCATTCCACTTGGGATGGGGCACAAAGATAAACTGGATGACTTTGGGAGACTTCTAGAGTCTGCAAACTACTTTCCATTTGGTAAATGAGAACCAGAGAAAAGATCATCTTTACTTGCTTCACCAAAGACAGATGTAGGTCTTTCGTAACATATTTAAAACTAGTTCCTCTTATCTGTTTAGAAGTTGTGAGCATTTAATCAGAACTCAAACACATTGAATAATTATCTTTTACTGACTGTGTAAAATGCAAATTTAAGATGTTTAAATGAACTCGGTTGGAGTGAAGAACAAGTTCATAAAACCATTTAACTTAAATAAAATACCTCATGAAAAACATGAACAACCAAAGCTAGTGATCAGAATGCCTCCCCTAACCAGACTGAGTTCTGAAGTAATAAATATGTTATTTATGATAGGATTTTGAAGAACGTTTTCCTTTAATCTCTGAGGTAATAACCAGATCTTATCTACTTCTAATCCTTTGCTGCAATGTGTATTTTGTCAGAAGGAAAGATTTCCTGTGAAATTTAATTTCCTCAAGGGGAGGGGAGAGACATTGGGGGTTGTTTTTCACTTTAAAGATGGACTGGAAGTCCTACCAGAAACTCTGATGAATAAGTTTGCTTTGCATCCAAAGAGCAATGGACCTCTCCAGCTTCCACTCCATGACATACGGCAATGTCTCAAACACACAAGATTCATAGTGTAATTCAGTCTCAGTAATACTGACCTTTTCTAATACAAAATTGGTAGAGATAAGCACTAAGAATCACCAGAGACATATGGAGACTTTTCATATAAAAATACCCAAAGAGTTAGCTAGCATTTATATAGTGCTTTAAGGTTTGGGATGTGCTTTTTGCTGTGTGTGGTGGTACAACCCTGGTCCCTGATGCTGGGGAGGCTGAAGTTGGTGGATTGCTGGAGCATGGGAGTTCTGAGCTACGATAGGGTTGAAATCAATCAGGTGTCTGTGCTAAATCTGGCACCAATATGGTTAACCCTCTGGGAATTGGGGGCCACCAGTCTGTCTAAGGAGGGGGCAAACTGGCCCAGGTTGGGAATGGGGCAGGTCACAGATTACATACTGATCGGCAATGGGGTTAAGCCCATGAATGGCCACTGAACATCTAGCCTAAGCAAGGTAGGGAGACCCAGTCTAAAACAAACAGAAATCTAAAGTTTTTTACATGCATTGTCTCATTTGATTAGCTCAACAGCTCTTTGAAGCGGATACAACCATTATTCCCATTTTATAAATGAAGAAACTAAAGCCAAGGAAGGTTAAGTGACTTGCCCAGGACCATGCAGCTAAGTATTTGTCTGAAGCAGGATTTGAACTTAGAGTTTCCCGACAGTTCTCTAACCATTAAACATTTAGCTGCCTCATAATATATACATGATCCTTTGTTGAGTTATCGTGGATGGCAAGCAACTGGTTTGTTGAGGTTTCATTGCCACAGACAAGGATAATTTTTCCCACTTCCCACAACCCAAGAATATATCATCAAATCTGAACATTCAATTTTAAAACACCCAATGTTGAACGTCATCAAGTAACATTGATAAGTGAATGTTGTTTGTTGTTCTTTATCTGTCTTAAGCATAGCAAACTGAACTAAACATACCAATCTCAGGTTTGTTTAACATGGTGGCCAGGAAACCAATAAGATTGCACTCTGGTCAGTTTCAGCCTTTGTTTCTGAGAGCCCATGTGGTGCTATTGAGGTGAAGAACATTATCTCCTTATGACTGTTACCTCGAGATTGGCTCAGTGCAATGCAGAGGGAGGATTTCTTAGCTAGCACAAAATGCTGTAGTGCTATGGACTCTGAAACTCCTCCATCTTGCACAATTATTCAGTATCCAAGCATAGCTGAGTCCTGAAGCAGACTCTATTCATCCAGGAGAATGACTGGCCCTTAGCTCCCTAATCCCAAAGGTTCAAATTGTCATGTGTTGCAATGATATTTGCTTGGGCTCCTTTTAGCCCAGGATTCTGTTTCTGATGGACTCATTGAGGACCAGTCTGGGGAAGACTATCATTGGCCTAAACATCACCAGGAATCCTTTGTGACCAGTCTATGAATTTACATAGTCCTAGAATTTACATAACCCATTCTTGAATGATTGAAACTGCCCTTTTTGATAAATAATTTTTGACATGATACAATGTCAGCAGAATTTAAGTTCCTTAGTGTGGGGGCATTCTTGTTCCTGTTTTTCTAATACTTAACATAGTGCTGGGTACATAGTAAGTACTAAGTAATCTGGGGTGAACGAAATTGAATGAGATTGAACTGAGAAAGAGGAAGTCCCTATTACTGGTATTCTAGAATCTTATGAATGAAATCATACTACCAGTACTCATACTGTTCACAATACTCTCTTTTATATAATAAGATATATGTGTGTGTGTGTGTGTGTGTGTTTGTGTGTGTGTGTGTGTGTGTGTGTGTGTATTCATACATATATTTCCTAAGGAGCTTTCCTTGATATAACTCTGCAAAGTAGGTATTTCTGCCATTTTTGTAGGGAATTTCAAGGAACAGAGACAAAGCCTACATTCAGTTGACCCAATTGCACATTTACTGATAGTATACAAAAACAACTCCATGGCAAAGGGTACTAAGGATGTATTTTCCCTGATCTCTCTTGCCACCACTCCAGGAACTCACTTTGATTCTGGTCCTCGGAGGTGAACTATCACATATTCTGGGAGAGACTGGCCTTGCTCCCAGCAGGCTGGATTTCAGTGGGTCATGGCAGTGAGGTCTAGCACTGTTTATAATTGTGATGACAAAGAGACTTTTGATTTGAAAATTTTGTGAAGAGAACTTTAAACTGAAAAGGGAAAGAGAAGAAAGAAACTACCCACATATATTAGCCATGCCAGATACTACAGAGAGTAAGGGGCAAGTCCAGGAAAGGAAACATGTCAGAAGAAAGGTCAAGTAATTTCACAGGAGACAATATGAAAGAAGAACAAGGACAATGACGCCTCTGGTCTCACATGTCTAAGTACAAAAATACAGCATATGGGCAAGAAACAAGGGGAATAAGAGAGGTTAATATAAGGAGATAAATTCAACATCTTAGGTTTCCATGAGACTTGATGAGCTATGCCTTATTTATTATTTATCTTCTGGATCTCTCTATAAAATCAAAGCAGCTAGTAATTTCTTGGCTTTCTTTAATGATAATTTCATCTTTCAATAGGAGCACGAAGCAATAAGGGAGGAAGTATTATTTGGACTCTAATTTTCACCCACATGGCTGAGTCTTTTGTCACCATTGTGAAGGATGTCCAGCTCAAGGTCCAAATGGAAAAGAAACTCCATGAAGATGATGATGTCTTCAAATGTTCCTGTTTATGGGTGATATGCTAATTGGATCAAGCCCTGTTATATGCCTGGATTTTCTAAGTGATTGGGTTGATTATCTTAGGACATATATCTTGGCTAGACACTGCTGATAGACAGTTGAATTGAAGAGCAGGGAGTTAAGCTGGGTTACCTTTTGCACACTTCATGTTCCCAAGCTTTTTCCAACACCAGTATTCTTCTAGTAAGGCTATGTGACTGCAACTGACTATACTATCTTCAAATGTTTTAAGTCATGGCACAGCTATAGGGCACATGGTAAAACTTGAGCAAGTTTTAATGAATTTAACTGCTTGGCTGGAGTACTAGGAAGGGAGATGAATGACAGGAAAAGAAGAGAACCCAGACATATAGCGAGAATGAAATATAGTTGATAGAGCACCTTTATGTTCCACTGCTATCCAGACAATGTCCAGAGATCTGATAGACTCCTTCTGGCATTATACAGTAGCTCTTCTAAGGAGGATTTATGGGAGAACATGCATGAGGATTTCACTGAATGAAAAGGCATGACTGGGCGGCCTGTGACACTACCAGAAAAAGGCCTCATCTTGATGAGATTATGCAGTCATCATGAGACCAGTGAGTTGGGGGAGTCATTTGAGCAGAAAAGTCCAGTGGGCAATTAGAGTAAATTAGAATGGACTAAAACTCATGAGAAAAAGTTAGTTCAAGTTCAAGTCATAAATCTCAGAAAAACCACATCCCAAGAAAGGTATTTAAAGAACTGGCAGATGTGATTATTGAGCCACTCTCAAAAACTTTTGAAAGATTGTGGAGAAAATGATTAATAATAAGAGAAATGCAAGTCAAAACAGCCCTGGGATTTTACCTAACACCTAGCATGTTAAAAAATGTAAAAAAGATGGAGATTATCAATGTTGTAGGGTTGTGGAGAGACTGGTACACCAATTCCATTATTGGTTGAGCTGTGAACTGGTATAAGCACTTTGGAAAGGAATTTGGAATTATGCAAAGTGACTAAAATGTCTATACTTTTGGATACCAATGTTCCACTCCCTGATATATACCTAAAAAGGTCGTTGATTGGGATCCACAGTAGCACTTTTTGTGGTTTCAAAGAACTGGATCCAAAGCAAATGCCTAATAATTGAAGAATAGCTAAACAAATTGTGGTTCATTAATTTACTTGAATGTTACTGTGTTGCAAGAAATGATGAATATGACAAACATAGAAAAACATGGAAAGACATATAACTGATGAAAAGTGAAGCAATCAGGACCAGTAAAATGGTGTACTCAATTACTAAAACATTGTAAATGGAAAGAAAAATCACAGAATAATAGAAAATTAATGTCAGATTATAAGCTTTGCCCCCCTCAAAGATATATGAGACATTTCATTCTTCTTCCTTCTTTGCAGAGCTGAGGATTCAAAATTACAGAACATTGCATATAAACTCAGTTTTTTTATATTGGAGAGATTAGAAAGAAGTTGGCTAACTTGGTCGAACTTCTAGAACTATAGGACGTATTAATATGGGGTTGAGGAGTAAAAAGCATCAGACTATGGAGTTAAAACATCCCAACATAGACACATTGTGTGGAGATGAGAGAGGCAGAGGGGGTTCAAAATTTCTGGGAGAAATTTTGTGAGACTAGGGGGGCCTCCAGGGGTCCTCAGTATCGGTAGTCTGAAGAAAAGACCTCAGATGTAATTCAGGTAGAAACTCTGTTTCCTACCAAAATAAGAAATCCCAGAATCTATCATAGAAGAATTATGAGGGAAGATGCAAAAAATGAGGGAACAGATCAGGGTTAGGGACCTGTCATCAGGTAGCAGACTTTGTCTAGGCTGAGGCTAGTGACCTCTCTGGGTTATCTATCCCCTTTAGACATTCATCCTGACCAATGCTCAGAGCTCAGGAGCAGAGTTTGGATAGGAGTTCCCCCGGATTTATTCAGGACCTATAGTCAAAGTGATGATACCTCTTCGCAGATGGGAGCAGAGATATTCTATGTATCTAGTTTAGGCACAGTTATCTAGGGCAAGTCCTAGGCTACCCTGGCATTAAAGTGGAGAAATTGTGTTTTTTAAATAATTCCTTGCAGTAATACAGTGTTTGCTCTTAGCTACTCTTTGCTATTATAGGTTGTCTCATCTGCAGAGTATGACACTTTTCCTCATGTTTTAGCTAGAGGTGCAAATCTGGTGGGAGGAGAAAAATCATGATATAATTTAAGAACAACACAGGACAGTATGCTTGATTATGTAATGCAAAATATAAGTGCTGCAGGTGCTTAGGAAAAGGACATTCTAGGATGGGTGTTAGGAAAGCCAGAATGTGTCTAAAATCCATGGCCTACTCAAAATCCTAGCTTCAATGGCCAAATTTTGCTCTCGCCAGTCTTAACTCCTCTTCCATGCAAGAGATCTGCAATATTAAAAAATCACTTCCTTCTCTTCCTCATCCTCCTCCATCAGCATTTCTATCAAAACTCAAATGACAGAGTTTTAGCGACTCAAGTATTTTCCTTTTCAGAGAAAGAAAGGACAAAAAAATGCTAGACCTGGGGGAGGGGGACTCAGAATGATTCTACTTCAACGCCCTCATTTTAAACATCAGAGAACTAATTCATGGATTGAGGCCAAAACAAAAACACCACCTTCCTTTTTGGAGTGAAAAAAGAAAAAGAGGGCGGATAATATCAGTGTGGTCACTACAAATATTTTTTGCAATGGAAAGACCGCTATCTTTCAAATCTTGCTCAGAACACATAGGAACTGTAGATTCTTTTTTTCCCAGAGTAAGTTATTTTTATTTATTTATCTTATTTTTAATTTTTGGAATAAAACAAGCATTTATCTAACAGTATAGTAAAAAAAAATTTGCACACGAAACTGCAAATCTATTATGTACAATCGGCTGTTCCTTTTAAATATATAATGAAGTCATCATGTAATTTTTTTGTTTTTTTTCTTTCCCCTTCTCTCTGCCCTAGAGATGGCTACCATTGGACATAAATAGGTATTATATTCCAGAAAGCAAGGTAGGCATGCTGCCCTTTTAGCAAATGGGGATAGTCAATAAAGCCCAGGAATTGCCTGTCTTTGGCTTTCCCTGACAGCCAAAGACCCCATTCTGAAGTTTGGTAGCAGTGACACAGTCATGGACATTCTATTCTGGGGTAGTTCTTGGGTAGTTCGGAAATGTCTCTTGAGACAAGAGTGAAAGGAGACATGTTTTTACTTTTCCATTTGGGAGAATACTAGGGACTCTGTGCTTTGGCAGGAAGGTGAGGATGCACTCCTAGGTCTGGTCCTAAAATGACCTTTCTCCAAGTGCTTACAACACTTACATTTCACATTATCTAGTCAAGCATATTGTTGTAAATCTTAGATTAATTCACTTATCTGTCTCCCTTCCCATCAGACTTCATCACCCTGCCATCTAGACTACTGCTTTGGCTTTCTGGATAGAGTCACTCTAAAGTCTCCTCCCACTTTAATCCATTTTTTTCCTCAGCTGTGAAAGGGGGTTTTCCTAAAGTACAGTTCTGACTTTGTCACTCCATTCAACAAATTCCAGTAGACCCTTATTAGGGTGGTTAAGTGGTACAGTGGAAAGAGAGAGTACAGGCATAGAGTCAAGGAGATTCATCTTCCTGAGTTCAAATCTGGCCTCAGACAGATGTGTGACTCTGAGCAAGTCACTTAACCCTGTTTCCCTCAGTTTCCTCGTCTATAATATGGACTAGAGAAGGAAATGGAGAATCTCTCCAGTAGTTTTGCCAAGAAAACCCCAAATGAAGTCAGAAAGAGTCAGACATGACTGAAAACAGTCGAACAATGGATCCCTATTACCTCCAGAATAATAAAAAAAAATTTCTCTGGTTTTCAGAGTTCTTTATATCTTGCTGTTATTGCAGTCTTCTTACTACTGTTTATGTTCTCTGTGAGCCAGAGACTGAATAGTTGCTCTTCTTCCCATGTGATTCCCCATTCCTAACTCCAAGTCTCTTCACTGCTGTTCCCCAAGCCTGCAATGCTCTCCCTCCTTACCTTTGGACTCTCTGAATTCTTTCAAGGCAGTCCAAATCCCACCTTCTGCAAGAAGACTTCCTTGGTTTTCTCCCCTGTTGGTGCCTTCCCTCTGAGATTACCTTTCATTCTCTCAGTCTGTATCTTGGATGCACACAGTCATTTGCATATTGTCTCTCCCATAAGAATGTGAGCTCCTTGAAGACAGGGACCATGTTTTGTCATGGCTGTTATTTAGGACAGTGACTGGTACACAGTAAGCGGTTAATAAAGGCTTGCTGACTTAGTCTTAAATATCTTTATGTCCCTCCCACTCTCTTCCTCGAGCCCCCCAGTACACACAGCACTTAATATAAGATGCTCAATAATAGATGATTTTTAATTGTTGGACTGATGAATGCCGAGAAGATGTATTTGCCCAATTGAAGTGTGGTTTCCCCACAATTACTGACTCCAAAGAAGCTTTATGCAGTTCAGTTTAGATCCTATAACTCAGCCTCTGTCTATGTTCCTCTCCAGTTAGATTTGGGAGAAGGCTAGTTTCCTTGGAATTTTCACACTGTATAAGAGCCAATATGTGCCATTTATCACAGACTTGGGTTTGAATCGCCTTCAAATCATGTGGTAGCTAGGTAATGCAATGGATAGAGCACTGGGCCCAGAGTCAAGAAGACCCAAACTCAAATCTAGCCTCAGATACACTTACTAGCTGTATGACCTTAGGCAAGTCACTTAACCTCTATTTGCCTGAGTTTGCTCAGTTGTAAAGTGGGGATAATAACAATACTCACCTCTTAGGGTAGTTGTGAGAATCAAATGAGATAATATTTGTGAAGTGTTCAGCACAATGCATGGCCCATAGTAAGGGTGATATTAAATTATTATTCCCTTCTCTGCCTTGTTTCTGACACTTATAATAATGACTTCTAGGACTTTATTTCCTCCTGTGAAAAATGAGGAGGGCTGACTATGATAGGATCTGAGGTTTCTTCTTACTCTAAATCTATTATCCTACCTTTTAGACCCTACGTATGGTCTTAATTGAGGCAAGGAGAGAATTATCTTTACTTTTTAAAAAAATGTTTTTATTGATTAGAATTTTCCATGTTTTCAATTTTACTTTTAAATAATTAATTAATTAATTTTCAGTTTTTAACATTCCTTTCCATAAGATTTTGAATTTTGAATTTTTTTTCCCTCACACTGTTCCTCCCCTCTCCCCAAGATAGCATGCAATCTGATATAGGTTCTGCTTATATATTCATAGTAAACATGTTTGCACATTAGTCATGATGTAGACAAGAGTTAGAACTAATGGGAGGAACAGCGAGAAAGAAGAAACAAAACAAAACAATGAAAGAAAAGGGGAACAGATAGCACGCTTCCATCTGCATCCAGACTCCAGAGTTCTTTCTCTGGATGCCGATAGCACTCTTCACTTGTTGTCTTTTGGAGTGGTCTTAGATGCAAGGGGAGAATAATCAGTATTACTTTGTCAAGAATTTTAGTCATCAGGGTGGCTAGATGGCACAGTGAATAGAGCACCAGCCCTGGAGTCAGGAGGACCTGAGTTCAAATCTGGCCTCAGACACTTAACACTTACTAGCCATGTGACCTTGGGCAAGTCACTTAACCCCAATTGCCCTGCCCTTCCCCCTCCAAAAAGCAAAAAAAAAAAAAACCCAACAAAAACCAAAACAAAACAAAAGAATCTTAGTCATCTTTTCTGTTACTAGAATGGACACTGAGACTGAGAAGTCCTGACCTGAAGTCCCAATTCCATCCCTTGCTACCTAGGGGACTTTGGGAAGGTCTCTTAACTGTCCCTGGACTCAGTTTCTTAATTTGTAACATGGGAACATGTTACTTGGGCTACCTGTCACTGAAGGGTTGCTGTGAAAGGCAAATGATATCATATAACATGATCTGTGGCCCCGAAAGAGTTACATAAATGCAAATTATCATTTTGACCTTATTATGCACTTTTCAGCACCAATGAATATTTCTCTCTAGCATGGACTGAGATACTATCTTGCTAATATATGATCTGTGTGTGAACATGATATGCTCAAAAAGAAAGCTGAAAAAGTAAATGAGAGAGAGGGAGTGAGAATATGTCTAGCAGACACAGGTTTATTTGTGACTGAAATTAGCTTTTTAAATAATAGTTTATATCAATTCAGGGTGGAAAATGGATTGAAAAAAAAACATTTTGGTTCCATTCAAGTACAACACAAGCAAGGTGTTTTTCTTTAAAGGATCCATTTCAAGAAAGAAATTGCTTGGCTTTAGCTTATTCCTTTGCATTGGTGTTAGCTCCATTCATGCCAGAGAAGGCTTGCTTTGCATCATTTAGGAGAGGCAGGTTAAGTGGGAGATGTTCATTTGAAAAAGTCTCTACATGCTGGGGTGAGAGAGGTTAGTGTGGTATTGTGTGGGATAAAGACCCCAAAGATCCTTACCCAAATAAGCTCAGAGGTTTCTTCAGGTAGAAACAGAAGCTCTTTATTCTAAAGACAAGTCCTGTGAGAGTTGGGCGTCACCCATCCCAGACAGGCCTGGTATAGGGAGGCAACAAGCAGTTATATAGCCTTGTACAAACAATTCTATGAAAAACCCCAAAATTTCCAGATAAACCCCAAACCCCCTTCCACCAAAAATCCCCTAATGCTGGATCATTACCCCATTGGTGGGGTGACATGACCTCATTGTCTACGCAGGACCCTGGAAAGCCCCTTTTAGCAGAAATGGGGCTGATACAAAAAGCCCCTGCAGGAAAAAGGGAGGGGGAACAGGGGCACACCATCTGGTTACCTGAAATTAGATAACTTGCAGGAATATGAAAGTTAGGCCTATAGAGCTCCTAACAACCTAGTTCAAGTTTGGTGACCATCTCTTTCATTTTATGAGAACGCTTTCACCATCCCACTTAGTATGATAAAAGGACTGGGGAAAGGCCAAAGAACTGGCAAAGGACCTTTGTTGTACACAAATTAATTGCCATTTATTTCTTGCCTTATTTACTTGGTCCTGCCAATGCTGACTTGGGAAGTAGGTGACTGAGAAAGAGGAAAGAGTGCCCAGTATCTGTATCTTTGCTCTGACAGGGGGCTCTTACCAGTAAGACAAAGGGAAGGAAAGGAGATAGTGTGGTGGGAAGTGGGCCACCATTGGAACGAGTGATTCAAGATCCTGCCAGTTCAATTTAGTTCAAGAAGTACTTATTAAACACATATTATATTGCAGGTACCCAGTACTTTGCTAGGGAGAGAAGTACAAAGACTAACATAATCCTTACTTATGTGGAATTTACATGCTAATAGGGGTATGAATAAAGATATTTCACATAAAGATAAATAGAATAAATACAGATATATACAAAGTAGTTAGATATCAGGTGGTTTCAGAGTCAGGGCACCAACAGCTATGGGGATCTGGAAAGGCTTGGAGCTTAAGCCTTGTCTTAAAGGAAGAAAAGGATCCTAGGAAGAGAAGGTAAGGAGGGGATTCTTTCCAGGTCTGGAGATGGCTGATAAAGAGAGAAGAAAGTGGAAAAAGGAGTATAGCATATGAGAAAAGAACAATTTGGGCAGATCATGGAGTACAGGAGGGGAAGTAATATCTAGTGAGTCTGGAAAGATAGGTTGGGGCCCGGTTGCCCAGGGTTTTAAAAGATAAGCAGATGAATTTCAATTGAATTTTCAATTCAACATTAAAGGTACTTCCTAGCCTTGAATAATAAGGTGATGTACTTTTTGAAAAGTGAGGTGGCCTTATAAATAGGGCTGCCCTTAAGTGAAGGCAGAGACTAGGCAAATCACCTGCTTTTGCCATTTTTCATAACAGATCAAATAAAATCTAATTAAAATGAACATTGAGAATAATCTGGAAAGAAAGGGTTAAGAACAGTCAGCTGAACAGTGGACATAATAGCATCAGAAATTTAGAAGAGTCTTTAACAGTCATTAGATTCAACCCTCTCATCTTATAGTTAAGGAAATTGAGGCGCAGAGTGATTTAGCCCACCCTGGTTGGCAATGCCAGAGTTGAGTTTTAAACATGGTCCTTGGACTACCAAACCATTGCTTTTCTGGCAGTACCATGTTGTTGTTGGGGTGATAAGTGGGGGCAGGATAAGTTGTTTTGTTTATTTTAATTTGTTAATAGGTGAGGTTGGGCTACCTTGTTCTTGCATTCTAGTTACCTCTCTGGATCACTACCTGTCTATGAATCTATTTTGCCAGGAAAGGCTTCAGTCATTTTTTTTAGTTGTGTCTGACTCTTTGTGACCCCATTTGGAGTTTTCTTGGAAAAGATTCTAGAGTGTGGTTTGTTATTTCTTTCTCTAGCTCATTTTACAGATGAGGAAACTGAGGCAAATAGGGTTAAATGAATGACCCAGGGTCACATAGCAAGTAAATATCTGAGGCCATAGTTGAACTCAGAAAGATGAGTCTCCACGATCAGCACTCTATCCACTGTGCCCCTGAAGGGTAAAGCATGGGATCCTAGGCTAATTTATTCAATTCACCACATCTCTGGGATTCTTTTGCTCTTGTGTGCCTTCCTTGAGAAGAGCCTTTTTAATATATATATATTTTTAATGTACTTCTGTGTGTTTTTAAGGTTGCCTAAAAAGTTCTTTCTTTTCTGCCAGTATAAAAGGTTGGTAATTTACCTTTAATGCCCTAGAGTCTGGGGAGGAAAAGAGGGAGATGACCAACTGAGAAAAAACAGTTGGAACATCAGCTCTTCTTAAAAATCAGGTCTACAAGACGTCTATCAAACACCACCCCTAAGATGCAGCTCTTTGTTCCTGTCCCCAAAACATCATCTGTTCAGTCTCAACACTGATACATTTAACCTTCTAGGACAAAGCAATCCCTGTTCTTGGGAACATCACTCATTTGTTAGTAGTTCTGGTGCCAGTATACTCAAGGCCACTTGGGCACAGTCTAAAATAAAGCCTTGAGAAACTTTCATCTGCTCTGGCCTGAATTCATCATTGTGGGGCCTGGTTGGGGTGGAGGGAAGTGATGGGAAGGTGATCTTTTAAGAGGAAACTTTTAAGGAAAAGAGGAAGCTTCAGACACATTGTAAAGGGTCTTGGCATTCTATCTGCTTCTTTTGCTCCCGGATTCCTGGAATGCTTTTCATTCATATTTTGACACTTTCTTCCCACTTCCCCCACCCTCAGCAAAGGAACTTTACACCTAAATGTTCACTAGGAGAGAGAGTACAGGAAGGGCAAACTCACTCACTCAAGAGGGTAAATGACTGATATCTAAACCTATCCTCAATGTTGAGGTTTAGTAAAAAGGAGTCGAGAGAGAGTGAACACAAGGACCATGCCTATGTGAACGGAGCAAGGAGAGTATCACAAAGGGAGGGGAAAATGCAGAAAGAGGAGGCTGGCCATGATAACAACATACTTAATCAACATCACAATTTTGCTGAGGTCCCCACATGCCAAATAAATGTGCCATTTGAAATACTATCCATTAAGTAAGAGAAAAGATATAATTTTCGTCAGGTTTGAATGCTGTCAGACATCCTAGTCCCTAGAGGTCTGCTTACCATGTATATATTTGCAAGAAATTAGTTTCTACCTTCCCCAGAGACCTTGGACAAATAGAATTATTCCTGACACCAAATCTAATCTCCTTGTCACTGTCCATATCCTATTCATTGTTCCCACATCTCATTAATTTGGACCATGCAGATAAATAACTTTTATTGATTATCTATAGTAATTCAACTCTTTGATTATGATAATGTAATAGAGAAGAAGGATAGATAATGTAAACATAATGGATAATCCAAAAATCATTTTTTACTTGGCTTTGAAATTCAGTCTTGTTTAATTCCAAGGGTAATGACTGTGGGAAGAAAGAGAAAGGGTCACTTGAGGTTAGAGATGAGAATCCAAGGGATACCCAGAGAAAAAAATCTATACATGGTGCCCAATTCCACTGGCAATGCTTGTAGTGGGGAAAGCCAGAGAAAGAGGATCGGTAAAACAATGAGGACATGTTCAGAAAAGGGAAAAGTGGTAGCGGGAAGTTTGCAGAGACAAAAATTGAATTTGGTTTTCTTCATATAGAGCAGGTTTATGGAGTAGCTGACTGGAAAATTAGACAGCCATAAAATGCAATACAATAATACACCAAATATGTGTTACTCACACACTGTGTATAAAACATTCTGCTAGATCTTGGGAGAGATGCAATGTTGAGGTAAGACATGGTCTTTGCCACCAAGGATTTTATAATCTTTTGAGAGGTGGAATACATCAATGCAGAAAGTAAGCAATTTTACACAACAATTAGAGATTTATTCAACAAAATACTATTTGTATTCCAAGAGTGAAGAACACACCAATCTGGAGAAGTAAGGCAAGTTTCTTGACACCTGAGTTGAGTATTAAAGTATAGGTGGGAATTCAACAAGTGAAGAGTTGGAGGGGAGGGAGCACCAATCCAGTGGGGGTTTGGTTTGTTTGTTTTTTATTCCTCATCTGACTTAACTTCTCTGTAGCTTTTGGCACTACTGACCACGACCTTCTAATGGATCCTTTCTCTTCCTTTGGTGTCAGAGATACCACCCTATGCTGATTCTTTTCTTACCTCTAATTATTCCTTCTTTGTCTACATCACTGGGTTCTCATCTTCCTGATCCTTAAAAAGTGAGTATTCTCTAAGGGTTGTCCTTGGGCTCCTTCCCTCCCCTCTCTTTCTCTCCCTTCCTCTTCCCCTCTCCTCCCCTCTCCTCCTCTTCCCTCTCCTCTTCCTCTTCTTCTCTCTATGTTCTCCCTTGGCAAGCTTTCTTTTAAACTAGCTTATATATGCTTTCTTACATACTTGCTGCTATATAAATGGCTTCCAATTCCATATTGCCCATATTGACCTCTCTTCTTAGCTACAGTCCAGTTTCATGTCCCACATTACTCAGTGTGCCCCAAACTGAGGTTATTATCTTTCCCATTAAAACTGATCTTCCTCCATGACTTTGCAATTTTTATCTGTGACACAACCTACAATTCATTTGGACTCTCATGCTTCTGACCTTGGGACTGACTTCACTCTTACTTCTTCCTCACCTTTCATGTCTATATATCCCTGACCAGACTAAGTCTAGATCCATATAATTCCTTATCCTCATAAAATCAGAAATTTAAGGGCTGAAAAGGACTTAGAGGCAGTCTTGTCCAAGCCCTCATTTTATAGATAAGGAAATTTAGTGCCAGGGATATTAGATGACTTGCTTAAGATCTCTCTTCAACTGTTATCACCTTAGCACAGGTTCTCATTCCACCTATCTGGACTATTGAAATAGCCTCCTTACGGGGTTTGTGTGTGTGTGTGTGTGTGTGTGTGTGTGTGTGTGTATACACAAGGTATCCCTATGCTGTCAAGACTGGAAGTACGGGGGCTCAATTCTGATCAATGGGGAAGCTTAAAAGCTTCCATTTTTCTGACCTGGGCTGTTTAACCATTCTTTAGACAGCCTAGTGGCCCTCCATTCCTGGGAACACATAAGACTTAGCAAGGCTACCCATTAGGCTTTAGCCCTACTGCATCTCAGAACTCCTAAACTCAAGAGATGCACCAGTCTCAGCATCTCCAGCATCAGGGATTTATAGGCATTTACTACCATGCCCACTTCAGAATAATATTTCTTAAGCACAGATCTAATTAGTCATTCCTCTATTTCAGAATCTTCAGTGTTCCCTAGTGCCTCCTGAGAAAAGTTCAAACTCCATCTGGCATGCAATGGCCTTCTTGACCTAGCGCTACCCTACCTTTGCTGCTTTCTGTCATAAATACCCCATTCCACAAGCTGTGTGCCAAAGAAATCAGATAACCCACTGCCCTTCCTCTCTTACCACCACTCAACAAACCACACATTTCTCATGAAACACTTAGGCCTACATGAGACAGGAAAAGACTGACAGACTTGTATAGTTTCTGCTAGCCTTTGGTGATTTCCTCAAATATAATAGCAAGATCCAGTTTCACTCTCATTCCTTATTCATATGGCCCTGGTGGGGGACAGAAAGCCCCTGGGGTGAATGTATGTGTCTCATGCCTAGCTGTGCAAGTAGTAGCCTTCTTGACCCCAGAGGACCATTAAAACACGTGGGAGTCCATGTTCTGAATGTCACAGAGAACAAGAGCCCCTGGAATCCTCCTCTAACAGACAAAGGGCCATTATGTAACTATCCATTATTTGATTCCTTCTTGGTGCCTTTTTTGACTTCATTTTCTTTTAGGCTATCTCTGCAGGCCCTGAGAAGGAAAACAGGTGAGGTAAAATGGTTTTTTTTTTTTTGTATGTGTGGATTTTAAAAAATCCCTTGTCCATTCTTCTTTCCAGGTATTTTCTCTTTTAAAATGCTTTTGGTCTTTGATTCATACCGATCATAGTTTTCATTGAAAGAATAATCACCAACTTGCAGCACAGCTGGTCACTCTGTTTCACTGGCTAGTCAGAGAAAGTATTATTATTAGAAATTTTCTCCAGGCTCCAAGGGGGAAAGAGCAGTGATTTGTTCTACTATTCTGGGCATAAAAGAAAGGTGAGAAATTCACTTTTTTTCTTTCAGCTCGTATGTCTGAAGACCTCAAGCAATCTAGTTGGGCCCAGTCATTGCCTAGGATACCAGGTTTATTGATTGAGATCAATTGTGATAAGGCCTCCCACGACAGACCAAGCTCTGTAGGCTGGTTCTCTGTCAGTCTTCAGCAGGGAGTTCATTATGAGGGAGAGTGAAGCAAAATAGAAGTCTTATTTATTGTGCTGTGTGTGTGGGGGGGTGATTTCTGTATGCAGGAAGAATCTGTCCATTCTGCATGTGCTACCCACTGCTAGCATGTTTTCTGAGCTCCTCTTGGTAGGCTATGTCTGAGTAAAGTGGAAGAGCTTCTGCTCTTTGAGTTAGAAGACTGAGATTTGAGACCTGGCTTTGCTGCCTCTTAGTTGTAGGACTTCAAGCCCATCATTTAAAATTTATGACCCTCAGTTTCCACATCTATAAAATGGGAATGATTAACTTGTGCTCCCTCACAACAGGGTTGTCATAAGGAAAACTGTCTGGACACTGATACACAATAGATATCTGAGCTGTTATTGTTTTCTCCTTTGGTCAAATAATAATTCATATCTGTGTAATACCTTCTATTTTTAATGAAAAAAACACTTATTTTTACTGATATCTTTGATTTATATGTCATCTTTCTGAATACACCTTCCCCTCCCCCATGAGTCATCCTTTGTAATCAACATTTTAAAAAGAAAGAAAAAAGTTGTTTAGCAAAACTAATAGACATATCAAAGATGTTTGAAAGATATGTGCAGTATATAAGGCCCTTGATTATCCTTCTCCCTGCCCCTCCCACAAAGAGAAAGGAAGTAAATTTTCTTAACTCTTATCCAGGGTCAAGCTTGGTCATTATTGTGTTCAGTTACTTTAAAAAAAAAAAAAGAAGGAACTCTTTCATTGTTGTAGTCGTGTGTTTTATACTCTTGGTTCTACTTTCTTCTCTCTTCATCACTTCATATTATTTATCAATGCTTCCCTGAATTCTTATATTTATCACTTATTATGGTATAGTACCAGTCCATTACATTTATATGCCGCAATTTAGTTAGCCATTCTCCAATCAATGAGCGTTGACTCTGTTTGCATTTCTTTGGTACCACAAAAAATATTGCTTTGACTATGTTGGTGTGTATGCAGACTGTCTGTCTGTCTTAAACTCAAGGGAGATAAACATTGCAGTGAGATCTCTAGGCTTAAAGGCATGGAGTGCTTTTTATTTTTCAAAACATTTTCACCTCATTTGCTTCTCAAAATAATCCTGAGAAGCCAGCATTGCAGACATTATCATTGCCACTCATACAGATGAACAAACAGATTCAGACAGTTTAAGGGATTTGCCCAAGGTTTCACAGAGCAAGGTGTTCAATTATTAGGGCTTGAGGTTTCTTTCTTCTATACCACAGTACTCCTTATGACAAACTAGGTTACTTACTCCTTAATTTCTGTGACATCTTTCCTTTAAGCAAAGTCCCTAATACCTTTTTGAGCACTAAAGTCCTACGATATGGATTCCTCAAGTCACACAGCCTCCTTCCACCATTAGCAAATTGGTATCTCTGAGATCTGTTTTACTACTATTCAACAAGGGAGGTGAGGATAGGATACATAGGATCTGGCAGGGGAATTGACAAGATGACTTTTAATAGTCTATTGAAAATTGAGAAAATGATTTTTTTGGACAGGCAATTCAGGTTAAGTGACTTGCCCAGGGTCACACAGCTAGTAAGTATCTGAGGCTATAATTAAACTCTGGTCCTCCTGACTCCAGTGCCAGTGCCACCTGGATGCCACTGATGCTCTTTATTAAAACATTGTATCCTAATCCCTCGATTCTAGAATTCCTTAGATTTTATTCCATTTGGATGGATAAAAAAGTGAGTACAATAGCTAAGCATTATGTACTGGTCACTCTTATGGGAAGGTTTTTCTCATATGTCAAAGGATTTTATCCATAACTAAATCTTAAGCTTTTTTCAACCAACTCTTCTATTATATTCCTTACAACAGCTATGTGTGGTAGTTGTTCTATGAACAAGAAAATGAATTGTGAATTTTGGCGCTCAGCCCCACCCCTTGTTTGACTCAGTTTGGATCCCTTTATATAGAGAGTATTAGAACTTCTATTGACATGGAAGTCCTTTAAAGGTATGTAGTATATTGAGGTGGTTAGTCTCTAAAGATTGGCTGACTATTTGAAATTGCCAGGCTTATCTGCCAATTTATCTAGCCATGGGCCAAGGCAGAAAAACTAGCCAAGGCTTCTGAACAGTTTGATTTCAGAAACTAAGAGCTGAGAAGATAGCAAAGAAGCAGAACAGGAAGTCAACTTTTATGACATTGTATTAATCACTACAGTATATTGTATTAATATACATTGTATAATTTATAACATTGCTTGAGCAATGTTACTGGTCAGTTCTTTTTGAGACATCTAGAGCCTTGAGGTTATTTACTCTGGCCAGTTCCACCTAGTCAACAGCTTTGTGCTGCTGAAACTTAAAATGAAACAAAAAGCTTGAGAGACAAAAAGAAGAACAAGATGGGGCTTTTCCCTTCATTTCAGAGCTGCAGTCAGTCATAGGCTTAGCTAGAGAGTGAGAAGAATGCATTTACCTTTATCTTGTGGGGTGGGGATGTGGAAGGGGAGGATTTGAAACTGGAAACCCCACAGACCTCAAAAGATTGGGAAATGGTGTAATAAACTGTATTGTTGTTCTCCATCCTTCTAAGAGGTTCAATGACATCATGGGTGATGTCTTGACTTGAGTGAGGCAGAGTTTAACAAAGCCATCAGCCTCACTCCCTCTTCCTGTGGTATATTATTCCGTGCAATACTATTGCGGAGTACAAAAATGGTAATTATGAAAAATAGAAAGAAATATGGATAGACATATGTAGTTGTGCCGAGTGAGAAAGTAGTTATAATAATCTACACGCCTACTGTGGCTATGTAAGTAATAATAACATACATAGAAAAAGATGAAGGTGTTATGTAAAAATAATAATCACAACCAGAGGAAAACAAAAACACACGCAGAAGAAAAAGAGATGAAGTTAATATATTCTTAAAGAATAAATTGTAAATTGTTTGCATTTTATGCCTTTATATATGATCTCATTTAAATATTTTTTATTTGAATGTTTGCTTTCAGGTTGCTAAGTATATAATAAAAAGTTACAAAAGGAAGAAGTTTGTCGTCGTTTTTATCATATGACTCACCAAAAGAAACAATTTATCATAACCATTCCAGCAAAACTAGGAAGCCCTCTCTCCATTCCTCTGCATTAACTTACTCGTGTTCAGTTAGTAGGCTTGTACAGGGCAGCTAGTTAAGTCTTGTTTGTGTTCTTTTCACTTTAGTCAGAGACGCCTTTCACTACCATACTGTCCCAAACCTCAGCTTTAATTTCCTCATCTGAAAAATGGACTTTGTAAGCCACAAAAGCCTTATGGGTGGTTCATGGTCTAGACCTATCTTTTTATTTTTTCTAGATAGAGAACCCTCTTCATCAAAGAAAACTGGCCATTATCCTGTTACTTAGTGTGTTTGGGGAGCTAAGGGGTTAGGTGACATGCCCATGGGTACCCAGTTTGTGTCAGGAGTAGGACTTGAACGCAAGTCTTCCCAAACTCTAGCTCTCTATGCACTATGCCATACTGCCTCTTGTGTTATATAAAAGTGAGTTTTTATTTTAACAGTAATGTAAAGCATTCATTTATAGAATTCCAAATTGAGGATTTTTCTTCTTGAAGTAAATATTTTTATAAAAAATGTTCAGGGGAAAGAGATTGTGATCCATTGGGCAGAATTGAGATCATGCCGTATGAGGATCAGATGAAGGAGTTAAGTATGGTTAGCCTAGAGAAGACTAGAGAAGGACATAATAGCTGGTGTTACATATTTGAGGGGTTACAGTAATAGTTAATAGCTAGCATTTGTATAGCACTAAAAGATTTGAAGATTTGCAAAGTACTTTACAAATACTGAGTCATTTTATTTTTATAACTACTTCAAGAGGTAGGTGTCATTGTCCCTTATTTCAGAGATGAGGAAGCTGAGGCAGACAGATGTTAAATCTCTAACCTACAGCCAGAAAGTATCTAAGGCCAGTTTTGAACTTGGGTCTTCCTTACTCCAGGTCCAGCGTTCCATCTACTGTGTGTGTTCTGAAATCTAATTGTGGAAGAGGCACTAGGCTTTATGTTTTGTCCCACATGGTAAAATTAGCTAAAGTAAGACATAGATCACTCTCAGAACTTTACCATCATATTTTAACTGCCTTCTTCCTCCTCTCTCCACCTTGTCCCATTGCTGAGTTTTCCTGAAACCTCTATTTTGAGAAAGAGCCCAGACCAGCCCCCCTTCATCCTTCCACTTGCCATGTACTTTACCTGCTCTTACCTCCTTTCGAGCTCCCTTTTATATATTTCCCTATTAGAATGTAAGCTCCATGAGGGCAGGGACTATCTTTTTGTTCTTATTTGTATCTCCAATGCTTAGCACTGGGTCTGGTAAATAGTTCTTAAGAAATGTTTGTTGACTTGAAGCAATGGGTAGATGTTTCAAAGAGGAAAGTTGAGTCCTGATATACAGAAAAAAAACCGGTTTCCTAATAACACTAGCTGTCCAAAGGTTGGATGGGCTGCCATGGAAGGTGGAGATGCTTTAGCAGTGGTTGGATGACTATTCGTTAAGTGTCTTGTGGAGTAGTTTTTGTTTCTTATAGCACACTTCCTGGGGCTACTCTCCAACCCTACATGTGAACACATGGGTTGCGGTCGCTCATGCTGACTGTTTCTCCCCTCAGAGATATAAGGGTAACACTGAAGGTTTGGGGGCTCTAGTACAGTGGCTCATGAGTACCTACAATTGTGCTTTCCATTGATAAAACGTTTGACAATTAGCTTTTAGAAAACATATTCATTTTTAAAATATATTTTTATTTGGTTAAATATTTCCCAGTTAATTATAAAACAAATTTAACAATCATTAAAAAACACCTTTTTAATTCTAAATTCTTTCCTTGCCTCTTGCCCCTTCTGTTTCCTTGAGGAGGCAAGCAATTTGGCATTGATGATATATTTATTCTTCAATCTGCATTCAGAGTTCATCAATTCTCTCTCTGGGTTGAATAGTATTTTTATCATGGGTCCTTTGGAGTTATCTTGGATCGTTATCTTGATCAGAGTAGCTAAGTCTTCCAAAATTGATCATCCTTAAAATATTGTTGTTACTGTGTACAATGTTTTCCCAGTTCTACTCACTTCACGTTAGCAAAGGTAGTTATTAAGATGATATATTAAGAATAGATGGTTAAAAATTCTGTTCCCCCATCCACTCACTAAACCTGGTATTCATTCTCCCCTTATAAAAACAAAGTCTCCAGAGAAAATAGGCTTAAACAAACAGTTTTTTCTTTCTTTAAAAATTAAATTGTGTTTTTTCAGTTAAAAATGTTTTCATCTACTTCTCATCTCACCCCTATCATTAAGGAAAGGGAAAGAAAAACCAAATCCTTTTAACATATACACAAAGTTAAGCTAAATTATTTTCACACATTTCCAAAAATGTATGTCTCATTGTGTATACTGAGTGTGTCACCTTTCTGTCAGGAAGGACATAGCATACTTCATCTTTGGTTTCCTGGAGTCATGATTAGGCATTGATTGGCCTCGTGATTAGGTCAGAGCTCTTAAATCTTTCAAACCTGTTTATCTTTACAATGTTATTGTAATTGTGTAAATTTTTCTCCTGGTTCTGCTTACTTCACTCTTCATCAGTTCATTTCCATCTTTCCAGGTTTCTGTCAAGCCATCCCTTTCATCATTTCTTATAACACAATAGTTTTCCTTTACATTACCATATCATATTTTAGCAACTTCCCAATTAAAGGATGCCCCCTTTTTTCTAATTCTTTGCCATCAGAAAAATAGCTGTTATAAATATATTCTATATAGCTGTTCTAAGAATTACCTCAAGACTAGCAGGTCTCACACATAAAAAGTCAGGCCTCAGTGAGCAGGACTAGACCATTTCATTGTTTTGCTTTTTCCAAAAGCAAAACAGAAGATAGAAATGTCTCTGCAGCTAGCCCTATGAGGCTTCATGGAAGCCTAGCAGGAACTCAACATAACAGTACTGAGTACAGAAGAAGGGAAAGACTGGGCCATGGTGAATTCTTGTTTTGAAACACTAGAATTGACAAGGATATGTTTTTTAAAATGAAAGTAGTTCATTCAGCAGTATAGCCATGTTGTATTCAGGGAAGCAGGATTTTCCACCACGGAAAGAAAAATGACCTGATGTTAGCTGAACAAGAGAGGAGGCAAATTTTAAATAGAAAATCATCAGCCTCTTCCACACTCAAGCACCCTTTTCTTCCATATAAGAACGATCCCATGAGGCTATTTTCCAGGGCAGTGAAAGATATTATAGGGGGCGGAGCCAAGATGGCGGCGTAGCAGCAGCAACATATTGCAGCTCTCACATAGCCACCCCAAAATACCCATAAAATAGGACTCTAAACCAATCCTAGAACTCCAAAACGCACACAAAGAAACTTCCTACTAAAGTCAGCTTGGCTATGAGGAACCATATCAGCACTGCAAACCGAAACCAGCCTGGCCTGAAGCCACTACTGAGCCCTGGGGGCGGCCTGACAAGAGGAGCGGTGAGCGGATTAGTGGTAGCTGCGAGCAGTGTTGAGAACTAGGTCAGTGGCACTTGCGAAATCAGGAGAGAAAAGCAGGCCCGCCGCAAGGCCTCCAGAGCAGAAAAGCGAAAGGCACAGGTTTTGCACCCGCCTCCGCATTACAGCTTCCCGCCCACGGCCTGCAGACAGCAGGGGAACAAAGCGATTGTTCTGAGGCCACTGCTCTCACGTTGAGCAGCCTGGATCCGGATCGCCATCTTGGGCCTCGGTCTTGGAGTCTTTGTTATCCTATGAGCCAGAAGTAAGTAGGAAGGGTCCTAGCACCTTCCTGAGAGCTACAGCAGCCAGGAGGACCCCAGCGATTTAGGACAGAGCTTTCCCTCCTGGAAGCAGAGCCCCACAGAGATTTAAAAAAAAAAATCACAGACTGACCAACCATGAGTAAGAATAAGCATAAGAAGCAAAATAAGAACTACAACCAAACCCTAGATTCCCTCTTTGGGGAAAAGAAAGATCATGGGAGAGAGAGGGAGGAGGAGAGTGCAGCCAGAGCGCCCCCACCAGAGGCCTCCAATGATCATGAAGA
>CM053581.1:79059639-79076443 GCA_028627135.1 Pseudochirops cupreus
CCTGGAACTTTCCTCAGCCCTTGAGACCCACACAAGCTGCCATCTCACCTTGGTATAGTCTTCCACCAGGCTAGTCCCCTTATTCTTTTGAGATGTTCCTCTTGGTGTCTCTGTTGTGTGGAGGGGCCCAGGCTGGCCAGCCTATATCCCACTTTAGGCTCTGAGTCTGACTTTTTGACTTCAAAGCCATCCCTGGTCCCTTCCTACCCCCACCCCCCCATGCTTTTTAGGATCTTTTAAAAAAAATATGCTGTCTTCCTGCACTGGAATTTATGTTTCTTGAGGTCAGGGATTATCTTTCTTTGTTCTTGTGTTTGTATCCTCAGCACTTTGCACAGATTCTGGCACATAGTAAATGTTTAACACATCCTTCCTCCCTTCCTTCCCTCCTTCCTTCCTTCCTCCCTCCCTTCCTTCCTTCCTCCCTCCCTTCTTTCCTTCTTTCCTTCCTTCCTTCCTTCTTTCCTTTCTTCCTTCCTTCTTTCCTTCCTTCCTTCCTTCCTTCCTTCCTTCCTTCCTCCTTTCCTTCCCTGCTGAAAGGATAAGGAATATTTTCATCTGCACTATCCAGGGAAACACCTAAGGTTATTGTAAAGACTACTTTGGATCATAAAAATCAATTAACAAATTCAGATGTCAATTTTATTATTATTTAGAGAGGCAGCATAGTAGAGTGGAAAGTTCTAGATTTGAAGTCAGAATATTTGTGTTCAAATCTTAGATCTTTTATTTATGGTCTGTGTTTTGCTAGCATTTTAGTGCTTTAATGTTTGCAGAATACTTTATAAATATTATTTCATTTTATCCTCACAAGGAACTTAGGAAAATCCCTTAACCTCCTCGGCCTTCAGCTTTTTCCCCTAGAAGATAAAGGGGCACAACTAGATGACTTCCCAGGTTCATTCCAACTCTAAATTTATCATTGTATCTTATCAAATTCTTTGTGTAATTTTCTACTTTGTCTTCTGCAAAATATCTGGGAGCGTTAAAAAAAAACCAATATCTTTATGGTGGTCTTTTTGCTATGTTCCTCATAAGTACTACAAGATGAGATGACCAAATGTTCCATGAAATTATGCTTTTGTGCTGTGTTTGGACCTAAGATGAAACCAACTCTTTCAGTGTCTAAATTTGTTTCTCCCAGAAGAACCAGTGAACTTTTTAGAATCTCCACAATAGTAACCCTAAAAGCTCTTGCCTCACAAACCATGTGAGGTTGACCGATAATTATGACAATATCCACTGCAACATAACAGAGTTCTGAAGGCTCTCGCAGGAAGAATGAAAAACAAATCCACCCATTCTCATGTTACAAGTCCTTCACTTCATTCTATCTTGCTCCTTATTCATATCAAGGATAACCTATGTAGCAGAATTCTTCTATGGAGTCACTAAAACACTGAATCTGGTCTGAATAAGGTCATGCAACAGTTCCAGTCAGAGGCAAGGGTCCCCAAATGGGGACCATACATTCCTCTTGAAAGTAAAATAGTGACAAGTCACTGAACTCTTCTGGGTCTCTCTTTCCTCATTCTTAAAATCAGAGGTTAGATAGGTTATCATTAGGGATGTTTTCAACTCTAAATCCTGTGATCCCAGAAGCATCATTACCTTCATTTTACATATGAGGAAGTTGACTTTTAGTGAGGTGAAGTGACATGTCAGTGGTCTCATGGTTAAGTGAATGACAAAATGGAAATTAGAATACAGGTGTTTTGGCTCTGTATGCCAGAAGCACTATAATCTTTTCTGTTTTCATCACTAGGTTATCCTCTCCACAATTCTCAGACCAATTCTAGGAACACAGTCAATGTAGCAATACATTAAGGATCTATGATTTTGTCCTAGAGAGGGTACGTTCCACTAATGCTGACAACTACTCCATCTACGACTTAATAGAAATGTCTAATCATCTGGATGATAGAAGCCATATAAAGCACTTTGCAAACTTTAAAGCACTATATACATGTTAGCTATTGGCATTAAGTCTTACAGAATTTCCTGAAGCTCAAAGAGATCAAATGAATTAGATCATCACATCACTAGTAAACTCAAGTGGCAGGATTTGAATGCAGCTGATAAAATACTTGTAAAGCTGGGATAATATCTGCAAAGTGCTTTTCAAACCTTAACGCATAATGTAAATGATATTTTAATAATGATGATGATGATGGTGATGGTGATGATAATGATAAATTCATCACTATGATGCCATGTTGCCTCTCAGGGGACATTGCATGTATTCTATATTGCTGGTTAATTAATTAATGGACTTTTTAGAAATTCCTTGTAAGAGGAAATTAACTAATCAAAGCTCTGCATGTCAGTTCTGGGGTACACATAACTTATGGGGTATATATAACACAACTTATGATGCCACCAATAATGTGGCATTATTCTGAAATCTCCTGATGCTAGCAAAGAAGAGAATATACCCCAGAGCCCCATGCTGCACGCGTGGACGCCTTACTCGACTATAGGAGTCTGTTTTTGGAAGACTGGCAGCTACCACATCAAAGTTTCTATCCCTTTCATTTTTTTATAGCAAAAGTTATTTTTAAGAAGAAAAAATATCCATAGGACAGTGCTCTTTTCTGTCTTGTCCTTTACGTGATCTGTTTCTTCAAGACAAAATGTGATCTTACCCTGCCTACAACACTATTTCCCACATTTACTTTTTTTTAAACTCAAAGCACTTCAATCACATCCCCCTTTATTTTTCTCCTTCATGAATGCCTGCTCAGTCAGGCGGTACACGCGCCATTGCAAATTGCTCATAAGCAAAGAATCAGAGCTCTTGCCGTAGCCTATTTTCTTTTATCATGTCTTTGGTGCTTCAGAAAGGCTGGCATTGACTACATGAGAGGTAAATTTCTCCTTTCTTCTCAGCTTTGGGATAAAGTATTCTTTGCCTAAAGCACGCTCTGAGCAGGCTTCTTTGTGACTACAAGCCAGAAAGAAAGAGGTAGAAATGGAGTGACTGACCCATAGGAGCCTGTTCTAGGCAGAAGACAAAGATCTTGTGGGGAGGATCCCAGGCTTCCTGATGGCATGGCAAACTGTAATCTTCCTAGCTCATGGAAGGATTCACAACAGTGTCCTCTGGTGGAAATTAATCTAAGGGGTTGCATGTACCCAGAGTGCTAAACTCATTGTCTATTATCCTGATCTAGAAGATGAGGAATCATCTGACTTTTGTCCAAATCTGTCACCAAATTCCTAGAGACTTTCCTAGAGAAGAGTGACCAAAGCTTTAGGCCAGGGAACTAATATTTGTGGTGGGGGTGTGTGCTTTCTCCTGTGGTACTTCGCATCCCTGACAGCCTCATGCCTCATAGCCTTCTACTAGCCCTGAACTACATGACACAATTTGCCTTTCTCCTTTACCTGCCCCTAGATAGCTATCCCCAGAGTCTCATTGTTATAACATCTTTCTCCTGGGTCTAACTTCTCCCATATTCCCTCCCGGTGGTCTCACCCTCATTCCTCTCCCTCCTAGGATTGGGAGGTCAGGAGTTGGTTATTAGCCGCATCCTAGTGGCATTAGGCTGCACTGTTTGAATGATGGTCTCGCTGTATTCACACAGAAAAGAACAATCCTAGAGAACCATATACCTTTCACAGGTGACACCTATGACACTTTTGTCTTTGTCTTTCTGTTTTTTTGTGTCTCCGCCTCTATGTGTCTCTGTTTCTTTTTGTGTCTCTCCATCATCTCTCTCCTCTCCTTTTGTAGAGAGGAAGCTTGGAGTATCTGACACTCCATTCCATCATTGGGCAGTGTCCTAGGATATTTCATGTAGGTGCACTTGCTTCTCTCAAATGAATTAACTCCAGGTACCAGAGTCCCTAGACATAGCTCAGCCAAGTCTTGTCATTGTTTTCTTCAAAATATATCTTTTATTTACTCTTTTATCTCTATTCCTCTGGCTAACACTCTTGTCCAGGGCATCATCACTCATACCTGGGTTACTGAAAAAGTTTGTTGTCTGGTCTTCTTAGCTCTAGCTTCTTGCTCCTCAAAGCACATGTTGCCAGACTAAACACATTAAGTATTGCTTTGTCATGCCCCTTTGTTCAGACTACGCAAGGGCTCCCTATTTCCTATCATGTCAAGTTCAAATTTTTCTGTCTAGGTTTTAAAATGCCACCCTACCTGTCTGCCTTTATTTTTCACTATTCTCCCCATGCCTACCCTCCACCCATGGTCTGGAAGGTTTTCTTATTGACCCCAAACATACACATTCAGACTTTTGTCTTTGCTTATGATGTGCCCCTTTACCAAAAATTTCCTTTCATTTCCACTCTTTTTCTCAGTTTTTTTAAGACTCAATAAATCTCACCTCCTATATAGTGAGTTCAGCCTACACAGATCCCTCCCTTTTCTGAATCCCCATTGTATTTCCTATCAGTACATGACCTCGTAGCCCTTAAATGTCCTAATTATTTTCTAAATATAAATTCTACCTTCTTAGACACACTGTACCCTCATCCAAGGCAGAGATTGTATCTTACCTCTTTGGGTTCCCATTGCTACATGTTACCACTTTAAGTAAATTACAATCACCCTGCTGACTGAGATTGCAGTGTCCTGTGACTTATGTATACCTGTTTTCATTATGCCTCTAGCATCTGGTGATTTGGAGGTTTCTCTGTGTCTCAGGATGATCTAGCTTGGACTCTGCTGTTCTTTTTTTCTTTTTCTCCCCCTTCTTCCTTCTGTTCCATTACTTTTGTTTCACGGACTCAGCTGCCCTAGATCAGACCTCTGTGGGCCTCATTCTCATCACCTGACAAATATTTGTTTATATCTGGACACTGTGGTTTTAGAAAGATGTAGCCAAGTTGAAACATGTCCAGAAGATGATTGTGAGAGGACTAGAGAAAGATGTGATGAGATCTGACATTGACTTAGCAATTTAAGATTTCAGAAGTGCTATAAATACATTGGGACTGCTAGGTGGTGCAGTGGATAGAGTACTGAGCCTAGAGTCAGGAAGACTCATTTTCCTGAGTTCAAATCTAGCCTCAGACACTTGCTAGCTACATGACCTTGGGCAAGTCCTTTAACCCAGTTTGCCTCAGTTTCCTCTAAAAACAAGCGAGTGAAAGAAATGGCAAACCACTCCAGTATCTTTGTCATGAAAGTCCCAAATTGGGTCACGAAGAGTCAGCAACGACTAACAGCAACAGCATGTATCCATGATCACCTTTGACTCTGCAACATCATGGCAAGGTGGATGCTATGGGTATTGTCATCCTGATTTTATGGATGGTGGGCCTTAGAGAGGTTCAGGGATTTATTCATGGTCACATAACTAGTAATATATGAAAGGAAGATTTCAATTATAGATGTCTCCTGACTCCAGATCTAGAGCTCTCCCTATCCTACTCTGCAGCTACAAGGATCTGTTGAAGGGTTTGCAGATGTTTAACGTGGAGAAGAGATTTAGAGGGGGCATAGTAACTATCTTCAAGCTGCCATATAGAGAAGAATCAGTTTGTCTTTCTTGGCAGTGCCTCCACCCTCCCCCCAAATCACCAGGTGTTCTTCTAGCCCAGTATCATAACCACGATTGAAGGGGCAAATCATTATTGGAGAGGCCACTAGAAACAACTACTGATAGGCACAGGAGGCCCTTCACACCCCCAGGCACAAAAAGCACTAGTCCAGCTCCCAAAATCATCACTGAAGAGAAAAATCGTAGTGGGGATTGGAGCCCACCTTCTTCTTCGTGGCCAGCAACAACTGCCCATCAAGAGACAAATTTTGTTCAGACATAAGGTGAGTGGTAGACTTTGAGTTTTAGGAAAGCTGAGATTCTGTGAAGGTGTTAGATTAGAGTAAGGGTTGTTAACTTTTGGTGTATTGTAGACCCTTCCATTAATCTGAGAATCCTGTGGACTCCTTCTCTGAATAGCATTTTTGAATTCATAAAATACATAGGATTACAAAGGAAACCAATTATAATGAAAAAAAAAGATGTAATTTTTTTCCTATCCAAGTTTACAGACCCTCTGAGACATATCCATGGACTGCAGGTTACAAATTCCCAGACTAAATGATCTCTGAAGTCCCTCCTAGCTCTAACCTTCCTTAAGTCAATAAATCAATGATATAGGTATAGCAGAGAGGCAGAAGATATATACAAGGTCAGGGAAAGAGGAAGGGTGATATATGTATATCACTAGAGACTTTAGCTTGACCATCAATAGTGTTATGATTTGATGAACAAATGTTGTAAATGGATATAATATTTTTACCCTTCACAGCAGAGTAGGAAAGGACCAGGCACTTGCCTTGTAAATTAGGTCAGCATCCAATCAAAGGCACATCCAATATTATAAGAAAGGTTGGCCTTGGGCAGAATGATAAAGGAGAGAAAGTTTGTCATCCTGCTGTTTTCCTCCACCTTTCTCCACCTCGGTGATGATTCTTCCCCTTCTCTGACCAGAATAATAGAATCATAAACTGTTGGAGCTGGAAGGGACCACTTTCGTCATTTCTACCCCCCACCTCGAACATATCACATTTACTTGCTTTCCCTCCCATTCAAAACCTGAACATGAGAAAGGAAATGATAAACTAAGCTGTGCAAAAAGGAGATCCCATGTGGTCATAAGTTTGGACAAGATTTTTCTAAGCTGGGTTCTGTGCTTACAGAAACTATAACATAAGGAGTAGGGATGCTGGTACAGAGGGTAGATACGTATGGGATGATGCAGTAGGTAGTCCAGGGAATATGATGTGGGCACAGGGCAAAAGAAGGCAACATGAGAAGACTGAGGAGGAGGAATCCACAGGGGAGGATGCAAAAGACATTTTTGCCAGGGACCATTACTAATTATCATATGAAAATGGGTACAGAAATTTTTGTTGTTGAAATGTTTTGTTGAGTCATTTCAGTCACATCCAACCCTCTATGACCCAATTTTTGGGTTTTCTTGGCAAAGATACTAAAATGGTTTGCCATTTTCTTCTCCAGCTCATTTTACAGATGATGAACTGTTAGCAAACAGGTTAAGTGACTTGCCCAAGGTCACGCAGATGCTAAGTGTCTGGGGTCAAATTTGGACTTAGGTCTTCCTGACTCCAGGGTCCCAGCTCTATTCTCTGTGCCACCTAGCTGCTATGTTATGGAAATGCTTGTTTTATTCCATAAATCAAAAACAAACAAATAAATAATTTAGAAAAGAAAATGTCTTCAAGTCAAGAATTATTAGGTGCAAGGTTCACAAATACTTAAAAAAGTCCAAAACAAACAATCCTCATCTTCTAGGAGCTTACAATCAAACTGAGGGAAGGAGGACAATATATGCGTATCACAAATACATATTCCTGAACTTCCTTGTAGACTCCGTTTTCCCAGTCCTCTCTCCCCATGCCAGTTACCAATACCTTTCTCTCTAAAGTTACTTTGTATCCACTTTGGATGTATCTTGTACATGCAAATTTTCCTCTTCTATTAAAATATAAGCTTCTTAACTCTGCTTTATAGGATTCCTAATTTCCGTGGATCTCAATTCCTGCATCACCTCCTACAAGAAGCCTTTCTTGCTGTTCATAGTTGTGAAGGTTTTCTTATTCCTCAAATAATTGTCTGTCTATTTATCCTGTTTGTACTTATGTCTGTTTACCTGTTGTATCCTTCAAATAGAATATAAGTACCTTGAGGGTAGGGACTGGGTTTTTAATTTTTTAAATTTTACTCTTCTTTGTCAAATTCCTGTTGTGCTTTGTTGTTCAGTTGTGTCTGACTCTTTGTTGACTCCTTTTGGGGTTTTCTTGGTAGAGATACTGGAGTGGTTTGCCATTTCCTTCTCCAACTCATTTTACAGATGAGGAAACTGAGGTAAACAGGGTTAAGTGACTTTCCCAGGGTCACACAATTAGTAAGTGTCTGAAGCCAGATTTGAACGCAGAAAGATGAGCCTTCCTTTCTCTATGCTCAGCACTCTATCCATTGTATTATTAGCTGCCCCTGTTAAATTTCTACCCATTCTTTTAATGAACTCAGATGATACCTCCTCCGTGAAATCTTCCATAGTCTACCAACTTGATAACAACCCCTCCCTACTTGGGAATTCACACAGTATTTAGTTTGCAGTTCTTTGATGTACTTGTAATGCATGATTATTTATTCTGCTTTTTTTTTATTATCTATCATATCACCCTTGTTGTAAGAGGAATAATTGTCTTTCCTCTGATATAGTTCAGTAAGTTTCTTTTTTGTTAACTATCAGATGTCTATGAGTGTCTCACTTCATTTTAATCTTGCTGCTGAGGTAAAAAACCAGCCTGAAACACTTATTATCTAAAACTTTAGTGCTTGAGGGAAAAACTTTGGGCAATAGTGGGGGAGGGCCTTGGGGATGCTATATGTCCCCAAATGGGGATAAGAAAATAAAAATTGGAAAATGGAGGATATTCAAGATGTCCATAATTGTACCTAAGACATAAACTAGTGTGGGTAAATGCACATCCTTTTTACAACCTTATCTCTCTCTAGGCATTTGATGGAGTAGTAATCTTTAGGCAGAAGTTAGTCAACCAACATTAAGTATGTAGTATTGCTAGGCACTGCATAAACCACTGGGAAAACAAAATAGCAACCACAATAACAAAGATTCCTTCCTCTCCAGGAGCACATTGCTATCGCATTGTTGTTCATCCTTCATTCAAAGAAGACTAATGACATCATGATGTTGGGGTAAAATAGCAGATGATGGATGATGACTTGTGCTTGAACAGAATTGAAGTGAGGTGGAGCTGCACAAAGGCCTCACTCTCACTCCCTCTTCTATAGGCATCAAAGTCTGGTGGCGAGACAAAAGTCTTGCAGGTGATGGCTCAGGATGCATTGGTTGACCTTGGCGTCTTCAACATCTGACCAAGCTCTAAGCACTCTACAGCATCTGCTTCAGCTGCCTTCATGGCTGTTGGAACAAATTTTTCTCATCTGCACATTCTGTTGGGAGAAGTCTTAACATGCTGGGGGTATATACCCCCCTAATTCACTGACAGGTTTGAGTCCTGTAGACTGTCCATAACCTGGTTTAGCACTTCTGGCAAGATGGTTTACCAGGGTGTGGCCACTGAGCATGCTATAGCTTCTTGGAGTCACAGGTGAGTGTTGAGTGCCAGGGAGATACCAAAGGTGGATGAGCCCTGCAAAGGGCTTGGCAAGCCCCCATACCAGAAATACTGGTCTTCTCTGAACACTCCATATACCCTGGGCATTCTACTTCGGAATAGCTTTAATATTTAGGAAATTCTCTTTACATTAAGCCAAATTTTGAATCACTTTAAACACACAAACACTCATGTTTTGCCATTAGGGATCAAGTAATAAATAATTAAGTGCATAACAAGATCTATCCTGAGCAAATGCAAGATGATTCTCTATAGAGGAAGACATTAGGCCCAGGGGGAACCAGGAATGGCCTCCTACTGAAGACAGGATTTGATATGAGTCTTGAAGAAAGTCAAGGAAATAAAGAAATATATACACATACACACATATAATGTATGTATGTATGTATATGAATATATATAAAATATATATGTATACACATTTATATATGTATGTGTATGTATATACATACATATATTTACATATATACACATATATGTATACACACGTATATTTATGTATCTAATTTATGTATGTGTATATGTACCAACATCCATATATATATGTATATATATATATATATATATACATATATACATACATACACACATATACATATACATATATTTTAGGCATTGGGAATAGCCAGTGGAAGGCCACAGAAGAAGAAATGGAAATCATAAAATCGATGGCGGGGAATATGGTATAGGAAAGCTGGAAAGGTAGGAAGGAGCCCAATTTGAAGAACTTTAAGTACCAAACAGAGGAATTTGCATTTGATTTTGGATAATATAACTGTTGTTCATGAGCAAGAGAGTGTGACATGGTCACCCCCTACAGACCCTTACTTTAGAAAATCTCTGCTTTTTTGTTTTTGCTTCTAGTGACAAACAAAGCTTCCAGTTCGTTTGTGCCAGCCTCTTTGGCAGTTTGTTGGGGATGAGGAAAGAGATTTTTTTTAAAACGCCTACTTCCATTCTACAGACATGAGGCACCATTCCCTTCTCCCCCAAGACATGCTCAGTCCTCCACCAGGATATAGGACCAGATTGGCACAAAAATTCCAATGGGTCTTTTCCTGGTCCCTAAAGAGGGAATGAGGAAGGGTTGATGAAGCAGGAGCAGGAAAGATATTGGATGTCTGGGATGGATGTCCTGGCACTTACAGGAGTGCCCTTGAAGGAAGGAGAGCAATCCAGGGGCCCAGAGGAAACAAATGTTATCATAGCGAAGTTATTCATGCTGTTTTTTACTTTGCTATTTGCTGCATGCATTATGAGGCTTAAATAATTCAGTGCATATGTCCTAAATATTGGTCTGGTGAATGGTAATGGCTCCATCACCTACAAAATAAGACTATTTAACTGCTCCTCTTGGCAGGCAGAACGGTGGCTTAAACATTTTGATATGATGAACAAGGCATTTTGGAAATGAAAACACCCGCACAAGTGATACTTTCCCTGTTGGTTTGCAGGATCAAAAAGAAAGAACAGACTCATTCTCTCCTGCCCAAGACAGAGACAAAATGACCTTCTCCTGGTGTATTTACCTTCCTATTTGACAGAAGTAATTTCAGTGATGGGGTGCTAGTAGTTACACGGAACTGACTCTAAGCCAAAAGCACTGCTCAGTCTGATAATTCAAATATGAGATCAGCTTCCCCGCAGCCCTTGCTCCCCAAACACATAGTGTTGGAGGGATATTGAGAAGAGAGTACACTATCTCACTGGTCAGGAAGTCCAGCCAATGTGTCTTTGTTGTGTGGTCAGGCTGAATCAAGCACATGGGGGACATGAGAAGTCACATACTACTCTTCCAATGAGCTTGTGGCTACTTAGGGCAACCGGGCAGTACAGTGGATAGAGTGCCTCAAGCCAAGAAGACCTGAGTTCAGATCTGACCATAGATACCTGTGTGACTGGGGCAAGTCACTTAGCCTCTCTTTGTCTCAGTTTCTTCAACTATAAAATGGGAACAGTAATAATAACAGCATCTAATTCAAGTGTTTTTTTGTGAAGGCAAATGGCTCCAGGCATTTTCTCTGTCCCTCCATGGCTGGAATATTCTCCTTCCTCTGATCCCATTACTGAACTCCCATAGTCTCAACTAAAGCTTCACCTTCTACAGAAAGCCTTCCCCAATCCTAAATTCTAGTACCCTCCCTCATTCATTATTTCCTATTTATCTTGTGTATGGCTTGCTTTGTAATTATTTGTTTGGTTTTTTTTCTCCCCCTTTAGATTGTAAACTCCCTGGGGGCATTGACTGTCTTTTGCCTCTTTTTTTTTTTTTTTTTTTTTACTCAGGGCTTAGAATAGTGCCTACTGCAAAGGAGGCTCTATATTAATGCTTATTCTTATTATGAGGCATATAGCCTCAACTCACTAAAAATTAGAGAACAGTGTTTACAAGTTTGGGTCAGCTAAATGCCTGAGAAGTCATAGAGATCTGAAGTGCTGTAGGGGGTTAGGTAAGTGTAGCCTAGAGTGGTCATGAAAGCCTTTAAAGGAGGAGATACAAGTGAAGTGGGGCTTTAAGTGATAGATAGGATTAGGTAAGTGGAAGAAAAAGGATGGTATTCCAGGTAGGGGGGCAATCTGAAAAGACTCCAAAAAGCCATCTGAAGGAAGGGAAAACAGCTTTAAAATGCAGCTTGATTATGGCTATATTGATAACTTGATTTCTGAAGTCAGAAGGGTAACTAGGGGTGGCAGGGTAGGGTAGGGGATAGTCTAAGGAAGGTTGGATGCACTGCAGAGGGCAGGTACATTGTGAAATGGACACATTTGAAGATGGAGGTAGGTCCTGGGATTAGATAGCCATTAGATCAGGAGACTGAGGCCCATTTGGGTAAAATAATTTACCCAAACATCAAAGATAGTGTTTGACAGGTCTCCTTTATGAAATGAATCCTGGAGGCAAAATGGTGTTAGGACCCTGGGGGTGGGTCTAGGCAAAGAAATGTGCTCTCACAGGCTGGCTCATGTTAGGAGACATATATCCACTAAAGGTATCATTCTAGGTTAAAAAAAAAAAAGCAAAACAAAACGAAACAAAATAAAACACCACCACCTCTTTCTAAGTCTAGTTATAAAGCAGATTTAAATTCTGTCACCATTTACTGAAGGACACAGGCAAATTTCAGTGGCTGAGAACCCTTTCAGAACAGAGCAGATAGGTATGTACCTCAACTTACCTAGAAATAAGTAAATGGCCATAATGCTAAGACCTGAGGTTGCTCATTTAAATTTTCCAATAATAAACTCCTTCAAAGGGGGGAAAAAAACCACCTTCAACCTTAAATGAATTTAGTTAGTCTTTTGACACAGCCAGACAAAGCTGTCCCTAATTATCTGAATTGCTTTTTCTCAGAGTGTACTTGGCATTTGCTTTAGAGTTTAACAGTTCCCCCTTCCCCTTCATTCTTCAGAGAAACTACCATTTTTAAAGGCAAGGTTTTAAATATCTTGCCACCCCATTTATTATGTTTTCCTAACTCTGCCTCCAAGGTGAGCAGTCAAGATAAGCTGCTGATCTGCAATCCCATCTAATTTTGTTTTTGCATCACTCTGTTAAGTTGTCTTGCTTCCAATAATCATTAAGATGTAAGTGACACTCCAGGGGAAATCAATTCCTTTTGACTGAATAGAAAATAACTCCTACCTCCCTCGAATCATAATTACTGCTTTGTTTATTTTGCTGTTGCTTAAACTCCCCTCTTGTTTCCACCCAAGTGAAGTGCCCTGGATTGCAGGCATCAGCCTGGGGGGGGGGGGAGGGGGAAGGCTGAAGGGGAAGGTTGCTGGAGCACTTTTGCCTGCTCTTCAAACCTTGCCCAAGAAAAGGAAATAATTAGAAACACTTAGGAAATAAGAAATGAATTTTTTAGTAAAAGACTAAATGTTGCCTTCCTGGAAATTATTGAAAGAAGAAACTCATTCAAATTCCTCAAGGATTTACTGTTTTGTTGTTGTTTTTTCTCGTCTTATCTCTGGAGGACACAGGATTGCAGAAATTTCAAATCTGTAAACTCCTAGAGGGGAGAGACCCTTTCTGTATAAACCAGAGCATTCACATTTTGGGAGTGAGCTCAACAAAGACACAACTGACTGAACTGAATTATAAGAAATCTTCACTTGTTGGGACTGTTAGGACAGGGACCAAGCTACCAAGGGAAAGTAGAAGATTCCAACAACAAGGAACTATTGAGTACCCACTATGTGCCCCAACACAACAGGGTTTCTGATAAGGAAACATACTTGGGATTATATTTTTATATTGGTGCTCAAGAGCCTACAGTTTTGCGCATATATATAGTAAGTATTGAGAGGATTAATGGAGTTTCCTGACTTAGAATAATGCAAGTTTCCATATGTCTAAGCTAAGTTAAATATGGAATAACTTAAAGACAGTGGGATAGTTGCAAATCAAATAGTGTTAGTGTAGGAAGGGAATTCAGTAATCTTCTAATTAGCCTCCTATTGAATTCAAGAATCCCCTTTACCACACTCCTGGTAAATGTTCATCCAGCTTCTACTAGAACAGTTTCCTTACTGGAGAATTTACAAGCCCATAAACTAGCCCATTACATTTCTGATCAGTTCTAATTATTAGGAAATTCTTTTTATTGAACAAAAATATGGTATCCTGAAATTTCTACCCGTGGATTCTAGTTCTAACCCCCTGTACTGGTAAAGGGATAGGATACTTGGATATTCAGGAATACCTGCAGGGGTGGTTCTTGCTTCCCTCTCTGGTAACTGAATAGGTATGGATGTAATGGTCAGATGATTGGAAGCCCATCTGCTGATCTGTTTCTTTGTTTGCTTGTAACTTGTGTTTGTAGTCTCTGAAGTTCAGGGTGCTGACTTTTTCCCCTGAACTAGGTAAATGATATGTGTTTGATTGATTAAAGTGAGACTGTTAACCTATTTTGAGTTGCTTTCCTTTAGAAAAGCAGATCTAAGAACCTGTGCTAGCAGCCGCCCTAGGTATGCTAGAGTGCTTGCTGCTACACCCCCTATAGATGCAGAGAATAAAACTTATTTCCTCTATGCGACAGTTTTTAGATAATTAAAAACAACTATAATTTCTAATCCCCATTCCCCAAAGAAAAATTTCATCTTTTCTTGTTAAATATTCTCATGATCTTCAGTTATTTCATATGTAATATATTTTCCAGGCTCTTTCCACCTTTGCTTGCTTTCTGCATTTATTCATCAACAGCCCTTTTAATATATGGAATGCAAAACTAAAGACTATACTCTAGATAAAGTTTGACCATTATTATGTTCCTTATTCTAGATACTGTATGTCTATTATTGCAGCCTAAGAATATATTAGATTTTTTTGGTAAATTGTACCATACATTGGAGTCATATTGAGCTTATCTTCAAAGGTAAATTTTCCTTCTTTTGCATATTAACTCCTTCTAAGTCAAGTCTTCCCAATTCTGTAACTGTGCAAGTAAATTTGCTTTTATACCAAGGTTTACATCTTCATGTTAAATTCCATCTTGTTAGTTTCAGTCAATAATTTCAGCTTGTCAAGATTTTTTCGAATCTTACTTCGGTGATCTAACATATTAGATATCTCTTCCAATTTTGAGTCCTTTATAAATTTGATAAAATTAAACTTCTAAGTCTTCCTCTAAGATTTGATAGCAAAAATCATAATCAGGACAAAGCCCCACTGCAAGCTACTAGAAATGTCTTCTAGGCTGACATCAATCAATTAATCAACTCTTTCAGTAAGTCATTCAACCAGTTACAAATCTACTTAGCTATGGTATCCTTTAACTCAATCTTAGCTACACAGACAAAGAATAAAAATGAGAAAATGATGTGACATCCATCAAAAACAGCTCCAGTCTAATGTATTTAAACAAGTTTTTGATGCTGAATAATATGAAATGAATGAAGGAAGGATATTATCTTTAATTATGATGATTTCATAAAGGAACAAGTCAATTGCCACACTATGATTAAAAAATGACTCTAAAAAATACCTTGTCAAACAATCAGCTGACTTACTTCCCAAGTGGAAATATATAACAACCTAGGAGGTCATACATTTGTAATATAGACTCATTTGTAAAATCTTATGGAGAAGAATGGTAGAAGAATGGTAGAAGATTATAAGGAATGATAGCTCATAAAAGAGAGAAGCATTGGGAGGGGAAAAAAGCAATTTAAAGGAAGATTGTCAACAGACTCAACTAAACAGGCATTCTGGGGGCATTTAAGGATGAAACAAAGAAGGGAAACAAATAGAAGACAGATGAAACAGAACTACAATTTTTAAAATAGTAAACTCTTTACATTGTCAAATATAGTGCAGTAACAGCATTTGGAGTCTAGTATCACAGTCTTCACTATTCTTCTAGAGAAAATGGAAATGGCACAAAAGGAAATTAAGAGAAATTTTAAGGAAATTTAAGGAAAAGCAATTACACTGGGCCCAGAATACAAAAGGATGGTTCATTTTAGAGACAAAATAATTTTGAGTAGTTGAAAAAAATAATTCTCCAGGCATCAGAAGGAGGGGAAGGTTGAAACATGTTGATGATTTTATTACTACCCCAAAAGGACAATTGAGAACATCAGTTACTACTAATATGAAGGTCTCTTTGCCAATTTACATAAAATTTTATGATAATAATCTACACATGCACAGATACACATCAAGGACATATTTGACAATCTTATAAGGGAAAATATAGGCTTTCAAAAAGATGTCCAATAGTAGATCAAATCTTTGCCATCATATAATTATGATATATATTTATACACATATACATATATATATAATGCATATAGTGTATATATATATAGTTTATAATATATGTATATATAGTCATTATATAAAGTGGATAAAAGATCTCACATATTCTTTGTTTTCTGACTATAAAAAAGAATTTGATCTGGTAGAACTAAATACCACCTTAAGGGCTTTCCTTCCATAAGGTGAGTCCCTTTGCATATGTCAAAATTATTTAATTATCCTTGAAAGATACAACAACTTATTTCATGACTGTCATTAATATCAAAGGAGGTCCAAAACAGAGAAGAATGAGTTTATAAAGGCAAATTACCTCTATCATGCAGAAGATCAAGCATGATTGCAAACTGAAGAAGGTTTTCCTTCAGATACTTAGTTGCTAGATGCTCTGGTTTGCAAGTGATATTGTGATGATTGCTCAAACTTAGAGACGTTGTGAAGTCTCCAAAAGGAATTTTGAAATCACTCAAAATAACTTAGTCTAACTATGGAAAAATAAAGAAAATGAAAATTTCCTATTGTCCAGGTCATAATACGCATTAGATGGATAAGCCAAAAATTTGGCTTGTACAGATACTACTTGTGGATAATGAATTGGACCCAGAATTGACTAGTAGGAGAGTAGGCTGTGTTGCCTTTGGAAAATTTCAAGACTCTTTTAATAATCTAGTGGTTGAATTATCTGATTTTGAGGTTCTTTTCAGCTGTAAATGGCTGATGCCATGATCCAATCCTGTTTTTCCTGAAACTTCTGGGTTTTTCCTGAAACAAGGGCCTATCCTTTTTAAAAGTAACATCTAAATAACATTTTTTCCCCGATGTTGTTGTACAGACTTAAGTCATAGAGTACTATAATCTCTGAAGATCTTAAATGGAGAGGCACATGAAAG